>JAQFVV010000139.1:241139-790937 GCA_028023455.1 Epiperipatus broadwayi | reverse complement strand
ATCAGCTTACTTCGTTCAGTTACGTATTGCTGATTTGAATTAACAGTTTGCATAATAGAAATTGCTATTCATTATAAAAAAACTTATTTTGTTTTTGTATTTGTTTTTAATCAATATTTAACTACTTTAATAAATATAACTCATGTATTCTTTAATATGGTAGTTGACTGCTACATAAGAAATCTTGAAACACCTTTTTGAATTAACTTATTAAATTAACATTTTATAAATTGATATATTAATTTATTTAAGACAAGTGAAATTTCCTTAAAACATTTTTTTTTCAGAAAGTTTTAAATCAAAATTTAGTAAAAAATTATTCATGTGCTATATATATAATCATGTTCCGCTTTGAATTATATTGAACAAGTGTTTTTAATACAAATAAAAGAGAGAGAGAGAGATGTTTTGCATTGTTCTAAAAACTATGATTTTAAAATATTAGGTAAAGATTTTGAAAGCCCCTTGGATGCCTTACAATATTTCACATTGATTATTATATTTGATTAACAGATTTTTATTCTGAATGTGATATTTTCATGAATTGCATTGACATATATGTTACTATCTTGTTATATTACTTTATTCATACAGGTAATGTATATCTATGTTAGTTATCTTTGTTTTAATATATAAATGCAAAAATAAAAATAAAGAATTCGTTTATATTTCAATTGTATACCAAAACAGTTTTTCTAAAAATCACATGATTTCTTTAACTACGTTTAATCTTTTTTACTTGACCATTATTTTCATGATTGTCTTATTAGAATTTTCTTTTAAAACATATATATATTTTAAAAGTAATTAAGTATTAAAAAAGAAAAGTGTTTCTAATATATATTTTACAAATGTATTTGTGAATAACTAAAATTATAATAATTAAAAAAACATTTTTTTAATTTACAAATTCTCTGTATATGACCTAAAATATAGAAAGTTTTATGTTGAGGTTCTATGAAAATTAATTTTTTTATCTTGATATGCTTTTCAGTGTCATTACTTTAGCATCCTTAAAATATAAAATGATTATCTAATTAGAACCGTCAAAATATATTTTTATTAAATTTACAAAGTTCTTGTCATTTTTTTTCCTGACATTTTTGTCTATCTTATCCTAAAATAGCTCAACAAACAGAACAAACAAAATTTAAAAAATAGAGAAGTAATAAATATCTTCAGTAATTCTGCAGGGTGTGATATATTTTGAAATAAGGTTCATATATCATCTGTTTTATGGGTCTTCACATCAGAATCATGTTTATTTTATGATGTTTTTTTCAGTATTTTTTTTTGCAATAGCTATGATCCATTTATTTTGAAGATTTTTTTGATAGGTTTTAGAAAAGAATATAATTTACAAAATATTGACTGGTAAGCTGAAGAGTTGAATAATTAATATTAGGGGATTTTATACTTAAATTTGAAACTATGGTCATTATTCAGGTTAATAGACTGTTCAATAACTTGCACTTGGAAATATAAAGGATAATATCTAACTGCAAATGTACTTGTTATAAACTATGGAAATTCCAAACTGCTTGATCCAATGAAATGCCTTAATTCGTTTAATATAGTTATTATTAGTATTTTTTGCTGATTTCTGCTTGTATGATAATAATACAACAACTCTTGATTCCAGCCATCAACTTAATCCATAGGTTATTATAATTATTTATTATAATAGATCTCATCCATTTATCTCTAATTTTGTTCTCACATATCTTGAAGTGGTGTCATCATATAGGTTTCTCAAAAGACAAACTTTTGATTTGTTTTTTTCCCATTTTAAGGGCATAGCCTTTCTATAATATGATGCCTTTTTTTTTTTTTTTTTTAGCTTTTTTGCAAATCTTTGTGATTGTATATTTAGTAGATTTGCAACGATCAGATACTAATGTATATTAATTGACAATAGATTTGCCAAAAATATCATTCATTAGATGAGTCCTTTTAATGCTAACTGGAATTTTATGCTGTTTCTTTCCCTATTTATAAGAGAAAATTAGATATATCTGACTTCTGATTTTTAAGTATAAAAAATTTCAATTTAAAATTAACCCTCTTTTTTTGTATTGCATTTTTCAGCTCGGTGTTCTTTATAGAGTATCAGACTTTCATCCATTCTAAAGATTCCAATCTGATATATATAAAACACTAAATTGTTCTTTCAAATGCTCCATCTTTTGATATAGCTTATAAAGCTTTGAATTTAGATAATCATCTTTGTTGAAGGGTTCAATGTTGCAAATGAAATTTCATGAGCAAAGTAAATTTAGTAATTCATCATCACTTTAGAAAGCTTGAGCATATGAAAATATTTTTATTTTTTGTTCAAGTTATTTCTGATGAGGCATTTTAACAACACTTTGAAACATTGTTCTGATGAGACTTTTTTGTGTTAGTACACTTTTTAACATAATGATCAGAATAGGTATTTGCATTTGCTCAAAAAGTTTGCGATAATGATATTGTAATTGTAACTATATATTGGACTATTTCCATCATCTAATAAATGTTTTTAGAAAAATTCAAACTTTATTTAAACTTTTCAAATGCATTTAGCTATTATAATAGCACAGAGATTAGTATATAACACAACATTTTTAGTGTTATTATTCTCATTTCTTTAGGTTTTTCCTCATTTGACCAATTACAATACTAGCAAAGGAATCATGATTTTAGATTCATGAATAAGGTGGTTTCTAACCAATTAGGCTGATTCTATTACTTGTCATTTCAGCAATACTTAAACTATTCTAAACCTAGTGGATGACATATTGAATTTTAAGCAATTGCACTGAGATGCAAATGTTTAAGTGTTATGTATTGTCAAAAAGAGTAAATATTAAGAAATGTCATAGAAGCTGAGGAAAATATAGTCATTACCTTTAAGAAAAATTAGATTTTAACACTTTTACAAGTGCTTACTTTTTTTTTTTTATAGATTCACAAATTCCAAATGTTGAGAATTAAATTTTAATCTGTCACTTTTCTGCACAGTTTAATCCTATTCCTTATGAGATTTTACAAGATATATATATTACGTGATTTTTACAGTAAGCATTAGAAAGAAGACATGCTAAATAGTTTCATTTTTGGTAGCTGTCCCAGATCTTGTCCTTCCATGCAGTTATCTGTTGGAAATAATGATTCTTTTGAGAATAATCCAAATTTAACAATAAGTATCGTATATCAAATATTATGCAACAGAACATTATTTAATTATAATTTATCAAAAAATAAAGATAATTTTAAAGTAATTGCAAAAAAAAATTAATATTTAATATAAAAGGTGCAAAGACTAAAAGTAACGGGATGAAAGACTAAAGAATTATTTTTGGGTGTATGTATATCATATTTGTAACATATAGTGATAACTAAGCAAGAAAAAAAATTCTTTTCCAATTTAACACAATATAAATGAGAATAGTCACAATACTGATGTTTCTTATTACATATCCAATGCTTATAGCTTATTAGGTAGATGGCTTGTGATTGTAAATATAACTTACAAAAAAATTATATTTTATATAAAAGAAGTAGAGAAAGTACCCATAGCTTTCAAAAATAAAAGCAGAAAAAAATGCCCATAGATTGCAAAAAATGAAATATAATAGCTTATATATGTGTCAGATATATGACACAGATACATACAAAACGGAGACTGGAGCTACTGCTTGTAACAGCATGACAATGAAATAAATTTGATTCTTCATTATAATAATTATTTACAAAAAATATATATAATATGTATCTTTACAGCTGATAGAAATATTACTTCTGAAGTTTTATATAAAATTGGTTCTAAGCATTCAGTTTTATAGATGCATTGAATCACAAATAGACATTCTACAACATAAAACAAACCGTTATTCTACAACATTATAAATTATTTAATGTAAAAAAATAACAAAAATATTTTATACTTACAGTTGGAAAGAAAATATTACCTCAGGAATTTCATATTTACAGTTGGTTGGTTCTAAGTCCAAGGAATTATATATATGCATCGAAGCACAAAATAGACATTCTATATTTCAAAATTAGACCATTATTTTACAGCATTATAAATTATCTATATAAAAAAAATTATGAAAAGTATTATATACTAATAGCTAGTGTAAAATATTACTTCTGCAGTATCTTATAAAATTATGATTGTTTTAAATTCTAAATCCTTGGAGTGATACATATATTTTCCTTTTACTAAAATGTTCCATTAAAAATGTAATCTTTAAGATACAGAAGTAAAAAAACACCATTGGAAAGCTAATTCAATAACGAAAAAATGGTGTATAACACTTACCAATCTCATAGCTATCATGGTTTAAATTTTATACTTTATCAAAATTCTAGATTTTGAGATTTTGTTGGGGGTTAGGCACAGAATGGAAGAGAAGAAAATAATACTAGAAACATTGTGTTATATACTAATCTGTGTACTAACAGTTGAAAGAATTTGAAAGGTTTAAAGTAAAGTTTGAATTTTTTCTAAAACTTTTAGAAGTTAATATTAGATGATAGAAATAGTCCAACGTATAATTACAATTAAAATAGGTATTAGTTTTTGTGATATTTTGCCAGAAATATTTCATTAAAAAATATTTTGAAGAAATAGAGATTCTATGCCATCTGCATCTACAGATAGCCATGCCTTATCCTTTATTAGAAGAGAAAAAAATTTGGAGGTAGTGAAGGAGATATTTTTTCATGCCCACTTTATTCTGTGATCTAGCTTTTCCCACTTTACTATCGTCGCTAAATTTATCTTCATTGATGTTGGAAGCTTTTTTACCTTGAGTTGCCATCACTGCTAAGAACAAACTCTGAATCAGATTAATAATGGTGAGATCTTATTCCAGTTGTAGTATCAGTAAAAGAGGGCATTACAAGTTTAATAAATAAGTGTGTGTGTGTGTAATAATTTTACGTGTTAATATGAATGCTTGAATTCATAGATAAATTTAAATTCATAGATGAATTTTCAGTGTAGAAGCACTATTTTCAAAAGATAAATGCTAAAATAATAACATGTAAGATCATTAATGTTTTGAAACTTCCAATATTATTTATATATTATAAAATTGTAAGCCTAAAATAGTGAAATAATGTAAGTATGGAAATATATATTTTTAAAAAAGCCTGAAATCTTGAAATATCAAATCAATCTAAAATATCACATCAACATATAAAATCGGACAATAGTATTTTGTTTTATGGACAGGTTTAGAGAGCAGTAACATTACAAATTGATCCATTTCTCCACTCCCTTCTCTTCATTGCCCAACTTTTCAATTTTACATATCTCTTACCATTTATTATATTATCCAGCAAGATTCAATTTTTTTATCCTTCTTGTTTCTACTCATTATTCCCTCCAAAACATTTTTCATTCAACATTTTTTTAATATATGTTCAATCCACTTTATCTTTCAATCTCTAATTTTTTCAATCAATCTTTTTTTATTATTTACTTTTTTTTTCTCATCCTTCTCCATGACCTACATCTGAAAGGTTTCCAATCTATTCTTCTTTTTTTTTTACTCATTGTTTATGTTTCAGAACCAAACAATAGCACACTCCATACTTATAATTTAATTAATCTTTTGCTTAATTCTATTTTCAAAGATCTACAAAATATTTTCTTTCTCTTAATAAATGTCTCCTTTGCCAATGTTATTCTTTTAATTTCACTTCCAACCTCGCTCAACAAACTACTCAAATATCTAAATTCCTTTACCTGTTGAACCATATTATCATGAATTTCAACTTGCAGTCTTTTTGTATTCCTATCTGTCCGTAATCACTTGGTCTTCTTAGCATTAATCTTCATTCCATACATCCTTTCAATTTATTCAACATATTCTGAAGACTTTTCATCCTCAGCTATAAGAATTATATCATTTGAAAATCTTATATATTTTATTATTCTATTTCCAACATATGCTCTTGCACAGTTTAAATATTTATTTAACATGTCTTCTAAATAAATATTATTAAGAAATATATCATTTAAAAATATATAGGAACCTTAAAAGCCTGAAGCTAAATTAATCAATACAATAATCAAAATTACCACAATTCGACCAGACTAGCCAAAGAAAATAAACTCTAAAACACAACCAATGGTTTCACAGCTACAAGCAGAATTAAAGACTCTTTATTATTATTAAACTTCTACAGAAGCGGACGCAGTGGCCTTCCTTCAGCCAAAAACAAGTATTTTACCCACAGAGAAGAACTGTGTTTGTGGTGGGGTAATGACATTAAGGCGGTGTAAAATATATGAAATGGAATGTGAATCGCATTAATGTCGTCGAAGGTCTGATCACGTAATGGGGCCTGTTTTGAGTGAAATGTTCTTGTTTGTGTAGATTTGAAATCAAAGCAAAACTTATTTTTTTCTCAAAATAAAAAATGTAAATTCTAACAAAAAATTAACCGGTGAAAGTGTTATTTAACCAAAGAAAACTGAAATGTTTTAACAAAAAAAAAAAAAGGAATGTAAATAAAAAAAAAAAAAAAAAGTTTAAAAAAAAAAATAAAAAAGAACTAAGTCATATCTATTTGTTTATGAATAAAAAAAAAAAGGGAAATATTTTACAAAAATAAAAGAACAAAGTTATATCTATTTGTTTTTGCAATAAATAATTTAAAAATCTAAATCAGCCCGGTAACATTATATCTATTTGTTTTTTGACTAGAAACAGCGCCATCAAGCGGTGTGGATCATCCGAAGTTGTAGAACCAAAATTTATAATTCTAAAGCAATTAACTTATTTAAAAAGTTCTTTTAATATTAAGGGTGTATGGGATGTAAATGGAATTGTGGGTAATGTTTAGTGTAAATATGTTATTATGTAGTTTTTTACACTTGAGAAGTCTACTTGCAGCAGCTAAACCATTGTTTGTGTTTTAAAGTTTATTTTCTTTGGCTAGTCTGTTTGAGTTGTGAATTTGGGGTAATTTTGATTACTAAAAAGAAATACATGAAAAAACAACAGAATTAAAGGGTTTGAATTTTGAAGTAATATTTATAAAAATATATGTGTATATAAATATTTAGTTATTCATGGTTATGATGAATAAACCAATTAGCAAAACATTATAAAAGATGAGTGGAAAATATTAGTGTATTTTATTTTTTAAAATTTGCAATATTCTGAAATGGGAATCTTTTTTTATATTGAAATACTTTGTCAAAAAAAAATACATGAAGAAATATGTAGAAGAAAAAGTATGCAATAAAATTTCAAATAAAAATAAATTTTAAAAAATCTTACTGGCAGTCTGCAAATCAAACGGATGCTCTTCATATCCGCAGTATATGCCAAGCAGCTTTGATTTCTCCCTCAGTATTGTAACGGTCAGAAACGTATGGTTTGTCAATAAGAACCAAGCAATAGTCACTAACTTGCATGTATGGGGGTACTGGTACGTGCCACACAATGCTGATCCGAAACCATTTGCCTAGACCTAAAGAAACTTAAACCATGTGACCAACGCCTCTGGTGTTAGCATCGGTATCATTTTCTCTTCAGATCCGGTGATCAGGGAGAAACATGGACTCTTCTAATAAAACATCTCAATTAATAATGGTAATGAGGTTGATATTCTTAAATGATTATATAATAAGTATGGATTCATGTGATAAACCAAACAAACACTAGAGTAACATATATTTTATTAATGTAATAATAACACCGTGTTAGTAATTTACATTCTATAATAAAAATACAATAACTATCAAATCGTAAATGAAATGCTAGGTTATGTGACATCTGTGTTTTCACACCTATTTGGAATTGATTTAGATAACCTGTCTAAGTGAGAAATTCATTATACTTATTGAATCAGCTAACTACCAGGGAGGATTGACTAACCTTCAACACATTCAACTTAATCTGATGAGGAGCATTTGAATCCTAAACATTAAATCTGTAAGTCAAACAGTGATTTGAAAGATGTGCAACTGGCACTGGGAAAATGAGCATAACGAATGACAACTTGTGGCATCCCAGTTAAAGCACGTGACAACAAGCATATACTAGTACAAGAAGAGAATGTGGTACTGGCTGATGGTATTATATTACAAGTTCATATAAATCGGTGCACATATACACAGTGTAGGTTCTGTGTTCATATGCACAGAACATTACACAAAGAATGATCACAGGTACAGGAACATACATCTGCCCCATGAACTAAAAAGAACGATTCTCCGGGATATGAGAGAAGAGATATGCTCATCATTGAGTGATACATACTTAGAGAACAAACAAGTGATCTCAGCAAATCTAAATGTGTCATGGCAGGAAGGGCATCTGCACGGACAATAAGTATATAAAGCAAATAAGCAATCGGTGAATTTGTTCAATATTAAATTTTAATTGGAGGAAAATATATAACACAACCCATGAACGCATAAAAATAACCATCAATACGACAACGGTAACTTATTTAAGCCTGTTTATAAAATATGAGTATGTGCAGGTAATAGGCAACTTAAAACAGCCTATCCTCCCCCCTTTACATTTTAATGAGAAAAAAATCTGACACCAATAAAATATCACCCCGTGTGCTTTTTTGAAGGTTTAGTTGTCTCTAGATCACATCTAATAAGTAAAACATAAATATTATAATGATGTGTATACGCTGTAAGCTAACATATTTTAATCTTTTCACACATATAAAGAAAAAATTATAAATGTACATCTCATTAGTCATTAAGTATAACCCTGAACCAACATATATAGATATAAGTAGATATTTTACATTTTAAATAAAATAAAGAACCTTGTTTAAATTTGAATACATCTACAGTTTGCTGATTGTTTCAAATTATCTGCTTTATTTTCAAGTCGGGAGAACAAGACAAAAGCAAAGTTCTGCTTATAATAATTCAAGTTATTTTTTGAATATTTTTAAGGGATAGGGATGACTAAATATAAAAAGAGAAGCAGTAATAAACAATTATTTTGCCCCAACTTTCTTTTAACACTAGCATCCATTAATGAAAAATGTTGTTAGTAGAATATGTATAACCATTTAAATGACACAATTTATCTATAAATATAACAAATTAATTTGCAAGTGAGATTATAATGAAATTTTATAAGGCCATACATATTTTAGACTAAGGGAAATGGAAGTTCAGTGTCAAGATATAAAATGATTATTGTATTAATTAGCATGCTTACAATTTAATTGGAATAGAGCTCTGAGAAATATAGCTATATATATAAATTACTTTACATTCCAGTTTTTATAATACTATATACTGTTAAAATTGTCCATGGCTGGCTGAAATAGGCTTCCATGATGCAGATTACATCTAAGGTTGAAATGATTTACAGCAGAATGATGTTTTTTTTCCCTTTTTGGCTTACTACGGGTTGTCACTGTAGAAAAGTTTAGTCTTTAGCATTCATATTACTGGGATGGCTGACTCTCCATGTCAGGCAACTGATAGTGGCATTCTTTGAGGGGACAGGGGAAGCAACGGTGTTTTACTCCTCTGTCGTTATAGCTTTTAAAACACACCGATGTATTTGTTTAACGCTCTAGCTAGTATAGGAATCGAATGTCTTAATCAATCAAAGTAAAATGCATATCACCTACTGCATTTCCCAGGTATATCCATTCTCTTATCTAACATTTTACATATAAAATTTCCAGACATGCCCTTTTTTTAAAAAAAAAAATCTAATTAAAGGCAAAATAATTAGCAAAAAAATACTAGCGTCAGTTGATTTTAATTACTATACCCTTTGTTTTATTATAATCCCTTATCTTTGCTATTTTCTATTAAAGTTTTAAAATCAAAATTAGATAGAGGAATCTTAATTAAACGTTTTTATATGTTTCAACAAAATTTTAATTTTAACAAAATTATTAGTTAGCCTATAATTTAAGTGTTCAGGTTTCATTCTTTGTGTTCATTGAATTTTCTCAATTCTTAATGTTTGCTTTTTCAGTGACTAGATATATATGTATCCATTATTTTTACATTGCAATAAATATTGCTTAACTCCTTGAAAGAAGAGTGGAAATGACCTAAACTATAATCAAATATTTTCATTAAATGACTGGGTTTTAATGTTACATATTTAAAACATATATATATCATTTACCCGCCAACTTTACAAAAACATAATTTTATTATTTTTAATGACTTTGATGACTTTGTTTAGCATTATGTTTATAAATATCTTTTATCAACATAAAAAATATTGCACATTTTTTTAAGTATATGTATATATTTAATGAGATTTGTAAATATGTATTTCATCTATAATTCTTGCTTAGATCTTGTTTTTTTTAATCCATATATATACATTGTTTTTGAAGAGGTCAGAATTTAGGAAAGAATTTTAAATTTGATAGATTTATGCAAAACCATTGTGGATTATCCTAACATAGAAAATTGGAAAGTTACTCACTGAATATTTTGTTGGAGTTGGGAATAAGGGGAAATAAAAATAGTGAATTATAGAATGTATTTTTCAAAAAAAAAAAAAAAAAGATTAGAATTTATACTTTAAAATTTTGAATTCATAAAGTATGAAGATGATTTTAATATTTTATTTTATTTAATTTTTAAAAAACAAGGTTATTTATATGTACTAAAAAGAGAAAGTGTAATATGGGTTAAGTTCATTTTCGAATATAAATTGCATAAAACAGCAAGTAAAAACAAACATTTATACAGGCATACCGACCCTCTAAATCAATTGTTTCATTTTATTTATTTTTAAAAAAGGACATTTAATTTTATTTTATTTTTAGAATTTTTCTTTCTGGGCTTAGCTATTCAGTGAGATTTTCTTGATTGTCTTACTTTTTTATGCAATAAATTATACAAAATTATCAATGGAAGAGCTTAATTACTATCTAATAAATAAGTCTTCCCTTAGATGTTTAGAGAAGAATGTAAATTAGCCACTATTGTCATTCCCTTTTTATTCTGTCTGAATTTTTGCATGTAGTTTGATATTTATTGATTTTTTCTCATTTAGATATTTAGTAGTTGATATGGACACAATCAGATGATTATTTTATTTTAATTCTTGTTGGTGACATTTTTTAGATCTTTTAAGAATTACCACAGGCAAAAAAATTTCTGAGATCATAATATTTACTAATAAGTGGAAAGTATAAAAACTTCATTCCAATCAGTTTCTGATCATTAGTTCTCTTTGTTTTCAACTTATATTTAGTTTACCAAAATATTGAAATTTATAATTATAGGTAAAATATTAGTAAGAATATTTCTGTGATTATATTTCAATTTATTGGTGTTGTCTAATAGATTTTTTGCTAGTGTTAGTGATTGATCAAATGCAGTTTGAAATTAATACCATTTTTTCAATGAATTTTTCCAACTTTAGCAAGTTTTTTTTTTTCTTATTATAGTGAGACTATCATATTCAGTGTCTCAAAACTCACTGATTTACTTAGCTGTTTTCTGAATAAAAAATTAGAATTTTTTTTTTTTTAAATGCAATTTTCAATTTTGTTTGCAACTGCTTGAAATTACATATTCAATTCAATGTTACTTAGATATTATAACTGGTGCATTTTATCATCATCAGTTTTATTAATCTGTTTGAAAAAAATCAACAATGCATTAATTCTATATTTAAAATTCAGAGGTAATATTAATTATAATGATCAGATAAGATTATGTTTTTATATAAAAAAAATTTATCTAATCATTAATTTACTTCAAAAAAATTAATTATATTAATGTTTATTGTGAAGCTGTGAACTATGTTATATTGAAGTACATACTTCAATTATATATTATCCAAAAAAAAATGTAAATAAACAAACATTAAAAAAAAAAATTAAAATTTCTAAATTTAATACAGTTTAAGATATTCATGCAGCCATTTTTCATTTCTGAGCATCATACATGATCGCATTTAAAAAAAATAAATTTTGTAAATCAATTTTAAATTATATCAGCAATTGCTTTTCTATCTCAGAGTGCCATAAATTTTGATTTATGTTAAAAGCACATACTTTATTCTTTTATTATTATTTTTTCTTAATTTGATGTGCAGTCTTTTTCATAATAAAATATTTTCTAAGCATAATGACAAAAATTTTACAAAATTTTAGAACAATGATTTGACAACATTGAAACAGTAACAGAGATTAGAATTTGTTGATAATGAGATTAATCTGTTAGGTTTCTATAAGAGAAAAAGTTATTGAAAAAAAAAGAATATCAGCCAGAGCATATTTAATTGCAATGAAAATCAGACATTTTGCTATTTATTTTATTTAAAAATGATAATATGATACAATAATTTTTTTTATCTTATTCTTATTTTTTTCTGTGAATAAAAAATATTTGTAAATGTGGCCCCCCCCCCCAATTTATTAATAACTACAGGTGGTCCTCTACTTTCATACAGTTCGCTATTTTGTACAAAGGGCAATAGAAAAAAAACAGTATTATGAAATTTTTTATAAGAAAAGAAAAAGAATACAATTCAACTATCTCCTGATAAATTTATAAAGAAAACACCAGATACTAATCAATAAAATGTTTTTTATGTAATGTATATTTGAATTTTTGTTTTATTTTGTGAATTTATTATATCACAATCAGTATTTATATATATTGTAATGGGATAGGGGGGTCAAGGTGTGTTTAGGAGATCGTACCTGGGGTGATGGAAAGTTATCCATCTCAATCAATTCAATTTAAAATTTATTAAAAGTAATATAATATAATAGTAAGATGTTATTAAAAAAAATATTAATGTTTAACATCCAAAATATATAAACAATGTTATATATTACAGAGAACATGAGATCTCTGAGAGATGAGCCAGCTATTTGTTAGATCAGAAGAGATCAGTTAACTCTTAGAGCAACGATATAATTAACCATACATCAATCAGCATTATAATAAAAGTAAGTATGAGTAATACTCCATGTAATAACCATTCATCATCATGAATGATCCATCAAAAGAAATCAATCAATTTGGTGACTGGATTAGAAATGGGTCTTCTGTAGACCAGGCTAACTATTGAGCCTTTGCCAGCTTGGGCAATTATTTAAACATAACTTGAATGCACCAACTAAGTGCTCATTCATCAAAATACTCAATCATAAAATCTAAACAATAATGCTGGGTCATTAAAACATGCTGATCATCATCAGTGCTCTGGCCACTTGTACTGATCAACTATAAACTTAACTTCTAATAAGACTAAACTAAATTAAAATGTAGTGCATGGGCTTTAAAGAGTATTCTCTTTGGCACCAACCCGGATGGTGATTGATTATCTCTGGATGCCCGAAAGCACTAATATACATCCCCATTTAATATATCAGCCGTTATACACAAATCTAGCTCAGAATAACACAAGCTCTATTACTGTTATGTGACCAAGAGATGATTGAATACAATTTTAACAATTAAATACAAGTTTATTAACAATAAAAAATAAATGATATTAACGCCTGTAGAATCAGACTTCTGATTTTGAATAATATACAATAATAAAAGTTATCACATTGTGATTTACAAGATTAATATACAAATTTCAAGTTATTACATTACTTCTTAATAGATTTCTATAAATGAATTTTTATATATCCATACACAAACGTGTGTTTTATAATATACAATGAAAACATTTCAATTGACATTTATCAAAATTTTAAAATAACTAAAATTTTTATATGTGCTCTATTTAACAAGCATTGATTTATACGTGCACATATATGTGTGTGCAGATAATTTCTGAACATATTTGGCTTGCTACAAAATAATTATCAAATCTTAAATTATATAAAAATACAATAAATGATTAAAGTTTCAGCTAAATGATATACGTTTTACAGACTAGGTTTACTGAAACAAATAATTTGCACAGACGTGCAATAATTAATTTATCTACATAACATTTGTATTTAGCACAATAAAATTATTAAACATTATTTTTGCAATTTAATTCTCTTTGCTGAATATACTCTTTTTTTCTTTAAAATAAGTACTATCAAATTTTTGACAGTTGATTGATTAATTATCAACACATTTTAAAATCTTTTTTTTTTTCCAAAAAAAAAATAAATAATAAAATCAGTAAATTTAAAACCCGAAAAAATGTTTCTTCTTTTCTTTAAAAAATATAGTCCATAAAAACCAATATTTATCCAATATAGATTCACCAACCAATTTCTTTAAAAAACTTGTTCTTTATTTAACTATATAAAATTTACATTCAATAAGCAATGTTTCGACTATTTCTATCCTTATAGTCTTTTTCAAGCCACATAGTTATTCTTTTTTAAAACACGTGTTTTAAAAAAGAATAACTGTGGCTTGAAAAAGACTATAAGGATAGAAATAGTCGAAACATTGCTTATTGAATGTAAATTTTATATAGTTAAATAAAGAACAAGTTTTTTAAAGAAATTGGTTGGTGAATCTATATTGGATAAATAAAATCAGTCTTTAACTGATTGTTATAAAAATCTTTTTAGATTTCTTTTTTCCTAAAAAAAAAAAAAAAAAAAGAAGTCAGTTAAGGAATTCTCGACTTTTTGATTTTAATTCAATGCAAGCAAACTTTACTTATCTTTTAAAATTACTTAATTCTAAGGAATAATACTCCTTTATATTGTTTATATTGTAATCAATAAAATATAATATAAATCTTTATTATATTATAATAATGACTTATAAATACATTAACATAATACTTATATATATATAAAAGCTTTTTTCAGTAATTCTAAATTTTTTACCCTTTTCAATATAATACCTCTTACTAATACTAACACGTATATTACTTACATAGTGACATCTACCGACATTTCCTATAATTCATTATTTCTATCAATTTATTTATATATTTCTCTTTATATTACTTTCCATTCTATATCCATTATCCAATCATTCTTTAAATCAATTGACTTTTTGTAAATGTTCATATTTATATAATTTGTTTCATATATTTTCCTTCTCTTAATTTTCTTTATATAATTTAATGGTCTTATGTTTTTAATACAATCTATTTTATGTCCAAATTTTATATAATGAACATATAATGCAGATCTATCATCCCTCCTTTCACCTAAACAATTAGAACATAGGACAAAAGAACATAATCTTTTATCTTATTCTTATTTTTGACTGATTTCTTTTGCATAAACTGTTTTATGTTTTTAACGTGTGTGTGTTATTTTACATTTGTATAAGTTTTAAATAATTTAACTTATTTTTAACACTTGAATTATTTCATTAACAATGTAATAAAACTTAAGATAATTTTAAAAAAAGGAAGAGGACAGCCTACACATGCTAATACAACTCATTAAAAAATAAATATTTTAAAAACATTTTTTGATGTTTTTTTTATTTTTTTTTACGTTTTTTTTTTTTTTTTTACATTTCAACTTTACATGATCACCATCTCATACATTTCAACATTCTTATACTTTTCAGGAACCAATTAGGTATGAATATCGAGGACCACCTGTATATTATTATTATCTAAAAATTTTGTTTGTACTATAATTTATATATATATTCTACCCTGTAATCTCGTGTATCCTCACTTCCAGATAATATATGATATAAAATAAAACGGGTTCTAGCTCAGTTAATAATTAATAACTAAAATATTCAGCATTAAAATTAAAATATTTCACTAGCTCAAATTTAAAATACGAATAAGGTTCAGTTTATAAAAATAAATTAAATAAATATTTAATATTTTCATGAGACTTGAAGTGAAAATACAGGTGACAAGATAGATTACATTGAGCCAATATCCCACAGGATACTACCTCAATGGCATAAGAATACTATCCCCCCTTTATTACTATTTCAAATAAGAAACTCATAGTATTCTTACGACTATAATAACTTCTACTCACTAAGATTAAACTAATAATTAAATCTTAATCTTCTATTTAATAATCTAGCTCAATAAAATAATCTCAGGTTCATAAAGTTTATTCTAAGTTAATAAAATATGGTAGTAAAATATGAGAAGGGATTTTATGTCATAATCTACTACACTGAAACTAATAATAATAAATAACAGTAATAATATTCTTCATTGTTTAACTAAGTCCGTATATCTTTTCTTTTTACTATAATTTTATTACCATAATAAAATAATGAAATAATATAATATGATCTTATATCTTCATGTAATGATATAATAAATATGTGATAGCATTTTAATAATCTGACAAACAAAATATGTGTGGCAACTGATAGCATATAATTTAATATAATATTGTGATAACTGATTTATGACCAATAAAATAATGTAAGATTATGATTATTTAATTATAATGAATACCAATAAAATATTTAAAATTCTTAAAATAATTCTCTATTTATCTTTTGTGCAAAATTATATATTTGTTTCGATTATTATGCATATATTGTGATTTCATGCAGCGATGTGGAGAAATAAATAACTCGGACACAAAATTTTTGAAATAACAAAATTTAACAAAGTTTATTACTAACAACAAATAAATAAACAATTTATTTATACTATTTACAGTGGATATCCTTAACTTCTTTACTTTACAGTTTGATCTACCGGGTTATAAAAAAAAAAAAGTTTATATTTCAATTATATCTTTATTTAGATTTAGGACAAAATTAAAAAAAAAATGTTACTATTTGGTTTCTCATTATGGTTAACTTATTACAAATATATTTATCTACTTTATTAGCAACAGCATTTTATCCTTAATATTATTAAACTATCTTATTTTTAAAAAAATTCATACTTAGAAAAACATTCTATAGAAAACAAAATTTTATAATGAGTATGGATTTCTCAAAATATTAAAAAAATTTCATCTTGCAAAGTCAAAGATGTTACACAAAATATTATCCAAAATTCAATACTAGATTTTAGTATTTATCACACAATGTTTACTAATCATAATATATTCTTCTTTAAGCCTTACTTTAGTATGATATAAGTGTAATCATCAATATATTTCTGTTAATCAATAAACAAAAAATATACTATGCATATTGTTTACATAATTTACTTTGTACTATTGTATTTTAAAAATATGCAATACTTATTTTCTCTTAAAAAAAAAATAATACTAAAGCATTTAAAATTATTATCACTTTAAAGAAAATATCTTTGTTTAGATACTTTATTTTAAAAAAAATTTATATTTCATTTTCCGAAATAAAATTCAAAATATATTCTATGATTCTTTTCTTTCCTTAGGATACTTTGGATCTTCAATTTTAAGTTATAACGTCCTATTCCTTCTAAGCAAATAAACCAATCTTATACAAAATGATAGCATAACCTAAGTTCTAAATTATTTATCATTTCTCTTAAACATATCTTACTGAACGATGCAGTTACATGAAATAAAGATAGCGAAAACAGATGCATAGGATTAAGGAAGAAAGCGAGATTATTATTCTTAACATATCTCAAAATCATGGTACAGTGCGAAGAGGTATGACATTTACCTGCCTAATATCCTCTACTACAGGGACGATGTTAAAGCTATTTCTTCAGCTTTATTAGAACATCAAATATTTAAAGAAATATAAACACTGTCCAAATAAAATGTGTATCAGTCATAGGGCTTTGTTAACTATGCTGATATCCACATAAAGACAATATTATTTCCATTCCTTATAACATCCTATTTCTTAAAACATCATCCAAGCCACTATCTCAACATTATTTCTCAAGATTTTCCACATCTTACATCGATAAATAATTATCTGCATTTACAAAAACAATAAATAAAATTCATTAATACTTAAACAATCTAGCTGTTCCACAAGAAAAGTCTGCTTACTTCATTATTCTATATGTCTAATCATATACAATCTACTTAGACAATATTTGAATATCCAATAACATGAAAATTTTAAAAGAATCACATAATTATTTGTTATGTTGGATTATATCACTAATAAAAAAAAATCGTCGTATGCATATTTTCAAATCAATCCTATCTCATAATGTTTTTTAAAATGTTGTATGAAATGCGGTACATATAAGTGAAAAACTTTTACACTTCATTCTTCCAATTTATGGATGATCTAAAGAAAAAAAATATATACATTATAAATTATCAATAGTTATTATTATTACCAATAACCTTTATCTAGTCATCGTGTTCAGTAGGCTTCCTTTATCCACTTGAGCATTGCAGATATAAAAAAAAATTCACACCCATATACTTTATATTAAAATATTTTTAGCTAAATTATTAGATTGTTATATTATAAAATTTTAATATTAATAAATTAATGTTTTTATGTTTTTCCTAATCTTATATAAAAATTTAGATTTAAACTAGGTTAACAAAACAAAAGGAATCAAAACTATAATTACATATTTTCTTGACGATAGTTCCTAATAAGTCCAAAATGTTTATTATTTTCTCTAGAGTTTTAAAAAATGTTCTCCTCCAAGCGCGTTAAAGTTTAAAATAAAAATAATTATTAATCCATTTAGTAAAATTTATAGAAAATAATCCTTGGTTTTAGTATTTAGGACGATAATTATTAAATCATAATATTAATTAATCCCGTGAAGCTTCTTAATATTCTCTACCAATATTCTCTGCGTATCCGATGCATCAATCCATCTAATTTAACTTTGAAAAAAAATATTCGATAACTTTTAAGTACTATTTGTATTTCCATGGATCCATCTTTTATTCAACTATGTGTTCACTTTTTTATATATGTTTCCTTCTTGATACATTTAAACTTTCGTTTGGTATTTTTATATATCACTTTAAAAAAAAAAAAAATGTTACCTTCAGAAAGGATATAACATTTTACTCCTTTTGATATAATATTATATAAAATAATTCATGCAATATACAATTGTCTTATTACTATTTAAAAAATAAATCTTGGATAGGCTTATAAATAATAATGCGTCTCCAGTTTTTTCATTAGACTCCGTATGATGTCCGAGCTGTGGTTTTTTATGTACCAAAACAGTTCTTCGGTGAAATATTAATAAAGCTGTATCAATAAATATTCCAAACATTTTTTCAGCATTACAACTTATATCCATTTTATTTCGTAGTATATCCATTTTTATGGCAAAGTTTAGGTTAAACTTTTAGATAAAATACGACTGGTAAGTACTTTAAAAATTAGAAAATCATTTCCACGAAGTTTCTAAATTATTATATTTTAAAACTCTCTTTTGCAAAAAATACTTTTAAAAATTATCAATTAGTTTTTTGCAAATAAAACGATAAGAAAGTACTAAAAAAAAATTGACTAAAATAAAAAATAAATACTATCTCTTTGATAGTTATAATTTACCTTTCTCCGGTTTCAATACATTATTAATCTCCCCCAATAACCCCGTGCAAATCATATTTATATTCTGTAAGAATACTTATTCCTATTGGTTAATTCTTACTTTAGCTTGAGAACAAATTTACATATTTTCAATTTATAGCAGAATTATATTTCAAAATCAGAAATTATGACGTAATGAACTTAAAATATTACTTTTAAATCAATTATTATTTTATTTAAATTATTTAATCTTTTAAAATAACTTTTAAAATAACATTTAATAACTTATTCCATTTCTTAATATTTAATTTATCTATTTTTATTTAAATAAAACATTTAATTTTTATATTATGAATGTATTCATCTTTATGACATTATTTAAAACATTACATACGATAGTTAACTTAATATTTATTATTATTTGCTTTTATGATAGGCAATAATTCCATCCAATTCTATAATATAACTTTTAAAATATTTTAAACTTTGTTATTATTTCAAACAAGCGTGTGTGTGAACATATGTAATATACAAGTCACATGATCAATAACTTTGACAGACGATTTTTAATCTATTTCTCTGCCTAGACTAATAAAATTGATACACCTATTATATTATATAAAATAATTATAAAATTTGGAAGAACAATTTAGAAAATATAGAATTAAACACAATTCTCACCATCATAAAATTTATTTTTAAAATATACTATATTAATTTTGACTATTAAATATGATTATAAATTTAAACACTGTATTTATTAACTTATCAGTTTTTAACTATTAAAATCGAATTTATTAAATATACTTTTAATTTTTATAGCTGTGTTATTTAATATGGCCAGCTTTTACAACCATATGCAACAATATTTAAAGCTTTATATAACTATTTTTAAATGATTTTATATACTACGTATTCTCTTTAGCTTCAAATTGTACTTTAAAGATATAATTGACTTAATACAATTACCATATTAAAAGAACATATTCTAAATTTAAAATTTTTAGTAATTGACTGTTATAAACTATTACTGACCTATAGAAAAGGGCACAATATATATATACTATCCATGTAAAAAAGCATCTGTTTATATATTTGTGTGTGATGAAAATTACTGTACACTTGGCAGTTTAATTGACAATACATATTTTATTCTCATCAAAGTTTATCAACAAAACATGAAATATTATATGCTATGTTCTATGTTCACTTGAAAGGCTTGAAACAAAATGAGTGTATATCATGGTTCCATTATATTTATTTTTAACAAATTTTACCACTTCAATTGAACTTGGAAAATGTACGATTTTTCAAAGAAAAGTGATTTATATAATTAAATCATTTTTATAAAAACAAGGTTTATTTCTGACACTTTTTGTTTTAATGCTTGGTAGTCTCATATGTACACTTAATGATACCATCTTCATTGATTCAGCTGCTTGGACAGCTGTGCATTATTAGAATGGTTGACCAAAAGCTGAAGAATCCAGGATTACTTCTCGGTCTAAATATATAATTTTAAAAGCCACCTGAGTCAGATTAATCTCATTGGATTGCTAATTTAATTAAGGCAATTAAATATTTTTTCATAAAAAAGAAAGATATTTCTAAAAAATATAATGTATAATTGGATTCACAATACCACCATCCACTGATTCATTTTTAAAAGTATATATAATAAACATGTATATAATAAAATAATTAGAAATAAGTAAAAAAGAATATTATACTGACACTTAAATATATCTATTACATTTTTTTCCATTACACCTATGAAGAAATATGTGCAAGTATGGATAGTTTTTTTTATTAACTTGCCATGACAGATATATTCTGTCTGTATGTCCTTTTTTTTTTTAAATTTGCTCCAGTTGAGATTTTTCTTAGTTTTAACAAAATAATATGTAAAAAAAATTTTTTTAAAATAATGATTTTATATAAACAATACTAGCCAAGTAAAAAGTAGAAAAAAACTGAATCTCAATTAATATGCCATTCTTGGAAAATATCAAAGATCTTAGGATTCTAGATTTGTTATAAAACAATTGGAAATTGCAGGAGTATTGTCATTTCATAAAAGCATTTGAGGTCTTTTGATTTTTATGATTTATTTGAACCTTAAATGTCTTTTTTGAAATGACAATATTCCTGCAATTGTTAATTGTTTTATAACAAGTCTAGATTCTTAACATCTCTGATATTTTCCATGTATGGCATATTAATCAAGATTCAGAGTTTTTTTACCTTTTAGTTGGCTAATACTGTTTATATAAAAGCATTATTTTAAAAAAATTTTTTTACATATTATTATAATATTGTAATACAATTACACATACAATAAGATATAGTATGACTAGATTTATAGAGCATATAACTAATAGAATAAACACTTGCATTTTTATCACTAAATTAAATTAACATCTATACAACAAATATAAAAACATACATCATCACTAAAACAACAGACATCTTTGTCACATAAAATCTTTTCTATCTTTAGTGATGAAAATGTTGTACATGTTTTTCTTTAAGTCTTGTGGTAGGTATGTAGACTGTAATAATTTTAGCCTTGAGCCATAAAAGCAAAACTGGTTAATGTTGATATCAAAAAAAATTACTAAATAAATTTCAAATGAAATATTGCAAAACAGTAGAAATCTAAATACTGAAACTTGTTTATCAATTTAATTCACTTACTTATTTTTGTCTCTTTAGTGAAAAAAATGTACATATCTTTTTTTTTTTTAAGTATTCTTCTAGATATGTATATTGTGATAATTTTAGTCATGAGCTATTCAATAGTGAATCAGAATGATACAAATCATGTTTGCTTCTCAACTGTGTGTACCATGAAATCTTAATTGCTATATAAGTCCTAACATTGCCAAATTAAAAAAAGGAAAAATTTTAAAATATTTTTGCAATAATGTCTAAACTTATATATATGAATTTTTATGTAAATAAGAATGAAAATGCATGTAAAATTAGTTTTTGAATATTATTCCATCCTAGAGCCATCACAAAGTTAACAAAAATATTATATATTTTATTTATATTTTTTATTTATTTATTTATTTTATCCTTTAATTGATCTATGTGGTTTAGTGAATGATAAAGTTGCAGGCGCAAAAGTTTTAGGTTGTTGGATTAAAAATAAACCTGTTCTTTCCGAGTCTTAAATGTTGCATGATCTATAGAACTTCTAATAATTTGGTTATTTATTTATCATTTAATTTTAACTGAAAATCTTATATATTTTTATTACATCATAGAATAATTGCTTATCTTTCACCTATGGTTTTTAATTCATGTGTACTTTTATAAACTATATGTTTAATGATAAGATGTTTTTAAATTACTGATAAAAATTAGGATAGTTTCAAGAATTGTACCTTAGATTTTTGCTTTAGTAAATTGATCTAATATTTTCTAAAGTGCTTGGATCATTCAGAATTAGCTAAAAAAAATTTATCTTTAAGATATTTTACACCCATCCATTTTTGATAAGTATAAATTTTTATTTAGTAATAAATTTTTTATTTGATAACAAGGATTAAATATTAAAAGATAATTCAATTTTTGTAATTGAAGGGTTAATTTTTGTTTTGTTGTTTAAATAATCAATCAATTCTTTGCATCATATCTTCAATGTTTTTTATTTTATCAAATCTTTTATTTTGATTAACTAGCATTCTTTTTCAGAATTAACATATGTGTGTGTGTATGCATTACATATAAATGCACATATCCTTATTTTATATAATAATATTCCCTTAGACAGAAAACATTAAGTCTCACACCTTCATAAAAAGAAAGCATTTCCCAGATGAAGTTGCAAAAAGTGATTGAAGCCATCCTCTGAATATTTATTTTTTAACATTTGAAATATGTTATTTTTAAATGCAAAAGTAAATTAAAATTACTGGCCACATAAATTTAAAAGGAAGTCTTAGAACCCATATTCAAATTTTTAATAATGAAATAATTTTTTTTTTTTTTTTTCAAATCATAACTCGTTTGGCAAAACATTGAGGAAGGTACAAATTATAAAGCATCATAGTAACAGTGCACTTTTATTTAAATAATTTTCAAGATTTCTAATTCTTTCAGTTGCACTACCTCATTAATTTTCTGATTGCACTACTTTTAATAATGAATAGGAAAAATTAAAAGAAATATAAATAGATACATAATTATTTCTAGTAACAAAAACTTAAATAAGTTACAGTTTGCATCTTACTCCCTCCTCAGCAAAAGCATTTATTATATTGATGGTTAAAAAGTAAATACAAAATTAGTTTTTTTAATAATATTGCATGAGTATGTCGCAACATAATATTGCCTATAGCCTTGCAGGATATTTTCTGATTACAATGTTATTTGTATTTATTTTTGAATTTCAATCTAGTGACATATATATATTATGATTTATGGAATTTCAAGTCCTTCATTTTTTTCAGCACCTCAGGTAATTTCATAGATTTACCTTCTTTGATTGACAAAAAAGACATTTAATTATTGTTAATAATTATGAGACATGAATTATTATGTATAAAATTAAGAAAATATTACCAAAATTAGCTAGCTTGAATTCAGTCTGAGAGGTTTTTGTAATTATCTAAGTATTGATATAAAATGTAATTATTACATTTGTTATATTTACTTCTGAAATAAAAATGTAAAAAAAAAAAGATAAAATAAATAGCATTGGAAAAATAATGTGGTTAATAAACAGAAAATTATTTAAAAATTTTAATGATAAATAATTCATTAAAAAAACTTTTTAAATGCTTTTAATTATTATTTTCATAATTATTTTTAGTTAAAAGATAGTCCAACTGCGATTGATGCATTTCTGACCATTTTAAAATGTACCACAACAGTTGACGAACTTGTGGCTGTGAAAGAGCAAGTTGATCAAGATATTGCTATCCATAGATCAAAGGATTCTGGAGGAATTGATGGTAAAAATTCATAATTACTTTGTTTTCTTAGTTTTACTATCCAGCTAAATCTATGAAAATGTTATGATTTTAAATTAATCATATAAACTTATCAGGGATTAAAAAATTATTTAGTTATGTCTAGAAAGTTTTATTGTTAGGTTTATAATTTTAATTAGTTGTGAAAAAAATAGATTTTGAGATGACATTTTTGTTTTTATTTGAAGTCTTATTTTTTTTGTTAGTATGATATATATTCTAACCTAGTAAAATTGATAAGAGACGATTCCTAATCAACATTAAATCCATCCGGAACTCCTTAACTTCCGTCTACTCTTGGTATAGTCCGGATAATAAACTTTACCCAATAATAACTCTACGTTAGGTTAGTTCTATAATAATTCAGCTACAGCGATATGCAGTTCAGACAGAGATAGAATTAAAAAAAAATATCATTAATAAAATAAATTTAAAAGAAAATTATTAATAAACTACCATTCTTTCTCTGTCCAAAACACATTCTCTGGGCTGTAAGTACGTGCACTGTTCGACAATGATGATGATGATTTTTCATGTCATTGTTAATATTACTGACTAAAACAAAATATTCATTAATTTGCCAATATGATCTCAATATTTTTGTTATTATACAATTAGATGTTTCAATCTCTTAAGCCCTACACGACGCTCTTCCGATCTATTGATCTGAATTTGATCAATTATTAATTTAAGAGCACTTATAATAATGACACTAATCTCAGGGTTCTCTGTTATATTTAAGAAAATTGCTCGGCAGTATTGTGTTGTCGCATATGACTGACATTCTGGTCGGCTATAGGAAACATTTACCTTATTTAAATTCTAGAGATCGTCTGCATCCACACATTAACTATTATAATATTTAATGAAATGATAATCATATTCAATAACAATGCATAATTTTGAATAATAAAGCCTTTTAAATCCAGAATCTCAGTCGGAATGATGAAAAGACAAGGGTGCTTTTGTGTCCTTCCATTATCCATGACAACACAATAATTTAACTAAGATTTATTACTTAGACACTTCCTTAAATGGGTATTCAACAATGTGCAACCAAAGATAGTAGTTTGGGAATAAAGTGATTTTACACACATATAAAATAAAATAAAATGTCTCGGTCTGAAGTTTTCAATTCCACAAATAATTCTCATTAAAATATAATATAATGAAATATTTTGATCTGCATACAATTGTCTATCTGGTGTTTTGGATTTAAGATTTCATAAATGATTTTGGACTCAAGAAAGTATTGCAAGTATTATGCCAATACACTTTTATTTAGCACATAAGAAAAATGACTCAAAACAACTTGTAACAAGACGATACAGGGTCCCTAGTGACGATTTTTCAGACGCTCATTGCTAAGGTTTACAGCCTTGTTAAAACTATTACTGAAATAATAGTGAGCATTTAATAAAAATTTATAATTACAACTTTAAATTATCGTAATATATTTCTTACTATAAGATCTTTTCATTAACTCGTAGTAAATCGTAAGATTTCGCGATATTAATGTATTATAGAATTGTGGACTTAATTGGTGAAGTATTTAACAGCTTCACACTCTTAGATCAAAACACTTCTGCTTCACCTATTTATATATAAAAGTGGGTCGAAGTAAACAAGGGTTTCCTTTTCTTCATAGCGAAGCATAAGTGTTTAAAGCACCTACAGAGGTCCCTAGTGACGATTTTTTCAGACGCCATTGCTAAGGTTTACAGCCTTGTTAAAACTATTATTAACTTATAACAAAATTCTAATTTTTTATTATTATGATTTAACAAAAAATATCTTTTATGATTAACATAATAAACAAACATATACAATTTATTCGATCCCATATGGATAAAACAAAATATAACTAATATTAATTCGTCTATACTTTTAGACTTGGATTCGAACTACCTCTTCATCTTTTTTTTACATTTATGCAAATTGAATATAACAAAATAAATAGTATTATCGATACATTAACTCATTCGTTTAGTGTATCTTATATGAACGGTTACTTAAATTTATTGACTAACGATCTGTTTTAAAACAAAAATAATCTGATTCTAGGCAATGCGTACAAATGATTTTTATTATCATATCTTTAATTAAATGATAGTTTTTTATTTAGATAACTTATTATAATTTATGGGTTACGTATCAGAAGTTACACTTATTATTTTAATGTTTACCTTAATAACAACTTCAGTTGTTATACACACTTTTTTTTTTCTCAGTATAAGTTATATTGTGAGTGCTACTTAATCATTAACCTGAATTAAACCTAGTATTTGAACCCTCTATTGGCAAATGAAAATTTTTAATCACGCAATTTTAAAACTTACTCTCTCCATTGACTTACGTGTGGATTACCAGCACTATTCCGTCGCACAATTCAGACATTGATCATATATACTAGCACGCTATTTATACTAAATGGAGCTTGAGGAATTAACCTCCAATATACCCGTTATCTTGCCATAACTTTCTAAACAAACACAATATTCAACACCTTCCGTGGTGGAATTATCTCTATTTTCTCATGAGGAATATGGAATAACACCGAAGGGCTGTAGAGTTAACTACTATATTAAAATAGTTTGGTGGGTCCTTGCCTCTTAATTGGGCATAATAGGAACACACACCAAATATAATCCTCTCCTGGGATTTTAACGAATGAAATGCACTAAATACTATATAAAGTACTGATCGTCCTAACTCTGAGAAGCGATCACTTGGGTTATAAACATACCCGAATACTAGATTTATCTATTCCCCTCATGGAAAATAAAGCTTTTGGGGAGATTATTTTCTATCCCACAAAATAGATACATTACAATTATTACTTAGGCGCATATTAAGCCTATACCGATGCTATATCGGGGCAAGACAAGCAAATACACTAATTACACTAAATTTATGTTCCGGGGTATACTTAGATCAACGTCTGATATCAATGGATATCACAGAATACAATAATAATTTTCACTTTTGCCAAAGAAACATTCAACAAATAATAGGAAGTATAGTATTTTGAACTAAACCAAGTGAATGCGTTAATAAAGAATAATTGGGAATAAGTTCCTTAATTAACATAGTATAAATTTGTTTCATACTTTAAATAAGTAATATTTTGTATAGCACTTCTCTTTAATTACTTCTGATAATTTTAACTAGATATTTTGCCTATTGAGTATCTAAATTTTTCTACTTTTACGCATCTAATATTTAAATTTATACTCATAACTGCATGTCATAAGTAAACACATTTTATAAAAAAAAATATTTTTTTCATGTCAAATATAAATTTAACCTAGAATAATTACATAAAAACATACCTTTATGATTACAAGGTCATTTAAATATTACTTGAATATAGCCTTTAACCTGCTGATATAAAAAAAAATACACATAATTTTACAAATTAGTAAAAAAAAATCATTACTTAACAAGTGCTTATAATATCACTAAAAAAAAATGTTTTCCGTTGGGCACTTTATCCAGATGAAGAACTTGATCCATTCGTAGTTCACGAAGCAAATTTAAACAAGAAACACATTTTATTATTTCATTTATAAAAAGTTGCCTTCATTCTGGTGCACTTAATAGTAGGCAAAGAAAAACATAGCAGCGTGGATTTTAATTCTTCCTTGAATTAACTGCTATAATTTTGGGATCCAAGAAAACAATACAGATTTTAACATTACGAATATTTGACGATAAACGATCACATATACAATTCTTTTCTTTTACGATTGGCGATACGTATCATTTTTAGCTAGCTGGCTTATGAATAAAAGAATGCGCGAATTTTCCAAAATATTATTTTAGAAGGACTGCAGCTGACTTACGTGGATATAAAGTTTTATGACTCCAATGGATGTATAATATAACATATTATTTTAGGGTTATAATTAAATCACTAATGTTTATAGTTTTTATTCCTACTCTAGGAATTATAATTTTTCTTTAATAATGAATTCTCCGTAAATGCACACATACAAATTTTCCGATATTTGCCTTGAGAAAATTTATATTTCTTTTTTTAAAAAATATACAGGTGCATAAGTAAATATCATTTATTATTTATATTATTTCTCGATAATTTTCAGTGAATAAAACAGATTTTAACGTGGGGAACTTGCATTATTTTCTAAAGCAGACAATTTCTGTTAGAAAGAGCGCGAAACTTTTTGGTTAACTTTCCTTGGCTTTTATGATATGTCTTTTAATTATAATTTTTCTTTTATACCATGAAAAGATTATTAAATAAGGTAAAGTTAACAAATAATTAATTATTTCTTGGAAATTACTGATATTGCTTAGTTTAACTATAATGATATTTTCCGTGATCGCTGTAGTCAATACGTTCACTTTGCACTTTAGCCGAAGATAGAACATTTTTGAGTATAAAAAGCTTTATAATAGGTAGATAGCAACAGAAGCTTATGGATGTCTTATCAAAATATTTTAGCTAGACATGATTTTGTTAAAATGTTACTTGAATTATATTTATTTCTGCAATAAAAAATATAAAAATTTGTTACCGAATTTCAGCACTGCTTCCTCTTGTAAAACTTATGTCAGACTAGATTTTCTACAAAATTTCGCGGTCTTCTTTTAGCGACCTCTGACAGAAAAATAATTATTTAATTATACATAAACAAAGGAAAGAAAAAAAAAAAACTTATTACAGTTATATATTTCTGTATGATTTAAATGGATTACAAGATAATTTGACAAATAATGAAAAATAATAAATATCTTTAACTAATAATGCTTATTAGTGATGTATAATTCTGTATACATTATTATCTAAATAATTTAAAAAAAATTATCAGAAGTTACTGTGCTTTATGATAAGACATTCATCCACTCTCCCCTCTACCCATCCAAAATCAATTACTGTTTATGAGATGTGCTTTTATACTATATTAAATTGCTCTTATTGTTAACATATTTTAACTAAATTATTTATGCTCTTCTTCAAAATGACATTGGATTACCAAATTTATTAGTTATTTGCTTAAAACACGTTATAGTGAGTAAATAGCATACTTTATTAATCACTTAATATTATTATTATTTTACTTTTTATTTCCTAGAAAAGGATTGCATTGTTTTCCTGTAGGAAATAATGCTAAATAAACCAAGTGTCAATAACACTAGGTTACAATATATATATATATATATATAAAATAAAAAGAGAGAGAGAGAGAGAGAAGAAACTTTAGTTAAAATTCCTAAAGAAACTAATTTTTTTTTTTTTTAGTGAAGCAAGAGGATATTGTGATTGGGCTAGTAGTCTAGAATTTACAGAAAAGAGAAAAAGGATTTGCTTAGTTTAGAAAATAATGGTAATTGTAAAGGGACAAATCCTTATTATGAAATTCAATTTTTTATTGACTTGCTATAAATCACTATTTTTGTATAATAGTTTAAAATAATACTTAGAATATTTTTTTTTATTTTTATAAAGCATTAACATTTTGAAATTATTCACATTATCTTGCATATGCCCATGAGTGAGGTGTGTGTTTTCTCCATTTAAATGAAAGTATAAAAATTCCAGAGCTCTATTATTTCATTATTAAAAACTTGCTGAACTATTTGAAAATGATTAGTATAATACAAAAATTATTATGAAGATATAATTTGGTTCTTAACATAGCATTTACAATAATTTTACCTGAAGACAAATACTAATAATAGAAGACTATTAATAAATTTTTAGATTCATTTTGAGAACTCCCGAAATGGATCTATCAGGCTCATGCACTCACTTGCCATGAGTACAATTCCAAAAGTCCATAAATAATTCTTAACAAGGTAATAACAAAAGTGCACTGATAAAAAATCTCTGGTTTGCTCTCCTATTTATTACTTTTTAAGCTTTTGTTCTGTGTAATAATTTTAACTATGCATGGGAGGGGGAAAGTTTAATTAGTTATTAAAACGTTTAAAAACGTTTTAATTAAAATCTTCATTGAGTATATAACACTCTTCTAAATATTTTTTTGTGCCATCATTCATTACCCAATCGTCATTCATATTTTTCGTCCTATTACTTTTTCTGAGTATTATCATGTTTTTCTTTCTCTTCTTCAAAATATTCTACATGTACAGATTTCACACCTCTTCTTTTTTAGTTTAATGGATAATAAAATTTGTTATAAATTAAATCACTTAATATTTTATCATTTTCTTTACTATACTCTTAAATAAATTCCTTATCAATAAAAATATTGCAAACATCTAGAAAATTTGCATAATTTTTTTACATATATGTTTTATTCTTATCTTAATTCCACAGATCTTATTCAAATGCTTGCTGACTTGCTTTTTTTTAGCAACCTCACTGTTTCTACTTATCCACTGATTTTTTTTTCCAAAACTCACAATGATTTTTTTCAAAGCATTTTATACCTCCCTTTATATTTCTTTGCATAATTCCAGTAGTCAATATCCAGGACTTTATTAATTCTTTATATTTGTTTTAAAATTTTATATCTGAATTCCTAGTCCCCAATAAATACCTTCTTATGTTTTATTTCATCTTTTTAGCCATTATGCTTTCATACTCTCTTATAGTAAATTACCCAATAAGATAAACTTTTTATTCAATATTTTCTTTTTCTAATAAAATATTAACCATCTGACATTTCAGTTTCTCTTTGCAAGCCTATCAATAATAACTCCTAATTTTTTCATTATTCATTAGCATAGAATTTAATTTTTTGTCTTTAATCCACAATCATCAAGTGCTTTCTCTACTTAAATTTATTTCTTTTTCTAATTATATAATGCAGTCAACCATTTTTTCTAGAATTTTTATTTTTAACCTTTAATCTCTTTTCTGTAGTTCTAATTTATCACTTTGTCTACAATTATGGTTCAATGTACTAAAACTAACCATTCATTATTAACTTTCTCCCATTACTCATTAAGTACTTTATATCATTTATCATATTTAATAATATATATCTTAATATATATGTCATCTCCTATTCTCATTATTTTAAAATCTTCATTATATTTCCAAAAACTTTTCATGTTCCTCTTTAGTATATTCAGACATTTGATATGAAACCCTATTTCGTACATATTGCATCTAGCCATAATTATTTTGTCTCTTCCACTCATTTTTATAATATGCCATATTTAAATCAGAACATTTAAATATTTTCATTGTGAAATAAGTTTATTCAGAGGAACAGTTTCAGAAAACTATTGTCTAAGATCTCATTATTTTAAAGATTACTATATTAATATTTTTTTTTATATTAAACTTAATGTACATATGAGAATATGTTATTGATTCTTTTATTGAAAATAAGCTAAATTTAAATATTTTTGCTGTAATATTAAACTAATTTTAAGTAAATAAATGTGTTTTTACAGATTTAGAAATAAAGCAACAACTTAGCAGTTTACTCTATTTAAAGAAAATGGTTGAAAATCGTATTGAACGATATAAAGAAGGAAATAGTTGTGATTCCAGTCTGCAGGTATAGTTATATAATTTTATTTTATTTTTAGAAGTTTTTAATTATTTATCTTTCACATTACATTGAGTACATGTTTGCTGTATTTTTTCCATTGCTTAACTAGATTTTTTTGTATTACCATTAAAATATAATAGCACACTACATATTTTAATAATAGATGTAATGATTATTAATACGGGCAAGCATAAGAAATGGTGATCATGTGATGTTTAGATGTAATGATGTTATTAAAAGACATTGTGTAATTATTAGCTTTTAATATGATTTAGATTTAGTAATCTTTCTAATGTTTTTTATAGTATTGAAACTTTTAGTTGAAGAAAAATTTTACCTTTATATATATTTGAAAAAAACAAAACTAAAGTCTATATCAAAATTTATTCATAATTAGTTAATTTTTGTATTTTAAAATTATAAAATCATTATCTAAAATATTTATAAAATACTATTTTATTTGCTTTTTTTTTTATTTATTTGTTATAGGGAATTGATTTAAATCGTTTAATGTGTCCTCGTTATAAATTAGTTTCTTTATCATTGGATACAGTCCTGAATAATAATATTGCTTTATCTTATTTTATTGGTAAGTCTTTATTATTATTTATTATAATCTTATTTCTAAATGAATTACTATAGTCATATATTATACAATGTCAATAATATATAAATATTTTATTTTTGTTTAATTGTATTGTTTGTTTATTCACTTGTAACTTCTTCTTTTTTTTAGATTTTATGGCTACTGTGTCTGGCCAAGTGTATTTATTTTTCTTTTTGACTGTTGAAGTAAGTTTTATATACTTGCTTATTTTATTCTAAAGTCAGAAAATATTAAAAGCAGAGTAGCTAATTTGAAAGGGAAGAAGAGTTGAATGAGAATGTTGCAACAATTTGTCAATGAAATAAAGATAAAAACAATAATATTTTTCTTCATTATAAAATTCTCTCATTATCTCTTTTCTCAGTGATGACTTATATGATTAAATCAATCTTTGAATTTTTTTTTTATCAATTTCTATTTTCTTTTTTTTTCTTAAAGAAAAACATTGAATGCTAGACATTTTATTATTTATATTTAATCTAAACAAGGCAAAACTCTCCATATAGTAGTGCCAACCAGAGTAATCAATGGATGCCAGAAGGCTTGTTCATAAAATCCCTTTCTAGTGCCTACTAATCCAATTTGCCTTGTTTAATAACAATTATGTGCTAGTATAAGAGATGGAGATCATGTGATGTTATATTTAATCTACATTTTTATTTTAATTCTACAACTTTTATAACATTTTTCTGAAGATTATTTGTGAAAAACATCATCTTTTTCAAAATCCAGATAACTTTAAATAATTATTATTATTTTTTTTTCATTGTAGTCTTAAAATATTATGAACATTTTTATTAATGTTTGTCTTTTTAATATATTAGCATATAATCTAAACATAGCTGTTGCATTTTTATAAAAAAAAATTAAAATTTGACAATATCCTGAGTTCAAAAGCTTTATTCATAGCAGAAACAAAATCAATATGAAATGTCAATTTATTTGCATTAGCTTGTTCTGTGACTTGAAAAATCTTCTGTAAATGGTTTTATTGACCTTAATAAATATATATGATTAACCGAAAACTCATAGATTCTTAAAATACGTTATTTTTATCTTTCTTATTACATTTTTCTAAACATCTATTTTTATACCATTTCCTATCATTTAAATATTACATATATAACTTATCCAAAAAAATGTTTTCCATCTTTCATCACCTCTTTTAAAATATCTGTAATGATACCATCATTACCTAGAACTATTTTATTCTTTATACATTAAATTGATTTTAAAATATGTAATATTCCAATTTATATTATTGCATAGACTGCCTTCTTTTTCTGTTTTATTACTATAATTCTTTTTTGTGATATTATTCCAGTTTTATTATTGAAATGTTAATACCCAGATATTATTTTATACTTTTGATATAGTTTTTTTTTTTGCCATATGACATATGTCATCATTAATTAAAAATAATCAATTTAAAACAAAATTGAAATAGATAACTTACTATGAATAAAAATATTCAATACATCAATCTGACTTTCATTTCTTAATGGAATCCTTTCAAGATGTTTTTTTTTACATAATCACATATGTGATGCACTGTGGCTTCTCTTTTTTTTTTTTTGGAATCAGGAATCTCTCAGCCACTATGCCCAGAGAAACCTGTTAGTTACCTTTCCTTTCCATTCCCCACCCTAAGTTTTTTCCCATATTCTTCTCTATCCTGCTCCATCCCATTTCCACAATATAATCTTTGTCGACTCTATGGCCTTTATATCTAAATCCCCCTTTTTCCAAACCCAGCATAAAAACCAATAACCCACTTTCTGTATAATCACTTTGTTCATATTTATTCTTCCATAACTTCATTATTTGTACCCTTTCTGTTTGCAGGCATTTACATTCAATTAACAGATACCTAATATTTTCTATGCCTTCCTTACATAACTTGCAGACTAAATCACCCACATTTTTCCATTTATGTGTATATTCCCTTGTTTCTAAAGATCCTGTTCAAGCCTTAAACAGTAAACTACTTTCCTTGCTATTATTATAAATTAACTAGCACCCAATATTCTGTTTACTTCTATATATATTTAAACACTTTTTACTCTCCATACTAGTTCTCCATCTATCCAAATTTCTATTTTTTATTAATGCATCTATTCTTCTATCCCATTCCTTGTCACTATAACACTCAACAATTCTCCTAACACAATCATCCCACCTTTTGTATAAGTATACTGACATAAATTCTTTATCCAAATCTTCTGCATACCATACTATCTTTCTCACCCATCTTGTTGCCTGTCTTTTATTCATAACCCAATTAAATACTATTTTGACTATTCTTTTATCATCCATAAATTGCAATCTAATGAACATTTTCATTTTTTTTCATCTCTCATATAAAAACTTGACCATCCCATTTCTCCTTAAATTGGCTCCTTTACCATCCACATATCTGCATTTAATGCATATCTTCCTACTTCTCTTTGTACTTTTTCTTAGTAATCTATCATTCCTTTACTAACACATAATGCATTGTTACCATAAGTTAACCAATGTTACTGCCACTCCCTTTCATACAATTTTAGCTACATCATATTTATTATATGAAAACATTATTTATTTCTTTATCAGTCTCTTTCTTTTCTTTGCTTCATTTATCAATTTTTTCTCCTTTTCATTCAAACAATTTCTCTGATTACTTAAGATGATTTCTAAATAGTTATACCTATTCATCACATTTAACTTTATATTCCCCAATAAAAATTATTTCTCTTCTCTTTCCCCAGCATTTATCATCATTACTTGTGATTTTTCCTCACTAAATTTAATCCCCAACTCTTTATCTACTTTTGCACATGTCTTTAGCATAACTTCCATATCTTCCCTACTGTATGTGCACAAGAAGATATCATCAGCAAATAAAAGACCTGATAATGTATATACTCCCTTGCCACCTATTAATGGTCTCTACTCCTCTTCCTAGTCTTTCTATTGCTCTCTCCATTTTTCTCAAATATAACCAAAACAAAATAGGTGACAAGAGATATTCTTGCCTTAGTCCCACCCCATTTTTAACTTTAATTGATATATATAGTAATTATTTTCATACAATCTCTTAAGAAGATCCACTAAAACTCCATTCATTTCCAAATTTATTAAACTTACCCATAATTTGTTTCTATTTACTTTATCATATACCTTTTCTATATATATTCTAACCCAGTCTTTTTAATTAATTAGTTTAATTTATTTTATTTCCAATATATAATTAATTAGTTTAATTTATTTGCACTTGTGACACTAATTTTTCTGGTTGTTGTTAAGGCAACCAAAATAAAGCAACATATCCATTAATTTTCCAATATGATCTAAAATACCTTTCATATAATACAATTGTACATTCAATTCTCTTAAGCCATGCCACGATTGTAATAACAACAATAATTGATCACTTATTAATTTAAAGAATAATTATAATAATATTAATCTCAAGGTTCTTTGTTTCATGTAAGGAAATGCTCGGCAGTATTGTGTTGTCGCATATGACTGGCATTCTGGTCGGCTATAGGAAACATTTATTTTACTTAAATTCAATGTGTCTTCATCTCTCATATCAACTGCTATATTATTTAAAGAGATGATAATTCTATTCAATAATGACGTATAATTTTGAATAACACAAGCCTTTTTTTTTTTTTTTTAGAATCTCAGTCAGAATAATAAAAAGACAAGGGTGCTTTTTGTGTCCTTCCATCATCCATGACAACACAATAATATAACTAAGATTTATTACTTAGACAATTTAACTAAATGTTTGGAATAATGTGCAACCAAAGTTAATGGTTTGGGAATAAATTCATTTTTTTTTACACAAAGGTGAATGTTTAGTCTTAAGTTTTCAACTCCATAAATAATTATCATTAAACTAAAATATAATGACATATTCCGATCTGCTTAACTTTATTTATCTGGTATATTAAGTTTTTAAGAATTTGGAATGATTTTGGACTCAAGAAAAGGTTTTGCAAATATTGTGCAAACACTTATATTTAGCATATAAAAACAAAAAAAATGAATCTACAACAAATTTTAACAAGACTATAATTTATTATTATCACAAAAAAAAAATATATGAACATTTATTCAATAATCCCATAGTAATACAAAAATATAAAATATAACTGACATTAATCTGTATACTCTTTTGGTTATGGACTAGAGGTTACTACTTCTCCTGTATGCAATCATATGGATTGATTAACTAAAAGTACATTTCATTACCAATACATTGTTTATTAAATTTTGGTATCCTTGTAGAAGCTTTTATTCAAAATTATTGACTAACCATTTTTTTTGTTCATTTTTTTTTTTTTAAAAAAAATGATTAATCCAATCATATGCAATACGCAAAATATTAAATTTATTTCTAATACATTTACTTTATTTATGGTCTTTAATGGGATGACCTATTCTAATTATAGGCCAGTTATCAGAGGTTACACTTACCATCTTACATTTAACTTAATGCTAACTTAAGTTATGATACAAATTTTATTCATACGTATACTTTTGAAATATGAGTATTATTTAATTAATAACCAGAATTAAATATTGCATTTGAATATTCCTTCAGTAAATAAGCGTTTTAAAACTACGCAATTTTAATTACATTCTCCATTGATTTACTTGTCAAATACTAGCAATATTTAGCAGCACAATACAGATATTGACCCTAGTTACTAACGCACTATTTATACAAAAGTGGATCTTGAGGAACTAACACCTCCAATATAACCTTTATCTTGCCCAAACTTTCAAAATTAAGCACAATACTCAACACCTTCCTTGGTGGAGCTATCTTTATTTTCACATGAGGAATATGGAATAACCACGAAGGTCTGTAGAGTAATCTACTACATTAAAATATTTTGGTGGTTTCTTGCCTCTTGGGCATACAACGAACACGCACCAAATACAATCCTCTCCTGGGATTTAAACGAATGAAACATACTAAATGCTAGATAAATTCTTGATCGTCCTATCTATGAGAATCGATCACTTGGGCTATAAACATACCCGAACATTATATTTAAAATCTTCCTCTCATGGAAAACAAAGCTTTTGGGGAGATCATTTTTCATCCCACAAAATAAATACATTATAATTATTACCTATGCGAATATTAAGCATATACCAATGCTATATCTGGGCAGGATAAGTAAATACACTGATTATAATAAACTTATGTTATCGGGTATACTTTGATCATCATCTGAAATCAATGGATATCATAGAATAAAAGTATAATAATTTTAATTTTAATAAAGGAACATTCAAAAATAGTTGGTAGCATACTATCTTAAACTAAATAAAGTGGATGTGTTATTTAAGAATAATTAGGAATAGCTTCCTCAATTAATACAGTATAAATTCGTTTCAAAACTTTAACAAGAAATATTTTGTTATAGCATTTTTTTTTTTTTAGTTACTTCTGATAATTTTCAATATTTATTTCACCCCTTAAATATCTAAATATTTTTTTCTTTTACGTATCTAACATACAAAATTTCTACCTACAATTGTATGTAATAATTAAAACATATTTTATAGATTTTTTTTTTCGTGTTAAATATCAACTTAACCTATAATAATTATATTAAAACATACCTTTGTCATTACAAGGCTATTAAATATCACTTGACCATACAGACTTTAATCTATGTGATATAAAAAAAAATACATATTATTTATAACTTAGTTTTAAACAATCATTAATTAACAAGTGCATACTCTCTCATTAGAAAATGTTTTTCTGTTGAGAAATTGGTCCAGGTGAAGAGCTTTATCCAGTCGTATTTCACGAAGCAAGTTTAAAAACAATAAACGCATGGTATTATTTCCTTTAAATAAAAGTTTTCTCTTATTTTGTGCGTTTAATAAATTAGATAAAGAAAAATATAGCAGAATTGAAGATTAATTCTTACTTGAATTAAACTACTACAATTTTGGGATCCAAGAAAATAAAATATACATATTCTAACATAACGAACAGTTGACGATAAACGATAAACCTACACAATATTTTTTTTTATTGACGATACGTATACTTATTAGCTAGCTTACTTATGGACGAAAATGCGCAATTTTCCGAGAGATTATTATGATAATAACTGCAGTCAATTTACATGTACATGAAGTTTTAATAATTCCAACTGATGTATAATATAATATATCATTTATTTTTATCATTAAGTCACTAAGATATTTGGTTTTGTTCATACTTTAGGAATTATAAATTTTTTTTTTTTTTTAACGGTAACTTCTCCGTAAGAATGCCCCTATATAACTTTTCCTATATTTACTCTGAGAAAGTTTATATTTTTTTTTTATATATTTTTTTTTTTTTTAAATATACAGGTGCATAATTTAATCTTATTTATCATTATTATTATTTCCAGACAATTCTTGGTGAATAAAACATATTTTAACGTATGTAACTACATTACTTGTAAAGGCAGACAATATTGAGAAAGAGCGCGAAAATGTTTCTAGTTGATTTTCCTTGGTTTCAAAATATTTCTTTCAAGTATTTTTTTTTTTTTTCTATACCAAGAAAATATCAATAAATGACATAAAGTTAATAAATAATTAATCTTTTCTTGGAAATCGCTTCTTTTCCTTAATTTAGATATAATATAATTTTTCGTGACTCTTTTAGTTACATCTGTCATTTTTGAACTTTAGCGTGAGACAATAAATTTTTAAGTATAAAAGGTCTTTAAATAGGTAGATGGCAAAGAAAATCAGGATATCTTATCAAAATAATTTAGCCACACATTATATTATTAAAATTTTACTTTGATTACATTTATTTCTGCAAAATAAAATGAAAAAATTGAGTTACCAAATTTCAGCACTGTTCCTTCCTTGAAAACTAAAAGCAGACTATATTTTTCAAAAAAAAATGATCTTGATTATGAAATTGGTTGTTTTGTTTTGTTGTTGTTTTTTTTTTTTTTTTACTTTAGCGACCTCTTCCAGAAAAATAATCATTTGATTATAACATAAACAAAAGAAAGGAAAAACCTATTACAATCATATAGTTTTAGTATTATTTACCTGGATTACAAAGTAATTTGACAATATAAAAAAAATAATAATAAATACATTAAATTAACAATCAGTGATGTATAATTCTTTAAACATTTTTTTTTTTTCTTTTCTTTTTTTTTTTTTACAAAAAGAAATTACCAGAAGTTATTGTGCTTTATGATAAGACACTCATCCACTCCCCTCTACCCATCCAAAATCAATTACTGTTTAGCTTTTATACCATATTAATTTGCTCTAATTATTAATATCTCAATTAAATTATTCATGTTCTCTCTTTAAAATGACATTGAGTTATTAAATCTATTAGTTATTCACCCAAATATGCCAAAGTGAGTGAATAGCATACTTTATTAATCAATTATTACTATTGTTATTTTATCTTTTTATTTCTTTAAAGAATAGCATTGTTTTCCTGCAGAAATAATGCCAAGTAAACCAAGTGTCAATAACACTAGGTTACAATTCTCCCACCTTTATAATAAATAAAAAATAAAATAATATATGCATTTTTAACACTTCTTATGGTATTACTGTTTATATCCTACTTCTTTCTTATGTCAATAAATACAGTTTAAAGGATTTAATTTTGCTTGGGATATGGTAGTAAGCTTCGGGCATTATAGGTACCTCTTGTTCCATCAGGGGTTGAGACTAAAAAGGCATTCTCACCCACTTGTTTCACAATTTCATAGGGGCCTTCATAAAGATACATGAATTTTCTAAACATATGCTTCGGAGATTACTCACATGGGGAGTTCTAATTAAAACAAAATCATGGACTTTAAACGGATGTGGACTGGTTTTGGAATAACGAGTGCGTTTATCACCCATCTTTTAAGGTTAATTCTGGCCAGTGCTTGGTCATGTTCCACATTAATATTTTCCACTATTACGGGTAACGGTGTTTTGATTAGTAAAGGTTCAGGTCTACCAAAGTGCAGCCGAATTGGAGACATCCTAGTAGACTCATTAATAGTTATATTTATATAATTAATCACCTGTGGCAACTTATTGACCCACTGTTTGTGATCCCGTTCCATATATACTAGGAACAACCTACTTATCTCACGCATGATTCTTTCACTTGGATTGGATTGGGGATTTCTAATCGAGCACATGATATGTTGAATATTTTGCTTCTTACCCCACTTTTTCCATGTACCAGAAATGAATGCAGTAGCGTGGTCGGTAAGTATTGAAGCTGGTTTTCCTATTAATGGAATTTGATAAGTTTCCAAGCACTTAATAACATTTTTAGCATCTGTTTTTGGAACTGGGTAAGCAGAGACATATTTGTAAAAACGTCATACATCACAAGAATAAATTTTTGACGGTTGAAAGGTGGAAGTGGTCCATAAAAGTCCAGTGCCATTAATTCATTGGGCTGACTGGGCAGTATGGGTTGAAGTGTTCCCACATACGATTTATTTTGAAACTTAGTTTTTAAACAAATTTTGCATTCCCTAAGTCTACGGGCAATGGATTCAGACATCTTATGAAAATAAAAATGCTTCTTAATAATAGGTTCAATTTTCTGAATTCCATAGTGTCCATATTGGGTGTGAACATAATCTATGAGTTTATTGACTAAACATAAAGGAATAATCACTCTCCAAGAATTTTCATCTCCCCTTTTTAATTTCTTCATTAAAATTCTATCTTTAAACCTATATCCCTCTTTAATTCTATCAGCATATCTACTTTTCTGACCTAATTTAGCTGGATCTGAACTATTCTCTCCAGCCTAGCATCCTGTGCTTGCAGTAATTCTAAATTTGTATAATCTCTAACTATTTCTTCCTCTAACAAACTAGACATATTACAAATAATTATATTTTCAGTACTGGGGTTCTGATAATTAACAGAAACAGGATTGCGGCTAAGAATATCTGCAATGACATTATCCTGTCCTGAACAATATATGATTTCATACTGATACTGTTGGAGATAGAGGCTCCATCTGATTAATCTTTCATTATTAAGGTAACTCTTGTTGAGAAACTCTAAACTACGATGATCAGTTAATACTATAATTTTTGATCCCAACAAAAGCTGTCTAAGTTTTTGAAATCCCCACACAACAGCTAATGCCTCTTTTTCTGTGGTGGTATAGTTAAGTTCCGCTCCCCTTAAATGTCGGCTTAAGAAATATAAGACTCTAGGTTCCTTATTCTCATTAAATTGGTATAGAATCACCCCTAAACCGAACCCACTACTGTCGGTTTGCATATAGAACTCTTTATTTAAATCTGGATAGGCTAAAATTACTGTTTTTAAAAAGTTATCTTTAACAATTTGAAATTCCTTGTATGTTCCTGGGTCCACCTCCACTTTTCACACTTTTTTTAATAAAACAGATAAGTGCATAGTATCATATGAAAATTTTTTATAAAACCTGTGATAGTAATTACACATTCCCAAAAATGTATTTTAATTGCCCGAGAAATCTCTTTTCTTGGTCATTTGGTTAGTGCTGAAGGGGTCAAACCTCACCCAGACAAAATTGCCGCCATTCAAAGGTTTCCCATCCCTAAGACCAGAAAGCACTTGAGATCGTTTTTGGGACTGTGTAATTACTATCACAGGTTTTATAAAAAATTTTCATATGATACTATGCACTTATCTGTTTTATTAAAAAAGTGTGAAAAGTGGAGGTGGACCCAGGAACATACAAGGGAATTTCAAATTGTTAAAGATAACTTTTTAAAAACAGTAATTTTAGCCTATCCAGATTTAAATAAAGAGTTCTATTTGCAAACCGACAGTAGTGGGTTCGGTTTAGGGGTGATTCTATACCAATTTAATGAGAATAAGGAACCTAGAGTCTTATATTTCTTAAGCCGACATTTAAGGGGAGCGGAACTTAACTATACCACCACAGAAAAAGAGGCATTAGCTGTTGTGTGGGGATTTCAAAAACTTAGACAGCTTTTGTTGGGATCAAAAATTATAGTATTAACTGATCATCGTAGTTTAGAGTTTCTCAACAAGAGTTACCTTAATAATGAAAGATTAATCAGATGGAGCCTCTATCTCCAACAGTATCAGTATGAAATCATATATTGTTCAGGACAGGATAATGTCATTGCAGATATTCTTAGCCGCAATCCTGTTTCTGTTAATTATCAGAACCCCAGTACTGAAAATATAATTATTTGTAATATGTCTAGTTTGTTAGAGGAAGAAATAGTTAGAGATTATACAAATTTAGAATTACTGCAAGCACAGGATGCTAGGCTGGAGAGAATAGTTCACTTCTTATCAGATCCAGCTAAATTAGGTCAGAAAAGTAGATATGCTGATAGAATTAAAGAGGGGTATAGGTTTAAAGATAGAATTTTAATGAAGAAATTAAAAAGGGGAGAGAAAAATTCTTGGAGAGTGATTATTCCTTTATGTTTAGTCAATAAACTCATAGATTATGTTCACACCCAATATGGACACTATGGAATTGAGAAAATTGAAACCTATTATTAAGAAGCATTTTTATTTTCATAAGATGTCTGAATCCATTGCCTGTAGACTTAGGGAATGCGAGATTTGTTTAAAAACTAAGTTTCAAAATAAATCGTATGTGGGAACACTTCAACCCATACTGCCCAGTCAGCCCAATGAATTATTGGCACTGGACTTTTATGGACCACTTCCACCTTTCAACCGTCAAAAATTTATTCTTGTGATGTATGACGTTTTACCAAATATGTCTCTGCTTACCCAGTTCCAAAAACAGATGCTAAAAATGTTATTAAGTGCTTGGAAACTTATCAAATTCCATTAATAGGAAAACCAGCTTCAATACTTACCGACCACGCTACTGCATTCATTTCTGGTACATGGAAAAAGTGGGGTAAGAAGCAAAATATTCAACATATCATGTGCTCGATTAGAAATCCCCAATCCAATCCAAGTGAAAGAATCATGCGTGAGATAAGTAGGTTGTTCCGAGTATATATAGAACGGGATCACAAACAGTGGGTCAATAAGTTGCCACAGGTGATTAATTATATAAATATAACTATTAATGAGTCTACTAGGATGTCTCCAATTCGGCTGCACTTTGGTAGACCTGAACCTTTACTAATCAAAACACCGTTACCCGTAATAGTGGAAAATATTAATGTGGAACATGACCAAGCACTGGCCAGAATTAACCTTAAAAAGATGGGTGATAAACGCACTCGTTATTCCAAAACCAGTCCACATCCTTTTAAAGTCCATGATTTTGTTTTAATTAGAACTCCCCATGTGAGTAATCTCCGGAAACATATGTTTAGAAAATTCATGTATCTTTATGAAGGCCCCTATGAAATTGTGAAACAAGTGGGTGAGAATGCCTTTTTAGTCTCAACCCCTGATGGAACAAGAGGTACCTATAATGCCCGAAGCTTACTACCATATCCCAAGCAAAATTAAATCCTTTAAACTGTATTTATTGACATAAGAAAGAAGTAGGATATAAACTTAGTAATACCATAAGAAGTGTTAAAAATGCATATATTATTTTATTTTTTATTTATTATAATGGTGGGAGAATTGTAACCTAGTGTTATTGACACTTGGTTTACTTGGCATTATTTCTGCAGGAAAACAATGCTATTCTTTAAAGAAATAAAAAGATAAAATAACAATAGTAATAATTGATTAATAAAGTATGCTATTCACTCACTTTGGCATGTTTTGGGTGAATAACTAATAGATTTAATAACTCAATGTCATTTTTAAAGAGAGAACATGAATAATTTAATTGAGATATTAATAATTAGAGCAAATTAATATGGTATAAAAGCTAAACAGTAATTGATTTTGGATGGGTAGAGGGGAGTGGATGAGTGTCTTATCATAAAGCACAATAACTTCTGGTAATTTCTTTTTGTAAAAAAAAAAAAAAAAAAAAAAAAAATAATGTTTAAAGAATTATACATCACTGATTGTTAATTTAATGTATTTATTATTATTTTTTTTATATTGTCAAATTACTTTGTAATCCAGGTAAATAATACTAAAACTATATGATTGTAATAGGTTTTTCCTTTCTTTTGTTTATGTTATAATCAAATGATTATTTTTCTGGAAGAGGTCGCTAAAGTAAAAAAAAAAAAAAACAACAACAAAACGAAACAACCAATTTCATAATCAAGATCATTTTTTTTGGAAAAATATAGTCTGCTTTTAGTTTTCAAGGAAGGAACAGTGCTGAAATTTGGTAACTCAATTTTTTCATTTTATTTTGCAGAAATAAATGTAATCAAAGTAAAATTTTAATAATATAATGTGTGGCTAAAATTTTTTGATAAGATATCCTGATTTTCTTTGCCATCTACCTATTTAAAGACCTTTTATACTTAAAAATTTATTGTCTCACGCTAAAGTTCAAAAATGACAGAATTAACTAAAAGAGTCACGAAAAATTATATTATATCTAAATTAAGGAAAAGAAGCGATTTCCAAGAAAAGATTAATTATTTATTAACTTTATGTCATTTATTGATATTTTCTTGGTATAGAAAAAAAAATAATAATTGAAAGAAATATTTTGAAACCAAGGAAAATCAACTAGAAACATTTTCGCGCTCTTTCTCAATATTGTCTGCCTTTACAAGTAATGTAGTTACATACGTTAAAATATGTTTTATTCACCAAGAATTGTCTGGAAATAATAATAATGATAAATAAGATTAAATTATGCACCTGTATATTTTTAAAAAAAAAAATAAATAAAAAAAAATATATAAACTTTCTCAGAGTAAATATAGGAAAAGTTATATAGGGGCATTCTTACGGAGAAGTTACCGTTAAAAAAAAAATTTATAATTCCTAAAGTATGAACAAAACCAAATATCTTAGTGACTTAATGATAAAAATAAATGATATATTATATTATACATCAGTTGGAATTATTAAAACTTCATGTACACGTAAATTGACTGCAGTTATTATCATAATAATCTCTCGGAAAATTGCGCATTTTCGTCCATAAGTAAGCTAGCTAATAAGTATACGTATCGTCAATAAAAAAAAATATTGTGTATGTTTATCGTTTATCGTCAACTGTTCGTTATGTTAGAATATGTATATTTTATTTTCTTGGATCCCAAAATTGTAGTAGTTTAATTCAAGTAAGAATTAATCTTCAATTCTGCTATATTTTTCTTTACCTAATTTATTAAACGCACAAAATAAGAGAAAACTTTTATTTAAAGGAAATAATACCATGCGTTTATTGTTTTTAAACTTGCTTCGTGAAATACGACTGGATAAAGCTCTTCACCTGGACCAATTGCTCAACAGAAAAACATTTTCTAATGAGAGAGTATGCACTTGTTAATTAATGATTGTTTAAAACTAAGTTATAAATGATATGTATTTTTTTGTTATATCACATAGGTTAAAGTCTGTATGGTCAAGTGATATTTAATAGCCTTGTAATGACAAAGGTATGTTTTAATATAATTATTATAGGTTAAGTTGATATTTAACACGAAAAAAAAAATCTATAAAATATGTTTTAATTATTACATACAATTGTAGGTAGAAATTTTGTATGTTAGATACGTAAAAGAAAAAATATTTAGATATTTAAGGGGTGAAATAAATATTGAAAATTATCAGAAGTAACTAAAAAAAAAAAATGCTATAACAAAATATTTCTTGTTAAAGTTTTGAAACGAATTTATACTGTATTAATTGAGGAATTTATTCCTAATTATTCTTAAATAACACATCCACTTTATTTAGTTTAAGATAGTATGCTACCAACTATTTTTGAATGTTCCTTTATTAAAATTAAAATTATTATACTTTTATTCTATGATGTCCATTGATTTCAGATGTTGATCAAAGTATACCCGGTAACATAAGTTTATTATAATCAGTGTATTTACTTATCCTGCCCAGATATAGCATTGGTATATGCTTAATATTCGCATAGGTAATAATTATAATGTATTTATTTTGTGGGATGAAAAATGATCTCCCCAAAAGCTTTGTTTTCCATGAGAGGAAGATTTTAAATATAATGTTCGGGTATGTTTATAGCCCAAGTGATCGATTCTCATAGATAGGACGATCAAGAATTTATCTAGCATTTAGTATGCTTCATTCGTTTAAATCCCAGGAGAGGATTGTATTTGGTGTGTGTTCGTTGTATGCCCAAGAAAGAGGCAAGAAACCACCAAAATATTTTAATGTAGTAGATTACTCTACAGACCTTCGTGGTTATTCCATATTCCTCATGTGAAAATAAAGATAGCTCCACCATGGAAGGTGTTGATTATTGTGCTTAATTTTGAAAGTTTGGGCAAGATAAAGGTTATATTGGAGGTGTTAGTTCCTCAAGATCCACTTTAGTATAAATAGTGCGTTAGTAACTAGGGTCAATATCTGTATTGTGCTGCTAAATATTGCTAGTATTTGACAAGTAAATCAATGGAGAATGTAATTAAAATTGCGTAGTTTTAAAACGCTTATTTACTGAAGGAATATTCAAATGCAATATTTAATTCTGGTTATTAATTAAATAATACTCATATTTCAAAAGTATACGTATGAATAAAATTTGTATCATAACTTAAGTTAGCATTAAGTTAAATGTAAGATGGTAAGTGTAACTTCTGATAACTGGCCTATAATTAGAATAGGTTATCCCATTAAAGACCATAAATAAAGTAAATGTATTAGAAATAAATTTAATATTTTGCGTATTGCATATGATTGGATTAATCATTTTTTTAAAAAAAAAAAAATGAACAAAAAAAATAGTTAGTCAATAATTTTGAATAAAAGCTTCTACAAGGTTACCAAAATTTAATAAACAATGTATTGGTAATGAAATGTACTTTTAGTTAATCAATCCATATGATTGCATACAGGAGAAGTAGTAACCTCTAGTCCATAACCAAAAGAGTATACAGATTAATGTCAGTTATATTTTATATTTTTGTATTACTATGGGATTATTGAATAAATGTTCATATATTTTTTTTTTTGTGATAATAATAAATTATAGTCTTGTTAAAATTTGTTGTAGATTCATTTTTTTTTGTTTTTATATGCTAAATATAAGTGTTTGCACAATATTTGCAAAACCTTTTCTTGAGTCCGAAATCATTCCAAATTCTTAAAAACTTAATATACCAGATAAATAAAGTTAAGCAGATCGGAATATGTCATTATATTTTAGTTTAATGATAATTATTTATGGAGTTGAAAACTTAAGACTAAACATTCACCTTTGTGTAAAAAAAAAATGAATTTATTCCCAAACCATTAACTTTGGTTGCACATTATTCCAAACATTTAGTTAAATTGTCTAAGTAATAAATCTTAGTTATATTATTGTGTTGTCATGGATGATGGAAGGACACAAAAAGCACCCTTGTCTTTTTATTATTCTGACTGAGATTCTAAAAAAAAAAAAAAAAAGGCTGTGTTATTCAAAATTATACGTCATTATTGAATAGAATTATCATCTCTTTAAATAATATAGCAGTTGATATGAGAGATGAAGACACATTGAATTTAAGTAAAATAAATGTTTCCTATAGCCGACCAGAATGCCAGTCATATGCGACAACACAATACTGCCGAGCATTTCCTTACATGAAACAAAGAACCCTGAGATTAATATTATTATAATTATTCTTTAAATTAATAAGTGATCAATTATTGTTGTTATTACAATTGTGGCATGGCTTAAGAGAATTGAATGTACAATTGTATTATATGAAAGGTATTTTAGATCATATTGGAAAATTAATGGATATGTTGCTTTATTTTGGTTGCCTTAACAACAACCAGAAAAATTAGTGTCACAAGTGCAAATAAACTAAACTAATTAATTATATATTGGAAATAAAATAAATTAAACTAATTAATTAAAAAGACTGGGTTAGAATATATATAGAAAAGGTATATGATAAAGTAAATAGAAATAAATTATGGGTAAGTTTAGTAAATTTGGAAATGAATGGAGTTTTAGTGGATCTTATTAAGAGATTGTATGAAAATAATTACTATATATATCAATTAAAGTTAAAAATGGGGTGGGACTAAGGCAAGAATATCTCTTGTCACCTATTTTGTTTTGGTTATATTTGAGAAAAATGGAGAGAGCAATAGAAAGACTAGGAAGAGGAGTAGAGACCATTAATAGGTGGCAAGGGAGTATATACATTATCAGGTCTTTTATTTGCTGATGATATCTTCTTGTGCACATACAGTAGGGAAGATATGGAAGTTATGCTAAAGACATGTGCAAAAGTAGATAAAGAGTTGGGGATTAAATTTAGTGAGGAAAAATCACAAGTAATGATGATAAATGCTGGGGAAAGAGAAGAGAAATAATTTTTATTGGGGAATATAAAGTTAAATGTGATGAATAGGTATAACTATTTAGAAATCATCTTAAGTAATCAGAGAAATTGTTTGAATGAAAAGGAGAAAAAATTGATAAATGAAGCAAAGAAAAGAAAGAGACTGATAAAGAAATAAATAATGTTTTCATATAATAAATATGATGTAGCTAAAATTGTATGAAAGGGAGTGGCAGTAACATTGGTTAACTTATGGTAACAATGCATTATGTGTTAGTAAAGGAATGATAGATTACTAAGAAAGAGTACAAAGAGAAGTAGGAAGATATGCATTAAATGCAGATATGTGGATGGTAAAGGAGCCAATTTAAGGAGAAATGGGATGGTCAAGTTTTTATATGGGTGATGCAAAAAGCAAAATGAAAATGTTCAGTAGATTGTAATTTATGAATAAAAAAATAGCCAAAATAGCATTTAATTGGGTTATGAATAAAAGACAGGCAACAAGATGGGTGAGAAAGGTAGTATGGTATGCAGAAGATTTTGATAAAGATGTTATGTCAGTATACTTATAGAAAAGGTGGGATAATTGTGTTAGGATAATTGTTGAGTGTTATAGTGACAAGGAATGGAATAAAAGAATAGATGCATTAATAAAAAATAGGGAGTTGAAGAGATGGAAAACTAGTATGGAGAGTAAAAGAAATTTAAATATATATAGAAGTAAACAGAATATTAGATGCTAGTTAATTTATGATAATAGCAAGGAAAATAGTTTACTGTTTAAGGCTCGAACAGAATTGTTAGGAATATACACATAAATGGAAAAATATGGGTCATTTAGTCTGCAAGTTATGTAAGGAAGGTATAGAAAATATTAGGTATCTGTTAATTGAATGTAAATGCCTGCAAACAGAAGGGGTACAGATAATAAAGTTGTAGGAGAATAAATATAAACAAAGTGATTATACAGAAAGTGGGTTCTTGGTTTTTATGCTAGGTTTGGAAAAAGGGGGATTTAGATATAAAGGCCATAGAATCGACAAAAATTATATTGTGGAAATTGGATAGAGCAGGATAGAGAAGAATATGGAAAAAAACTTAGGGTGGGGAATGGAAAGGAAAGGTAACTAACAGGTTTTTCTGGACATAGTAGCTGAGAGATTCCTGATTCCAAAAAAAAAAAAAAAAAAAAGAGAAGCCACAGTGCATCACATATGTGATTATGTAAAAAAAAAACATCTTGAAAGGATTCCATTAAGAAATGAAAGTCAGATTGATGTATTGAATATTTTTATTCATAGTAAGTTATCTATTTCAATTTTGTTTTAAATTGATTATTTTTAATTAATGATGACATATGTCATATGGCAAAAAAAAAAACTATATCAAAAGTATAAAATAATATCTGGGTATTAACATTTCAATAATAAAACTGGAATAATATCACAAAAAAGAATTATAGTAATAAAACAGAAAAAGAAGGCAGTCTATGCAATAATATAAATTGGAATATTACATATTTTAAAATCAATTTAATGTATAAAGAATAAAATAGTTCTAGGTAATGATGGTATCATTACAGATATTTTAAAAGAGGTGATGAAAGATGGAAAACATTTTTTTGGATAAGTTATATATGTAATATTTAAATGATAGGAAATGGTATAAAAATAGATGTTTAGAAAAATGTAATAAGAAAGATAAAAATAAAGTATTTTAAGAATCTATGAGTTTTCGGTTAATCATATATATTTATTAAGGTCAATAAAACCATTTACAGAAGATTTTTCAAGTCACAGAACAAGCTAATGCAAATAAATTGACATTTCATATTGATTTTGTTTCTGCTATGAATAAAGCTTTTGAACTCAGGATATTGTCAAATTTTAATTTTTTTTTATAAAAATGCAACAGCTATGTTTAGATTATATGCTAATATATTAAAAAGACAAACATTAATAAAAATGTTCATAATATTTTAAGACTACAATGAAAAAAAAATAATAATAATTATTTAAAGTTATCTGGATTTTGAAAAAGATGATGTTTTTCACAAATAATCTTCAGAAAATGTTATAAAAGTTGTAGAATTAAAATAAAAATGTAGATTAAATATAACATCACATGATCTCCATCTCTTATACTAGCACATAATTGTTATTAAACAAGGCAAATTGGATTAGTAGGCACTAGAAAGGGATTTTATGAACAAGCCTTCTGGCATCCATTGATTACTCTGGTTGGCACTACTATATGGAGAGTTTTGCCTTGTTTAGATTAAATATAAATAATAAAATGTCTAGCATTCAATGTTTTTCTTCAAGAAAAAAAAAGAAAAAAAAAGAAAATAGAAATTAATAAAAAAAAAATTCAAAGATTGATTTAATCATATAAGTCATCACTGAGAAAAGAGATAATGAGAGAATTTTATAATGAAGAAAAATATTATTGTTTTTATCTTTATTTCATTGACAAATTGTTGCAACATTCTCATTCAACTCTTCTTCCCTTTCAAATTAGCTACTCTGCTTTTAATATTTTCTGACTTTAGAATAAAATAAGCAAGTATATAAAACTTACTTCAACAGTCAAAAAGAAAAATAAATACACTTGGCCAGACACTGTAGCCATAAAATCTAAAAAAAAAAAAGAAGTTACAAGTGAATAAACAAACAATACAATTAAACAAAAATAAAATATTTATATATTATTGACATTGTATAATATATGACTATAGTAATTCATTTAGAAATAAGATTATAATAAATAATAATAAAGACTTACCAATAAAATAAGATAAAGCAATATTATTATTCAGGACTGTATCCAATGATAAAGAAACTAATTTATAACGAGGACACATTAAACGATTTAAATCAATTCCCTATAACAAATAAATAAAAAAAAAAGCAAATAAAATAGTATTTTATAAATATTTTAGATAATGATTTTATAATTTTAAAATACAAAAATTAACTAATTATGAATAAATTTTGATATAGACTTTAGTTTTGTTTTTTTTCAAATATATATATAAAGGTAAAATTTTTCTTCAACTAAAAGTTTCAATACTATAAAAAACATTAGAAAGATTACTAAATCTAAATCATATTAAAAGCTAATAATTATACAATGTCTTTTAATAACATCATTACATCTAAACATCACATGATCACCATTTCTTATGCTTGCCTGTATTAATAATCATTACATCTATTATTAAAATATGTAGTGTGCTATTATATTTTAATGGTAATACAAAAAAAAATCTAGTTAAGTAATGGAAAAAATACAGCAAACATGTACTCAATGTAATGTGAAAGATAAATAATTAAAAACTTCTAAAAATAAAATAAAATTATATAACTATACCTGCAGACTGGAATCACAACTATTTCCTTCTTTATATCGTTCAATACGATTTTCAACCATTTTCTTTAAATAGAGTAAACTGCTAAGTTGTTGCTTTATTTCTAAATCTGTAAAAACACATTTATTTACTTAAAATTAGTTTAATATTACAGCAAAAATATTTAAATTTAGCTTATTTTCAATAAAAGAATCAATAACATATTCTCATATGTACATTAAGTTTAATATAAAAAAAAATATTAATATAGTAATCTTTAAAATAATGAGATCTTAGACAATAGTTTTCTGAAACTGTTCCTCTGAATAAACTTATTTCACAATGAAAATATTTAAATGTTCTGATTTAAATATGGCATATTATAAAAATGAGTGGAAGAGACAAAATAATTATGGCTAGATGCAATATGTACGAAATAGGGTTTCATATCAAATGTCTGAATATACTAAAGAGGAACATGAAAAGTTTTTGGAAATATAATGAAGATTTTAAAATAATGAGAATAGGAGATGACATATATATTAAGATATATATTATTAAATATGATAAATGATATAAAGTACTTAATGAGTAATGGGAGAAAGTTAATAATGAATGGTTAGTTTTAGTACATTGAACCATAATTGTAGACAAAGTGATAAATTAGAACTACAGAAAAGAGATTAAAGGTTAAAAATAAAAATTCTAGAAAAAATGGTTGACTGCATTATATAATTAGAAAAAGAAATAAATTTAAGTAGAGAAAGCACTTGATGATTGTGGATTAAAGACAAAAAATTAAATTCTATGCTAATGAATAATGAAAAAATTAGGAGTTATTATTGATAGGCTTGCAAAGAGAAACTGAAATGTCAGATGGTTAATATTTTATTAGAAAAAAGAAAATATTGAATAAAAAGTTTATCTTATTGGGTAATTTACTATAAGAGAGTATGAAAGCATAATGGCTAAAAAGATGAAATAAAACATAAGAAGGTATTTATTATGGACTAGGAATTCAGATATAAAATTTTAAAACAAATATAAAGAATTAATAAAGTTCTGATATTGGCTACTGGAATTATGCAAAGAAATATAAAGGGAGGTATAAAATGCTTTGAAAAAAATCATTGTGAGTTTTGGAAAAAAAAATCAGTGGATAAGTAGAAACAGTGAGGTTGCTAAAAAAAAGCAAGTCAGCAAGCATTTGAATAAGATCTGTGGAATTAAGATAAGAATAAAACATATATGTAAAAAAATTATGCAAATTTTCTAGATGTTTGCAATATTTTTATTGATAAGGAATTTATTTAAGAGTATAGTAAAGAAAAATGATAAAATATTAAGTGATTTAATTTATAACAAATTTTATTATCCATTAAACTAAAAAAGAAAGGTGTGAAATCTGTACATGTAGAATATTTTGAAGAAGAGAAGAAAAACATGATAATACTCAGAAAAAGTAATAGGACAGAAAAAAATATGAATGACGATTGGGTAATGAATGATGGCACAAAAAAATATTTAGGAGAGTGTTATATACTCAATGAAGATTTTAATTAAAACGTTTTTAAACGTTTTAATAACTAATTAAACTTTCCCTCTTCCCATGCATAGTTAAAATTATTACACAGAACAAAAGCTTAAAAAGTAATAAATAGGAGAGCAAACCAGAGATTTTTTATCAGTGCACTTTTGTTATTACCTTGTTAAGAATTATTTATGGACTTTTGGAATTGTACTCATGGCAAGTGAGTGCATGAGCCTGATAGATCCATTTCCGAAATTCTCAAAATGAATCTAAAATTTATTAATAGTCTTCTATTATTAGTATTTGTCTTCAGGTAAAATTATTGTAAATGCTATGTTAAGAACCAAATTATATCTTCATAATAATTTTGTATTATACTAATCATTTTCAAATAGTTCAGCAAGTTTTTAATAATGAAATAATAGAGCTCTAGAATTTTATACTTTCATTTAAAATAGAGAAAACACACACCTCACTCATGGGCATATGCAAGATAATGTGAATAATTAAAATGTTAATGCTTTATAAAAATAAAAAAATATTCTAAGTATTATTTTAAACTATTATACAAAAATAGTGATTTATAGCAAGTCAATAAAAAATTGAATTTCATATTAAGGATTTGTCCTTTACAATTACCATTATTTTCTAAACTAAGCAAATCCTTTTTTTCTTTTACGAATTCAGACTACTAACTTAATCACAATATCCTCTTGCTTCACTAAAAAAAAAAAAAAAAATTAGTTTCTTTAGGAATTTTAACTAAAGTTTCTTCTCTCTCTCTCTCTTTTTATTTTATAAATAAATATATATATATTGTAACCTAGTGTTATTGACACTTGGTTTATTTAGCATTATTTCCTACAGGAAAACAATGCAATCCTTTTCTAGGAAATAAAAAGTAAAATAATAATAATATTAAGTGATTAATAAAGTATGCTATTTACTCACTATAACGTGTTTTAAGCAAATAACTAATAAATTTGGTAATCCCATGTCATTTTGAAGAAGAGCATAAATAATTTAGTTAAAATATATTAACCATAAGAGCAATTTAATATAGTATAAAAGCACCTATCATAAATAGTAATTGATTTTGGATGGGTAGAGTGGATGAATGTCTTATCATAAAGCACAGTAACTTCTGATAATTTTTTTAAAAAATTATTTAGATAATAATGTATACAGAATTATACATCACTAATAAGCATTATTAGTTAAAGATATTTATTATTTTTCATTATTTGTCAAATTACTCTGTAATCCATTTAAATCATATGGAAATATATGACTGTAATAAGTTTTTTTTTTCCTTTCCTTTGTTTATGTATAATTAAATAATTATTTTTCTGTCAGAGGTCGCTAAAAGAAGACCGCTAAATTTTGTAGAAAATCTAGTCTGACATAAGTTTTACAAGAGGAAGCAGTGCTGAAATTCGGTAACAAATTTTTATATTTTATTGCAGAAATAAATATAATTCAAGTAACATTTTAACAAAATCATGTCTAGCTAAAATATTTTGATAAGACATCCATAATCTTCTGTTGCTATCTACCTATTATAAAGCTTTTTATACTCAAAAATGTTCTATCTTCGGCTAAAGTGCAAAGTGAACGTATTGACTACAGCGATCACGGAAAATATCATTATAGTTAAACTAAGCAATATCAGTAATTTCCAAGAAATAATTAATTATTTGTTAACTTTACCTTATTTAATAATCTTTTCATGGTATAAAAGAAAAATTATAATTAAAAGACATATCATAAAAGCCAAGGAAAGTTAACCAAAAAAGTTTCGCGCTCTTTCTAACCGAAATTGTCTGCTTTAGAAAATAATGCAAGTTCCCCACGTTAAAATCTGTTTTATTCACTGAAAATTATCGAGAAATAATATAAATAATAAATGATATTTACTTATGCACCTGTATATTTTTTTAAAAAAGAAATATAAATTTTCTCAAGGCAAATATCGGAAAATTTGTATGTGTGCATTTACGGAGAATTCATTATTAAAGAAAAATTATAATTCCTAGAGTAGGAATAAAAACTATAAACATTAGTGATTTAATTATAACCCTAAAATAATGTTATATTATACATCCATTGGAGTCATAAAACTTTATATCCACGTAAGTCAGCTGCAGTTCTTCTAATAATAATATTTTGGAAAATTCGCGCATTATTTTATTCATAAGCCAGCTAGCTAAAAATGATACGTATCGCCAATCGTAAAAGAAAAGAAATGTATATGTGATCGTTTATCGTCAAATATTCGTAATGTTAAAATCTGTATTGTTTTCTTGGATCCCAAAATTATAGCAGTTAATTCAAGGAAGAATTAAAATCCACACTGCTATATTTTTCTTTGCCTACTATTAAGTGCACCAGAATGAAGGCAACTTTTTATAAATGAAATAAAAAAAAATATGTTTCTTGTTTAAATTTGCTTCGTGAACTACGAATGTATCAAGTTCTTCATGTGGATAAAGTGCCCAACGGAAAACATTTTTTTTTAGTGATATTATAAGCACTTGTTAAGTAATGATTTTTTTTACTAATTTGTAAAATTATGTGTATTTTTTTTTATATCAGCAGGTTAAAGGCTATATTCAAGTAATATTTAAATGACCTTGTAATCGTAAAGGTATGTTTTTATGTAATTATTCTAGGTTAAATTTATATTTGACATGAAAAAAATATTTTTTTTTATAAAATGTGTTTACTTATGACATGCAGTTATGAGTATAAATTTAAATATTAGATGCATAAAAGTAGAAAAATTTAGATACTCAATAGGCAAAATATCTAGTTAAAATTATCAGAAGTAATTAAAGAGAAGTGCTATACAAAATATTACTTATTTAAAGTATGAAACAAATTTATACTGTGTTAATTAAGGAACTTATTCCCAATTATTTTTTTTTATTAACGCATTCACTTGGTTTAGTTCAAAATACTATACTTCCTATTATTTGTTGAATATTTCTTTGGCAAAAGTGAAAATTATTATTGTATTCTGTGATATCCATTGATATCAGACGCTGATCTAAGTATACCCCGGAACATAAATTTAGTGTAATTAGTGTATTTGCTTGTCTTGCCCCGATATAGCATCGGTATAGGCTTAATATGCGCCTAAGTAATAATTGTAATGTATCTATTTTGTGGGATAGAAAATAATCTCCCCAAAAGCTTTATTTTCCATGAGGGGAATAGATAAATCTAGTATTCGGGTATGTTTATAACCCAAGTGATCGCTTCTCATAGTTAGGACGATCAGTACTTTATATAGTATTTAGTGTATTTCATTAGTTAAAATCCCAGGAGAGGATTATATTTGGTGTGTGCTCCTATTATGCCCAATTAAGAGGCAAGGACCCACCAAACTATTTTAATATAGTAGTTAACTCTACAGCCCTTCGGTGTTATTCCATATTCCTCATGAGAAAATAGAGATAATTCCACCACGGAAGGTGTTGAATATTGTGTTTGTTTAGAAAGTTATGGCAAGATAACGGGTATATTGGAGGTTAATTCCTCAAGCTCCATTTAGTATAAATAGCGTGCTAGTATATATGATCAATGTCTGAATTGTGCGACGGAATAGTGCTGGTAATCCACACGTATGTCAATGGAGAGAGTAAGTTTTAAAATTGCGTGATTAAAAATTTTCATTTGCCAATAGATGGTTCAAATACTAGGTTTAATTCCGGTTAATGATTAAGTAGCACTCACAATATAACTTATACTGAAAAAAAAAACAGTGTGTATAACAACTTCAGTTGTTATTAAGGTAAACATTAAAATAATAAGTGTAACTTCTGATACGTAACCCATAAATTATAATAAAGTATCTAAATAAAAAACTATCATTTAATTAAAGATATGATAATAAAAATCGTTTGTACGCATTACCTAGAATCAGATTATTTTTGTTTTAAAACAGATCGTTAGTCAATAAATTCAAGTAACCGTTCATATAAGATACACTAAACGAATGAGTTAATGTATCGATAATACTATTTATTTTGTTATATTCAATTTGCATAAATGTAAAAAGAAGATGAAGAGGTAGTTCGAATCCAAGTCTAAAAGTATAGACGAATTAATATTAGTTATATTTTGTTTTATCCATATGGGATCGAATAAATTGTATATGTTTGTTTATTATGTTAATCATAAAAGATATTTTTTGTTAAATCATAATAATAAATTAGAATTTTGTTATAAGTTAATAATAGTTTTAACAAGGCTGTAAACCTTAGCAATGAGCGTCTGAAAAAATCGTCACTAGGGACCTCTGTAGGTCTTTAAAACACATGCTTACGCTATGAAGAAAAGAGAGAATCCCTTGTTTACTTCGACCTACTTTTTATATATAAATAGGTGAAGCAGAAGTGTTTTGATCTAAGAGTGTGAAGCTGTTAAATACTTCACCAATTAAGTCCACAATTCTTATAATACATTAATACTCGCGAAATCTTACGATTTACTACGAGTTAATGAAAAGATCTTATAGTAAGAAATATATTACGATAATTTAAAGTTGTAATTATAAATTTTTATTAAATGCTCACTATTATTTCAGTAATAGTTTTAACAAGGCTGTAAACCTTAGCAATGAGCGTCTGAAAAAATCGTCACTAGGGACCTCTGTATCGTCTTGTTACAAGTTGTTTTGAGTCATTTTTCTTATGTGCTAAATAAAAGTGTATTGGCATAATACTTGCAATACTTTCTTGAGTCCAAAATCATTTATGAAATCTTAAATCCAAAACACCAGATAGACAATTGTATGCAGATCAAAATATTTCATTATATTATATTTTAATGAGAATTATTTGTGGAATTGAAAACTTCAGACCGAGACATTTTATTTTATTTTATATGTGTGTAAAATCACTTTATTCCCAAACTACTATCTTTGGTTGCACATTGTTGAATACCCATTTAAGGAAGTGTCTAAGTAATAAATCTTAGTTAAATTATTGTGTTGTCATGGATAATGGAAGGACACAAAAGCACCCTTGTCTTTTCATCATTCCGACTGAGATTCTGGATTTAAAAGGCTTTATTATTCAAAATTATGCATTGTTATTGAATATGATTATCATCTCATTAAATATTATAATAGTTAATGTGTGGATGCAGACACCTAGAATTTAAATAAGGTAAATGTTTCCTATAGCCGACCAGAATGTCAGTCACATGCGACAACACAATACTGCCGAGCAATTTTCTTAAATATAACAGAGAACCCTGAGATTAGTGTCATTATTATAAGTGCTCTTAAATTAATAAGTGATCAAATTCAGATCAATATTACAAGCGTGGCATGGCTTAAGAGATTGAAACATCTAATTGTATAATAACAAAAATATTGAGATCATATTGGCAAATTAATGAATGTTTTGTTTTAGTCAGTAATATTAACAATGACATGAAAAATCATCATCATCATTGTCGAACAGTGCACGTACTTACAGCCCAGAGAATGTGTTTTGGACAGAGAAAGAATGGTAGTTTATTAATAATTTTCTTTTAAATTTATTTTATTAATGATATTTTCTTTTTATTCTATCTCTGTCTGAACTGCATATCGCTGTAGCTGAATTATTGTAGAACTAACCTAACGTAGAGTTATTATTGGGTAAAGTTTATTATCCGGACTATACCAAGAGTAGACGGAAGTTAAGGAGTTCCGGATGGATTTAATGTTGATTAGGAATCGTCTCTTATCAATTTTACTAGGTTAGAATATATATCATACTAACAAAAAAAATAAGACTTCAAATAAAAACAAAAATGTCATCTCAAAATCTATTTTTTCACAACTAATTAAAATTATAAACCTAACAATAAAACTTTCTAGACATAACTAAATAATTTTTTAATCCCTGATAAGTTTATATGATTAATTTAAAATCATAACATTTTCATAGATTTAGCTGGATAGTAAAACTAAGAAAACAAAGTAATTATGAATTTTTACCATCAATTCCTCCAGAATCCTTTGATCTATGGATAGCAATATCTTGATCAACTTGCTCTTTCACAGCCACAAGTTCGTCAACTGTTGTGGTACATTTTAAAATGGTCAGAAATGCATCAATCGCAGTTGGACTATCTTTTAACTAAAAATAATTATGAAAATAATAATTAAAAGCATTTAAAAAGTTTTTTAATGAATTATTTATCATTAAAATTTTTAAATAATTTTCTGTTTATTAACCACATTATTTTTCCAATGCTATTTATTTTATCTTTTTTTTTTTTTACATTTTTATTTCAGAAGTAAATATAACAAATGTAATAATTACATTTTATATCAATACTTAGATAATTACAAAAACCTCTCAGACTGAATTCAAGCTAGCTAATTTTGGTAATATTTTCTTAATTTTATACATAATAATTCATGTCTCATAATTATTAACAATAATTAAATGTCTTTTTTGTCAATCAAAGAAGGTAAATCTATGAAATTACCTGAGGTGCTGAAAAAAATGAAGGACTTGAAATTCCATAAATCATAATATATATATGTCACTAGATTGAAATTCAAAAATAAATACAAATAACATTGTAATCAGAAAATATCCTGCAAGGCTATAGGCAATATTATGTTGCGACATACTCATGCAATATTATTAAAAAAACTAATTTTGTATTTACTTTTTAACCATCAATATAATAAATGCTTTTGCTGAGGAGGGAGTAAGATGCAAACTGTAACTTATTTAAGTTTTTGTTACTAAAAATAATTATGTATCTATTTATATTTCTTTTAATTTTTCCTATTCATTATTAAAAGTAGTGCAATCAGAAAATTAATGAGGTAGTGCAACTGAAAGAATTAGAAATCTTGAAAATTATTTAAATAAAAGTGCACTGTTACTATGATGCTTTATAATTTGTACCTTCCTCAATGTTTTGCCAAACGAGTTATGATTTGAAAAAAAAATTTTTTTTATTTCATTATTAAAAATTTGAATATGGGTTCTAAAACTTCCTTTTAAATTTATGTGGCCAGTAATTTTAATTTACTTTTGCATTTAAAAATAACATATTTCAAATGTTAAAAAATAAATATTCAGAGCATGGCTTCAATCACTTTTTGCAACTTCATCTGGGAAATGCTTTCTTTTTATGAAGGTGTGAGACTTAATGTTTTCTGTCTAAGGGAATATTATTATATAAAATAAGGATATGTGCATTTAAATGTAATGCATACACACACACATATGTTAATTCTGAAAAAGAATGCTAGTTAATCAAAATAAAAGATTTGATAAAATAAAAAACATTGAAGATATGATGCAAAGAATTGATTGATTATTTAAACAACAAAACAAAAATTAACCCTTCAATTACAAAAATTGAATTATCTTTTAATATTTAATCCTTGTTATCAAATAAAAAATTTATTACTAAATAAAAATTTATACTTATCAAAAATGGATGGGTGTAAAATATCTTAAAGATAAATTTTTTTTAGCTAATTCTGAATGATCCAAGCACTTTAGAAAATATTAGATCAATTTACTAAAGCAAAAATCTAAGGTACAATTCTTGAAACTATCCTAATTTTTATCAGTAATTTAAAAACATCTTATCATTAAACATATAGTTTATAAAAGTACACATGAATTAAAAACCATAGGTGAAAGATAAGCAATTATTCTATGATGTAATAAAAATATATAAGATTTTCAGTTAAAATTAAATGATAAATAAATAACCAAATTATTAGAAGTTCTACAGATCATGCAACATTTAAGACTCGGAAAGAACAGGTTTATTTTTAATCCAACAACCTAAAACTTTTGCACCTGCAACTTTATCATTCACTAAACCACATAGATCAATTAAAGGATAAAATAAATAAATAAATAAAATATATAATATTTTTGTTAACTTTGTGATGGCTCTAGGATGGAATAATATTCAAAAACTAATTTTACATGCATTTTCATTCTTATTTACATAAAAATTCATATATATAAGTTTAGACATTATTGCAAAAATATTTTAAAATTTTTCCTTTTTTTAATTTGGCAATGTTAGGACTTATATAGCAATTAAGATTTCATGGTACACACAGTTGAGAAGCAAACATGATTTGTATCATTCTGATTCACTATTGAATAGCTCATGACTAAAATTATCACAATATACATATCTAGAAGAATACTTAAAAAAAAAAAAGATATGTACATTTTTTTCACTAAAGAGACAAAAATAAGTAAGTGAATTAAATTGATAAACAAGTTTCAGTATTTAGATTTCTACTGTTTTGCAATATTTCATTTGAAATTTATTTAGTAATTTTTTTGATATCAACATTAACCAGTTTTGCTTTTATGGCTCAAGGCTAAAATTATTACAGTCTACATACCTACCACAAGACTTAAAGAAAAACATGTACAACATTTTCATCACTAAAGATAGAAAAGATTTTATGTGACAAAGATGTCTGTTGTTTTAGTGATGATGTATGTTTTTATATTTGTTGTATAGATGTTAATTTAATTTAGTGATAAAAATGCAAGTGTTTATTCTATTAGTTATATGCTCTATAAATCTAGTCATACTATATCTTATTGTATGTGTAATTGTATTACAATATTATAATAATATGTAAAAAAAATTTTTTTTAAAATAATGCTTTTATATAAACAGTATTAGCCAACTAAAAGGTAAAAAAAACTCTGAATCTTGATTAATATGCCATACATGGAAAATATCAGAGATGTTAAGAATCTAGACTTGTTATAAAACAATTAACAATTGCAGGAATATTGTCATTTCAAAAAGACATTTAAGGTTCAAATAAATCATAAAAATCAAAAAGACCTCAAATGCTTTTATGAAATGACAATACTCCTGCAATTTCCAATTGTTTTATAACAAATCTAGAATCCTAAGATCTTTGATATTTTCCAAGAATGGCATATTAATTGAGATTCAGTTTTTTTCTACTTTTTACTTGGCTAGTATTGTTTATATAAAATCATTATTTTAAAAAAATTTTTTTTACATATTATTTTGTTAAAACTAAGAAAAATCTCAACTGGAGCAAATTTAAAAAAAAAAAGGACATACAGACAGAATATATCTGTCATGGCAAGTTAATAAAAAAAACTATCCATACTTGCACATATTTCTTCATAGGTGTAATGGAAAAAAATGTAATAGATATATTTAAGTGTCAGTATAATATTCTTTTTTACTTATTTCTAATTATTTTATTATATACATGTTTATTATATATACTTTTAAAAATGAATCAGTGGATGGTGGTATTGTGAATCCAATTATACATTATATTTTTTAGAAATATCTTTCTTTTTTATGAAAAAAGATTTAATTGCCTTAATTAAATTAGCAATCCAATGAGATTAATCTGACTCAGGTGGCTTTAAAAATTATATATTTAGACCGAGAAGTAATCCTGGATTCTTCAGCTTTTGGTCAACCATTCTAATAATGCACAGCTGTCCAAGCAGCTGAATCAATGAAGATGGTATCATTAAGTGTACATATGAGACTACCAAGCATTAAAACAAAAAGTGTCAGAAATAAACCTTGTTTTTATAAAAATGATTTAATTATATAAATCACTTTTCTTTGAAAAATCGTACATTTTCCAAGTTCAATTGAAGTGGTAAAATTTGTTAAAAACAAATATAATGGAACCATGATATACACTCATTTTGTTCCAAGCCTTTCAAGTGAACATAGAACATAGCATATAATAATTCATGTTTTGTTGATAAACTTTGATGAGAATAAAATATGTATTGTCAATTAAACTGCCAAGTGTACAGTAATTTTCATCACACACAAATATATAAACAGATGCTTTTTTACATGGATAGTATATATATATTGTGCCCTTTTCTATAGGTCAGTAATAGTTTATAACAGTCAATTACTAAAAATTTTAAATTTAGAATATGTTCTTTTAATATGGTAATTGTATTAAGTCAATTATATCTTTAAAGAACAATTTGAAGCTAAAGAGAATACGTAGTATATAAAATCATTTAAAAATAGTTATATAAAGCTTTAAATATTGTTGCATATGGTTGTAAAAGCTGGCCATATTAAATAACACAGCTATAAAAATTAAAAGTATATTTAATAAATTCGATTTTAATAGTTAAAAACTGATAAGTTAATAAATACAGTGTTTAAATTTATAATCATATTTAATAGTCAAAATTAATATAGTATATTTTAAAAATAAATTTTATGATGGTGAGAATTGTGTTTAATTCTATATTTTCTAAATTGTTCTTCCAAATTTTATAATTATTTTATATAATATAATAGGTGTATCAATTTTATTAGTCTAGGCAGAGAAATAGATTAAAAATCGTCTGTCAAAATTATTGATCATGTGACTTGTATATTACATACGTTCACACACACGCTTGTTTGAAATAATAACAAAGTTTAAAATATTTTAAAAGTTATATTATAGAATTGGATGGAATTATTGCCTATCATAAAAGCAAATAATAATAAATATTAAGTTAACTATCGTATGTAATGTTTTAAATAATGTCATAAAGATGAATACATTCATAATATAAAAATTAAATGTTTTATTTAAATAAAAATAGATAAATTGAATATTAAGAAATGGAATAAGTTATTAAATGTTATTTTAAAAGTTATTTTAAAAGATTAAATAATTTAAATAAAATAATAATTGATTTAAAAGTAATATTTTAAGTTCATTACGTCATAATTTCTGATTTTGAAATATAATTCTGCTATAAATTGAAAATATGTAAATTTGTTCTCAAGCTAAAGTAAGAATTAACCAATAGGAATAAGTATTCTTACAGAATATAAATATGATTTGCACGGGGTTATCGGGGGAGATTAATAATGTATTGAAACCGGAGAAAGGTAAATTATAACTATCAAAGAGATAGTATTTATTTTTAAATTTTTTATTTTAGTCAATTTTTTTTTAGTACTTTCTTATCGTTTTATTTGCAAAAAACTAATTGATAATTTTTAAAAGTATTTTTTGCAAAAGAGAGTTTTAAAATATAATAATTTAGAAACTTCGTGGAAATGATTTTCTAATTTTTAAAGTACTTACCAGTCGTATTTTATCTAAAAGTTTAACCTAAACTTTGCCATAAAAATGGATATACTACGAAATAAAATGGATATAAGTTGTAATGCTGAAAAAATGTTTGGAATATTTATTGATACAGCTTTATTAATATTTCACCGAAGAACTGTTTTGGTACATAAAAAACCACAGCTCGGACATCATACAGAGTCTAATGAAAAAATTGGAGACGCATTATTATTTATAAGCCTATCCAAGATTTATTTTTTAAATAGTAATAAGACAATTGTATATTGCATGAATTATTTTATATAATATTATATCAAAAGGAGTAAAATGTTATATCCTTTCTGAAGGTAACATTTTTTTTTTATTTTTTTTTTAAAGTGATATATAAAAATACCAAACGAAAGTTTAAATGTATCAAGAAGGAAACATATATAAAAAAGTGAACACATAGTTGAATAAAAGATGGATCCATGGAAATACAAATAGTACTTAAAAGTTATCGAATATTTTTTTTCAAAGTTAAATTAGATGGATTGATGCATCGGATACGCAGAGAATATTGGTAGAGAAGATTAAGAAGCTTCACGGGATTAATTAATATTATGATTTAATAATTATCGTCCTAAATACTAAAACCAAGGATTATTTTCTATAAATTTTACTAAATGGATTAATAATTATTTTTATTTTAAACTTTAACGCGCTTGGAGGAGAACATTTTTTAAAACTCTAGAGAAAATAATAAACATTTTGGACTTATCAGGAACTATCGTCAAGAAAATATGTAATTATAGTTTTGATTCCTTTTGTTTTGTTAACCTAGTTTAAATCTAAATTTTTATATAAGATTAGGAAAAACATAAAAACATTAATTTATTAATATTAAAATTTTATAATATAACAATCTAATAATTTAGCTAAAAATATTTTAATATAAAGTATATGGGTGTGAATTTTTTTTTATATCTGCAATGCTCAAATGGATAAAGGAAGCCTACTGAACATGATGACTAGATAAAGGTTATTGGTAATAATAATAACTATTGATAATTTATAATGTATATTTTTTTTGTTTTCTTTAGATCATCCATAAATTGGAAGAATGAAGTGTAAAAGTTTTTCACTTATATGTACCGCATTTCATACAACATTTTAAAAAACATTATGAGATAGGATTGATTTGAAAATATGCATACGACGATTTTTTTTTTATTAGTGATATAATCCAACATAACAAATAATTATGTGATTCTTTTAAAATTTTCATGTTATTGGATATTCAAATATTGTCTAAGTAGATTGTATATGATTAGACATATAGAATAATGAAGTAAGCAGACTTTTCTTGTGGAACAGCTAGATTGTTTAAGTATTAATGAATTTTATTTATTGTTTTTGTAAATGCAGATAATTATTTATCGATGTAAGATGTGGAAAATCTTGAGAAATAATGTTGAGATAGTGGCTTGGATGATGTTTTAAGAAATAGGATGTTATAAGGAATGGAAATAATATTTAGTCTTTATGTGGATATCAGCATAGTTAACAAAGCCCTATGACTGATAGACATTTTATTTGGACAGTGTTTATATTTCTTTAAATATTTGATGTTCTAATAAAGCTGAAGAAATAGCTTTAACATCGTCCCTGTACTAGAGGATATTAGGCAGGTAAATGTCATACCTCTTCGCACTGTACCATGATTTTGAGATATGTTAAGAATAATAATCTCGCTTTCTTCCTTAATCCTATGCATCTGTTTTCGCTATCTTTATTTCATGTAACTGCATCGTTCAGTAAGATATGTTTAAGAGAAATGATAAATAATTTAGAACTTAGGTTATGCTATCATTTTGTATAAGATTGGTTTATTTGCTTAGAAGGAATAGGACGTTATAACTTAAAATTGAAGATCCAAAGTATCCTAAGGAAAGAAAAGAATCATAGAATATATTTTGAATTTTATTTTGGAAAATGAAATATAAATTTTTTTTAAAATAAAGTATCTAAACAAAGATATTTTCTTTAAAGTGATAATAATTTTAAATGCTTTAGTATTATTTTTTTTTTAAGAGAAAATAAGTATTGCATATTTTTAAAATACAATAGTACAAAGTAAATTATGTAAACAATATGCATAGTATATTTTTTGTTTATTGATTAACAGAAATATATTGATGATTACACTTATATCATACTAAAGTAAGGCTTAAAGAAGAATATATTATGATTAGTAAACATTGTGTGATAAATACTAAAATCTAGTATTGAATTTTGGATAATATTTTGTGTAACATCTTTGACTTTGCAAGATGAAATTTTTTTAATATTTTGAGAAATCCATACTCATTATAAAATTTTGTTTTCTATAGAATGTTTTTCTAAGTATGAATTTTTTTAAAAATAAGATAGTTTAATAATATTAAGGATAAAATGCTGTTGCTAATAAAGTAGATAAATATATTTGTAATAAGTTAACCATAATGAGAAACCAAATAGTAACATTTTTTTTAAAATTTTGTCCTAAATCTAAATAAAGATATAATTGAAATATAATTTTTTTTTTTTTTATAACCCGGTAGATCAAACTGTAAAGTAAAGAAGTTAAGGATATCCACTGTAAATAGTATAAATAAATTGTTTATTTATTTGTTGTTAGTAATAAACTTTGTTAAATTTTGTTATTTCAAAAATTTTGTGTCAGAGTTATTTATTTCTCCACATCGCTGCATGAAATCACGATATATGCATAATAATCGAAACAAATATATAATTTTGCACAAAAGATAAATAGAGAATTATTTTAAGAATTTTAAATATTTTATTGGTATTCATTATAATTAAATAATCATAATCTTACATTATTTTATTGGTCATAAATCAGTTATCACAATATTATATTAAATTATATGCTATCAGTTGCCACACATATTTTGTTTGTCAGATTATTAAAATGCTATCACATATTTATTATATCATTACATGAAGATATAAGATCATATTATATTATTTCATTATTTTATTATGGTAATAAAATTATAGTAAAAAGAAAAGATATACGGACTTAGTTAAACAATGAAGAATATTATTAGTTATTTATTATTATTAGTTTCAGTGTAGTAGATTATGACATAAAATCCCTTCTCATATTTTACTACCATATTTTATTAACTTAGAATAAACTTTATGAACCTGAGATTATTTTATTGAGCTAGATTATTAAATAGAAGATTAAGATTTAATTATTAGTTTAATCTTAGTGAGTAGAAGTTATTATGGTCGTAAGAATACTATGAGTTTCTTATTTGAAATAGTAATAAAGGGGGGATAGTATTCTTATGCCATTGAGGTAGTATCCTGTGGGATATTGGCTCAATGTAATCTATCTTGTCACCTGTATTTTGACTTCAAGTCTCATGAAAATATTAAATATTTATTTAATTTATTTTTATAAACTGAACCTTATTCGTATTTTAAATTTGAGCTAGTGAAATATTTTAATTTTAATGCTGAATATTTTAGTTATTAATTATTAACTGAGCTAGAACCCGTTTTATTTTATATCATATATTATCTGGAAGTGAGGATACACGAGATTACAGGGTAGAATATATATATATAAATTATAGTACAAACAAAATTTTTAGATAATAATAATATACAGGTGGTCCTCGATATTCATACCTAATTGGTTCCTGAAAAGTATAAGAATGTTGAAATGTATGAGATGGTGATCATGTAAAGTTGAAATGTAAAAAAAAAAAAAAAAACGTAAAAAAAAATAAAAAAAACATCAAAAAATGTTTTTAAAATATTTATTTTTTAATGAGTTGTATTAGCATGTGTAGGCTGTCCTCTTTCTTTTTTTAAAATTATCTTAAGTTTTATTACATTGTTAATGAAATAATTCAAGTGTTAAAAATAAGTTAAATTATTTAAAACTTATACAAATGTAGAATAACACACACACGTTAAAAACATAAAACAGTTTATGCAAAAGAAATCAGTCAAAAATAAGAATAAGATAAAAGATTATGTTTTTTTGTCCTATGTTCTAATTGTTTAGGTGAAAGGAGGGATGATAGATCTGCATTATATGTTCATTATATAAAATTTGGACATAAAATAGATTGTATTAAAAACATAAGACCATTAAATTATATAAAGAAAATTAAGAGAAGGAAAATATATGAAACAAATTATATAAATATGAACATTTACAAAAAGTCAATTGATTTAACGAATGATTGGATAATGGATATAGAATGGAAAGTAATATAAAGAGAAATATATAAATAAATTGATAGAAATAATGAATTATAGGAAATGTCGGTAGATGTCACTATGTAAGTAATATACGTGTTAGTATTAGTAAGAGGTATTATATTGAAAAGGGTAAAAAATTTAGAATTACTGAAAAAAGCTTTTATATATATATAAGTATTATGTTAATGTATTTATAAGTCGTTATTATAATATAATAAAGATTTATATTATATTTTATTGATTACAATATAAACAATATAAAGGAGTATTATTCCTTAGAATTAAGTAATTTTAAAAGATAAGTAAAGTTTGCTTGCATTGAATTAAAATCAAAAAGTCGAGAATTCCTTAACTGACTTCTTTTTTTTTTTTTAGGAAAAAAGAAATCTAAAAAGATTTTTATAACAATCAGTTAAAGACTGATTTTATTTATCCAATATAGATTCACCAACCATATAAAATTTACATTCAATAAGCAATGTTTCGACTATTTCTATCCTTATAGTCTTTTTCAAGCCACAGTTATTCTTTTTTAAAACACGTGTTTTAAAAAAGAATAACTATGTGGCTTGAAAAAGACTATAAGGATAGAAATAGTCGAAACATTGCTTATTGAATGTAAATTTTATATAGTTAAATAAAGAACAAGTTTTTTAAAGAAATTGGTTGGTGAATCTATATTGGATAAATATTGGTTTTTATGGACTATATTTTTTAAAGAAAAGAAGAAACATTTTTTCGGGTTTTAAATTTACTGATTTTATTATTTATTTTTTTTTTGGAAAAAAAAAAGATTTTAAAATGTGTTGATAATTAATCAATCAACTGTCAAAAATTTGATAGTACTTATTTTAAAGAAAAAAAGAGTATATTCAGCAAAGAGAATTAAATTGCAAAAATAATGTTTAATAATTTTATTGTGCTAAATACAAATGTTATGTAGATAAATTAATTATTGCATGTCTGTGCAAATTATTTGTTTGAGTAAACCTAGTCTGTAAAACGTATATCATTTAGCTGAAACTTTAATCATTTATTGTATTTTTATATAATTTAAGATTTGATAATTATTTTGTAGCAAGCCAAATATGTTCAGAAATTATCTGCACACATATATATGTGCACGTATAAATCAATGCTTGTTAAATAGAGCACATATAAAAATTTTAGTTATTTTAAAATTTTGATAAATGTCAATTGAAATGTTTTCATTGTATATTATAAAACACACGTTTGTGTATGGATATATAAAAATTCATTTATAGAAATCTATTAAGAAGTAATGTAATAACTTGAAATTTGTATATTAATCTTGTAAATCACAATGTGATAACTTTTATTATTGTATATTATTCAAAATCAGAAGTCTGATTCTACAGGCGTTAATATCATTTATTTTTTATTGTTAATAAACTTGTATTTAATTGTTAAAATTGTATTCAATCATCTCTTGGTCACATAACAGTAATAGAGCTTGTGTTATTCTGAGCTAGATTTGTGTATAACGGCTGATATATTAAATGGGGATGTATATTAGTGCTTTCGGGCATCCAGAGATAATCAATCACCATCCGGGTTGGTGCCAAAGAGAATACTCTTTAAAGCCCATGCACTACATTTTAATTTAGTTTAGTCTTATTAGAAGTTAAGTTTATAGTTGATCAGTACAAGTGGCCAGAGCACTGATGATGATCAGCATGTTTTAATGACCCAGCATTATTGTTTAGATTTTATGATTGAGTATTTTGATGAATGAGCACTTAGTTGGTGCATTCAAGTTATGTTTAAATAATTGCCCAAGCTGGCAAAGGCTCAATAGTTAGCCTGGTCTACAGAAGACCCATTTCTAATCCAGTCACCAAATTGATTGATTTCTTTTGATGGATCATTCATGATGATGAATGGTTATTACATGGAGTATTACTCATACTTACTTTTATTATAATGCTGATTGATGTATGGTTAATTATATCGTTGCTCTAAGAGTTAACTGATCTCTTCTGATCTAACAAATAGCTGGCTCATCTCTCAGAGATCTCATGTTCTCTGTAATATATAACATTGTTTATATATTTTGGATGTTAAACATTAATATTTTTTTTAATAACATCTTACTATTATATTATATTACTTTTAATAAATTTTAAATTGAATTGATTGAGATGGATAACTTTCCATCACCCCAGGTACGATCTCCTAAACACACCTTGACCCCCCTATCCCATTACAATATATATAAATACTGATTGTGATATAATAAATTCACAAAATAAAACAAAAATTCAAATATACATTACATAAAAAACATTTTATTGATTAGTATCTGGTGTTTTCTTTATAAATTTATCAGGAGATAGTTGAATTGTATTCTTTTTCTTTTCTTATAAAAAATTTCATAATACTGTTTTTTTTCTATTGCCCTTTGTACAAAATAGCGAACTGTATGAAAGTAGAGGACCACCTGTAGTTATTAATAAATTGGGGGGGCCACATTTACAAATATTTTTTATTCACAGAAAAAAATAAGAATAAGATAAAAAAAATTATTGTATCATATTATCATTTTTAAATAAAATAAATAGCAAAATGTCTGATTTTCATTGCAATTAAATATGCTCTGGCTGATATTCTTTTTTTTTCAATAACTTTTTCTCTTATAGAAACCTAACAGATTAATCTCATTATCAACAAATTCTAATCTCTATTACTGTTTCAATGTTGTCAAATCATTGTTCTAAAATTTTGTAAAATTTTTGTCATTATGCTTAGAAAATATTTTATTATGAAAAAGACTGCACATCAAATTAAGAAAAAATAATAATAAAAGAATAAAGTATGTGCTTTTAACATAAATCAAAATTTATGGCACTCTGAGATAGAAAAGCAATTGCTGATATAATTTAAAATTGATTTACAAAATTTATTTTTTTTAAATGCGATCATATATGATGCTCAGAAATGAAAAATGGCTGCATGAATATCTTAAACTGTATTAAATTTAGAAATTTTAATATTTTTTTTTAATGTTTGTTTATTTACATTTTTTTTTGGATAATTTATAATTGAAGTATGTACTTCAATATAACATAGTTCACAGCTTCACAATAAACATTAATATAATTAATTTTTTTGAAGTAAATTAATGATTAGATAAATTTTTTTTATATAAAAACATAATCTTATCTGATCATTATAATTAATATTACCTCTGAATTTTAAATATAGAATTAATGCATTATTGATTTTTTTCAAACAGATTAATAAAACTGATGATGATAAAATGCACCAGTTATAATATCTAAGTAACATTGAATTGAATATGTAATTTCAAGCAGTTGCAAACAAAATTGAAAATTGCATTTAAAAAAAAAAAAATTCTAATTTTTTATTCAGAAAGCAGCTAAGTAAATCAGTGAGTTTTGAGACACTGAATATGATAGTCTCACTATAATAAGAAAAAAAAAAACTTGCTAAAGTTGGAAAAATTCATTGAAAAAATGGTATTAATTTCAAACTGCATTTGATCAATCACTAACACTAGCAAAAAATCTATTAGACAACACCAATAAATTGAAATATAATCACAGAAATATTCTTACTAATATTTTACCTATAATTATAAATTTCAATATTTTGGTAAACTAAATATAAGTTGAAAACAAAGAGAACTAATGATCAGAAACTGATTGGAATGAAGTTTTTATACTTTCCACTTATTAGTAAATATTATGATCTCAGAAATTTTTTTGCCTGTGGTAATTCTTAAAAGATCTAAAAAATGTCACCAACAAGAATTAAAATAAAATAATCATCTGATTGTGTCCATATCAACTACTAAATATCTAAATGAGAAAAATCAATAAATATCAAACTACATGCAAAAATTCAGACAGAATAAAAAGGGAATGACAATAGTGGCTAATTTACATTCTTCTCTAAACATCTAAGGGAAGACTTATTTATTAGATAGTAATTAAGCTCTTCCATTGATAATTTTGTATAATTTATTGCATAAAAAAGTAAGACAATCAAGAAAATCTCACTGAATAGCTAAGCCCAGAAAGAAAAATTCTAAAAATAAAATAAAATTAAATGTCCTTTTTTAAAAATAAATAAAATGAAACAATTGATTTAGAGGGTCGGTATGCCTGTATAAATGTTTGTTTTTACTTGCTGTTTTATGCAATTTATATTCGAAAATGAACTAACCCATATTACACTTTCTCTTTTTAGTACATATAAATAACCTTGTTTTTTAAAAATTAAATAAAATAAAATATTAAAATCATCTTCATACTTTATGAATTCAAAATTTTAAAGTATAAATTCTAATCTTTTTTTTTTTGAAAAATACATTCTATAATTCACTATTTTTATTTCCCCTTATTCCCAACTCCAACAAAATATTCAGTGAATAACTTTCCAATTTTCTATGTTAGGATAATCCACAATGGTTTTGCATAAATCTATCAAATTTAAAATTCTTTCCTAAATTCTGACCTCTTCAAAACAATGTATATATATGGATTAAAAAAAACAAGATCTAAGCAAGAATTATAGATGAAATACATATTTACAAATCTCATTAAATATATACATATACTTAAAAAAATGTGCAATATTTTTTATGTTGATAAAAGATATTTATAAACATAATGCTAAACAAAGTCATCAAAGTCATTAAAAATAATAAAATTATGTTTTTGTAAAGTTGGCGGGTAAATGATATATATATGTTTTAAATATGTAACATTAAAACCCAGTCATTTAATGAAAATATTTGATTATAGTTTAGGTCATTTCCACTCTTCTTTCAAGGAGTTAAGCAATATTTATTGCAATGTAAAAATAATGGATACATATATATCTAGTCACTGAAAAAGCAAACATTAAGAATTGAGAAAATTCAATGAACACAAAGAATGAAACCTGAACACTTAAATTATAGGCTAACTAATAATTTTGTTAAAATTAAAATTTTGTTGAAACATATAAAAACGTTTAATTAAGATTCCTCTATCTAATTTTGATTTTAAAACTTTAATAGAAAATAGCAAAGATAAGGGATTATAATAAAACAAAGGGTATAGTAATTAAAATCAACTGAGACTAGTATTTTTTTGCTAATTATTTTGCCTTTAATTAGATTTTTTTTTTAAAAAAAAGGGCATGTCTGGAGATTTTATATGTAAAATGTTAGATAAGAGAATGGATATACCTGGGAAATGCAGTAGGTGACATGCATTTTACTTTGATTGATTAAGACATTCGATTCCTATACTAGCTAGAGCGTTAAACAAATACATCGGTGTGTTTTAAAGCTATAACGACAGAGGAGTAAAACACCGTTGCTTCCCTGTCCCCTCAAAGAATGCCACTATCAGTTGCCTGACATGGAGAGTCAGCCATCCCAGTAATATGAATGCTAAAGACTAAACTTTTCTACAGTGACAACCCGTAGTAAGCCAAAAAGGGAAAAAAACATCATTCTGCTGTAAATCATTTCAACCTTAGATGTAATCTGCATCATGGAAGCCTATTTCAGCCAGCCATGGACAATTTCAACAGTATATAGTATTATAAAAACTGGAATGTAAAGTAATTTATATATATAGCTATATTTCTCAGAGCTCTATTCCAATTAAATTGTAAGCATGCTAATTAATACAATAATCATTTTATATCTTGACACTGAACTTCCATTTCCCTTAGTCTAAAATATGTATGGCCTTATAAAATTTCATTATAATCTCATTTGCAAATTAATTTGTTATATTTATAGATAAATTGTGTCATTTAAATGGTTATACATATTCTACTAACAACATTTTTCATTAATGGATGCTAGTGTTAAAAGAAAGTTGGGGCAAAATAATTGTTTATTACTGCTTCTCTTTTTATATTTAGTCATCCCTATCCCTTAAAATATTCAAAAAATAACTTGAATTATTATAAGCAGAACTTTGCTTTTGTCTTGCTCTCCCGACTTGAAAATAAAGCAGATAATTTGAAACAATCAGCAAACTGTAGATGTATTCAAAATTTAAACAAGGTTCTTTATTTTATTTAAAATGTAAAATATCTACTTATATCTATATATGTTGGTTCAGGGTTATACTTAATGACTAATGAGATGTACATTTATAATTTTTTCTTTATATGTGTGAAAAGATTAAAATATGTTAGCTTACAGCATATACACATCATTATAATATTTATGTTTTACTTATTAGATGTGATCTAGAGACAACTAAACCTTCAAAAAAGCACACGGGGTGATATTTTATTGGTGTCAGATTTTTTTCTCATTAAAATGTAAAGGGGGGAGGATAGGCTGTTTTAAGTTGCCTATTACCTGCACATACTCATATTTTATAAACAGGCTTAAATAAGTTACCGTTGTCGTATTGATGGTTATTTTTATGCGTTCATGGGTTGTGTTATATATTTTCCTCCAATTAAAATTTAATATTGAACAAATTCACCGATTGCTTATTTGCTTTATATACTTATTGTCCGTGCAGATGCCCTTCCTGCCATGACACATTTAGATTTGCTGAGATCACTTGTTTGTTCTCTAAGTATGTATCACTCAATGATGAGCATATCTCTTCTCTCATATCCCGGAGGATCGTTCTTTTTAGTTCATGGGGCAGATGTATGTTCCTGTACCTGTGATCATTCTTTGTGTAATGTTCTGTGCATATGAACACAGAACCTACACTGTGTATATGTGCACCGATTTATATGAACTTGTAATATAATACCATCAGCCAGTACCACATTCTCTTCTTGTACTAGTATATGCTTGTTGTCACGTGCTTTAACTGGGATGCCCCAAGTTGTCATTCGTTATGCTCATTTTCCCAGTGCCAGTTGCACATCTTTCAAATCACTGTTTGACTTACAGATTTAATGTTTAGGATTCAAATGCTCCTCATCAGATTAAGTTGAATGTGTTGAAGGTTAGTCAATCCTCCCTGGTAGTTAGCTGATTCAATAAGTATAATGAATTTCTCACTTAGACAGGTTGTCTAAATCAATTCCAAATAGGTGTGAAAACACAGATGTCACATAACCTAGCATTTCATTTACGATTTGATAGTTATTGTATTTTTATTATAGAATGTAAATTACTAACACGGTGTTATTATTACATTAATAAAATATATGTTACTCTAGTGTTTGTTTGGTTTATCACATGAATCCATACTTATTATATAATCATTTAAGAATATCAACCTCATTACCATTATTAATTGAGATGTTTTATTAGAAGAGTCCATGTTTCTCCCTGATCACCGGATCTGAAGAGAAAATGATACCGATGCTAACACCAGAGGCGTTGGTCACATGGTTTAAGTTTCTTTAGGTCTAGGCAAATGGTTTCGGATCAGCATTGTGTGGCACATACCAGTACCCCCATACATGCAAGTTAGTGACTATTGCTTGGTTCTTATTGACAAACCATACGTTTCTGACCGTTACAATACTAAGGGAGAAATCAAAGCTGCTTGGCATATACTGCGGATATGAAGAGCATCCGTTTGATTTGCAGACTGCCAGTAAGATTTTTTAAAATTTATTTTTATTTGAAATTTTATTGCATACTTTTTCTTCTACATATTTCTTCATGTATTTTTTTTTGACAAAGTATTTCAATATAAAAAAAGATTCCCATTTCAGAATATTGCAAATTTTAAAAAATAAAATACACGAATATTTTCCACTCATCTTTTATAATGTTTTCTAATTGGTTTATTCATCATAACCATGAATAACTAAATATTTATATACATATATATTTTTATAAATATTACTTCAAAATTCAAACCCTTTAATTCTGTTGTTTTTTCATGTATTTCTTTTTAGTAATCAAAATTACCCCAAATTCACAACTCAAACAGACTAGCCAAAGAAAATAAACTTTAAAACACAAACAATGGTTTAGCTGCTGCCAGTAGACTTCTCAAGTGTAAAAAACTACATAATAACATATTTACACTAAACATTACCCACAATTCCATTTACATCCCATACACCCTTAATATTAAAAGAACTTTTAAATAAGTTAATTGCTTTAGAATTATAAATTTTGGTTCTACAACTTCGGATGATCCACACCGCTTGATGGCGCTGTTTCTAGTCAAAAACAAATAGATATAATGTTACCGGGCTGATTTAGATTTTTAAATTATTTATTGCAAAAACAAATAGATATAACTTTGTTCTTTTATTTTTGTAAAATATTTCCCTTTTTTTTTTATTCATAAACAAATAGATATGACTTAGTTCTTTTTTATTTTTTTTTTTAAACTTTTTTTATTTTTTATTTACATTCCTTTTTTTTTTTGTTAAAACATTTCAGTTTTCTTTGGTTAAATAACACTTTCACCGGTTAATTTTTTGTTAGAATTTACATTTTTTATTTTGAGAAAAATAAGTTTTGCTTTGATTTCAAATCTACACAAACAAGAACATTTCACTCAAAACAGGCCCCATTACGTAGATCAGACCTTCGACGGCATTAATGCGATTCACATTCCATTTCATATATTTTACACCGCCTTAATGTCATTACCCCACCACAAACACAGTTTTTCTCTGTGGGTAAAATACTTGTTTTTGGCTGAAGGAAGGCCACTGCGTCCGCTTCTGTAGAAGTTTAATAATAATAAAGAGTCTTTAATTCTGCTTGTAGCTGTGAAACCATTGGTTGTGTTTTAGAGTTTATTTTCTTTGGCTAGTCTGGTCGAATTGTGGTAATTTTGATTATTGTATTGATTAATTTAGCTTCAGGCTTTTAAGGTTTATATATTTTTAAATGATATATTTCTTAATAATATTTATTTAGAAGACATGTTAAATAAATATTTAAACTGTGCAGGAGCAAATGTTGGAAATAGAATAATAAAATATATAAGATTTTCAAATGATATAATTCTTATAGCTGAGGATGAAAAGTCTTCAGAATATGTTGAATAAATTGAAAGGATGTATGGAATGAAGATTAATGCTAAGAAGACCAAGTGATTACGGACAGATAGGAATACAAAAAGACTGCAAGTTGAAATTCATGATAATATGGTTCAACAGGTAAAGGAATTTAGATATTTGAGTAGTTTGTTGAGCGAGGTTGGAAGTGAAATTAAAAGAATAACATTGGCAAAGGAGACATTTATTAAGAGAAAGAAAATATTTTGTAGATCTTTGAAAATAGAATTAAGCAAAAGATTAATTAAATTATAAGTATGGAGTGTGCTATTGTTTGGTTCTGAAACATAAACAATGAGTAAAAAAAAAAAGAAGAATAGATTGGAAACCTTTCAGATGTAGGTCATGGAGAAGGATGAGAAAAAAAAAGTAAATAATAAAAAAAGATTGATTGAAAAAATTAGAGATTGAAAGATAAAGTGGATTGAACATATATTAAAAAAATGTTGAATGAAAAATGTTTTGGAGGGAATAATGAGTAGAAACAAGAAGGATAAAAAAAATTGATCTTGCTGGATAATATAATAAATGGTAAGAGATATGTAAAATTGAAAAGTTGGGCAATGAAGAGAAGGGAGTGGAGAAATGGATCAATTTGTAATGTTACTGCTCTCTAAACCTGTCCATAAAACAAAATACTATTGTCCGATTTTATATGTTGATGTGATATTTTAGATTGATTTGATATTTCAAGATTTCAGGCTTTTTTAAAAATATATATTTCATACTACATTATTTCACTATTTTAGGCTTACAATTTTATAATATATAAATAATATTGGAAGTTTCAAAACATTAATGATCTTACATGTTATTATTTTAGCATTTATCTTTTGAAAATAGTGCTCTACACTGAAAATTCATCTATGAATTTAAATTTATCTATGAATTCAAGCATTCATATTAACACGTAAAATTATTACACACACACACACTTATTTATTAAACTTGTAATGCCCTCTTTTACTGATACTACAACTGGAATAAGATCTCACCATTATTAATCTGATTCAGAGTTTGTTCTTAGCAGTGATGGCAACTCAAGGTAAAAAAGCTTCCAACATCAATGAAGATAAATTTAGCGATGATAGTAAAGTGGGAAAAGCTAGATCACAGAATAAAGTGGGCATGAAAAATATTCCTTCACTACCTCCAAATTTTTTCTTCAATAAAGAATAAGGCATGGCTATCTGTAAATGCAGATGGCATAGAATTCTATTTCTTCAAAATATTTTTTAATGAAATATTTCTGCAAAATATCACAAAAACTAATACCTATTTTAATTGTAATTATATGTTGGACTATTTCTATCATCTAATATTAATTTCTAAAAGTTTTAGAAAAATTCAAACTTTACTTAAACTTTTCAAATTCTTTCAACTGTTAGTACACAGATTAGAATATAACACAATGTTTCTAGTATTATTTTCTTCTCTTCCATTCTGTGCCTAACCCCAACAAAATCTCAAAATCTAAAATTTTGATAAAGTATAAAATTTAAACCATGATAGCGTGAGATTGGTAAGTGTTATACACCATTTTTTCGTTATTGAATTAGCTTTCCAATGGTGTTTTTTTACTTCTGTATCTTAAAGATTACATTTTTAATGAACATTTTAGTAAAAGGAAAATATATGTATCACTCCAAGGATTTAGAATTTAAAACAATCGTAATTTTATAAGATATTGCAGAAGTAATATTTTACACTAGCTATTAGTATATAATATTTTTCATAATTTTTTTTATATAGATAATTTATAATGCTGTAAAATAATGGTCTAATTTTGAAATATAGAATGTCTATTTTGTGCTCCGATGCATATATATAATTCTTTGGACTTAGAACCAACCAACTGTAAATATGAAATTCCTGAGGTAATATTTTCTTTCCAACTGTAAGTATAAAATATTTTTGTTATTTTTTTACATTAAATAATTTATAATGTTGTAGAATAACAATTTGTTTTATGTTGTAGAATGTCTATTTGTGATTCAATGCATCTATAAAACTGAATGCTTAGAACCAATTTTATATAAAACTTCAGAAGTAATATTTCTAACAGCTGTAAGGATACATATTATATATATTTTTTGTAAATAATTATTATAATGAAGAATCAAATTTATTTCATTGTCATGCTGTTACAAGCAGTAGCTCAAGCCTGTTTTGTATGTATCTGTGTCATATATCTGACACATATATAAGCTATTATATTTCATTTTTTGCAATCTATGGGTATTTTTTTCTGCTTTTATTTTTGAAAGCTATGGGTATTTTCTCTATTTCTTTTATATAAATATAATTTTTTTGTAAGTTATATTTACAATCACAAGCCATCTACCTAATAAGCTATAAGCATTGGATATGTAATAAGGAACATCAGTATTGTGACTATTCTCATTTATATTGTGTTAAATTGAAAAGAATTTTTTTTCTTGCTTAGTTATCACTATATGTTACAAATATGATATACATACACCCAAAAATAATTCTTTAGTCTTTCATCCCGTTACTTTTAGTCTTTGCACTTTTATATTAAATATTAATTTTTTTTTTGCAATTACTTTAAAATTATCTTTATTTTTTGATAAATTATAATTAAATAATGTTCTGTTGCATAATATTTGATATACGATACTTATTGTTAATTTTTTTTTTCTCAAAAGAATCATTATTTCCAACAGATATCTGCATGGAAGGACAAGATCTGGGACAGCTACCAAAAATGAAACTATTTAGCATGTCTTCTTTCTAATGCTTATATAAATCACGTTATATATATATCTTGTAATTTCATAAGGAACGGGATTAAACTGTGCAGAAAAGTGACAGATTAAAATTTAATTCTCAACATTTGGAATTTGTGAACTTATAAAAAATAAGCATTTGTAAAAGTGTTAAAATCTAATTTTTCTTAAAGGTAATGACTATATTTTCTCAGCTTTATGACATTTCTTAATATTTTCTCTTTTTGACAATATATAACACTTAAACATTTGTATCTCAGTGCAATTGCTTAAAATTCAATATGTCATCCACTAGGTTTAGAATAGTTTAAGTATTGCTGAAATGACAAGTAATAGAATCAGCCTAATTGGTTAGAAACCACCTTATTCATGAATCTAAAATCATGATTCCTTTGCTAGTATTGTAATTGGTCAAATGAGAAAAACCTAAAGAAATGAGAATAATAACACTTAAAATGTTGTGTTATATACTAATCTCTGTGCTATTATTAATAGCTAAATGCATTTGAAAAGTTTAAATAAAGTTTGAATTTTTCTAAAAACATTTATTAGATGATGGAAATAGTCCAATATATAGTTACAATTACAATATCATTATCGCAAACTTTTGAGCAAATGCAAATACCTATTCTGATCATTATGTTAAAAAGTGTACTAACACAAAAAAGTCTCATCAGAACAATGTTTCAAAGTGTTGTTAAAATGCCTCATCAGAAATAATTCTGAACAAAAAAAAAATAAAAATATTTTCATATGCTCAAGCTTTCTAAAGTGATGATGAATACTAAATTTACTTTGCTCATGAAATTTCATTTGTAACATTGAACCCTTCAATAAAGATGATTATCTAAATTCAAAGCTTTATAAGCTATAGCAAAAGATGGAGCATTTGAAAGAACAATTTAGTGTTTTATATATACCAGATTGGAATCTTTAGAATGGATGAAAGTCTGATACTCTATAAAGAACACCGAGCTGAAAAATGTACAATACAAAAAAAGAGGGTTAATTTTAAATTGAAATTTTTTATACTTAAAAATCAGAAGCCAGATATATCTAATTTTCTCTTATAAATAGGGAAAGAAACAGTATAAAATTCCAGTTAGCATTAAAAGTATTCATCTAATGAATGATATTTTGGCAAATCTATTGTCAATTAATATACATTGTCTGACGTTGCAAATCTACTAAATATAGAAAGAATCTGACAAAGATTTGCAAAAAAGCTAAAAAAAAAAAAAAGGCATCATATTATAGAAAGGCTATGCCCTTAAAATGGGAAAACAAATCAAAGTTTGTCTTTTGAGAAACTCATATGATGACACCACTTCAAGATATGTGAGAACAAAATTAGAGATAAATGTGATGAGATCTATTATAATAAATAATTATAATAACCTATGGATTAAGTTGATGGCTGGAATCAAGAGTTGTTGTATTATTATCATACAAGCAGAAATCAGCAAAAATACTAATAATAACTATATTAAACGAATTAAGGCATTTCATTGATCAAGCAGTTTGGAATTTCCATAGTTTAATATAACAAGTACATTTGCAGTTAGATATTATCCTTTATATTTCCAAGTGCAAGTTATTGAACAGTCTATTAACCTGAATAATGACCATAGTTTCAAATTCTACATAAAATCCCCTAATATTAATTATTCAACTCTTCAGCTTACCAGTCAATATTTTGTAAATTATATTCTTTCTAAACCTATCAAAAAAATCTTCAAAATAAATGGATCATAGCTATTGCAAAAAAAAAAATACTGAAAAAAACATCATAAAATAAACATGATTCTGATGTGAAGACCCATAAAACAGATGATATATGAACCTTATTTCAAAATATATCACACCCTGCAGAATTACTGAAGATATTTATTACTTATTTTTTAAATTTTGTTTGTTCTGTTTGTTGAGCTATTTTAGGATAAGATAGACAAAAATGTCAGGAAAAAAAAAAAATGACAAGAACTTTGTAAATTTAATAAAAATATATTTTGACGGTTCTAATTAGATAATCATTTTATATTTTAAGGATGCTAAAGTAATGACACTGAAAAGCATATCAAGATAAAAAAATTAATTTTCATAGAACTCAACATAAAACTTTCTATATTTTAGAATATATACAGAGAATTTGTAAATTAAAAAAAAAATGTTTTTTTAATTATTATAATTTTAGTTATTCACAAATACATCTGTAAAATATATATTAGAAACACTTTTCTTTTTTAATACTAATTACTTTTAAAATATATATATGTTTTAAAAGAAAATTTAATAAGACAATCATGAAAATAATGGTCAAGTAAAAGATTAAACGTAAGTTAAAGAAATCATGTGATTTTTAGAAAACTGTTTTGGTATACAATTGAAATATAAACGAATTCTTTTTTATTTTTATTTTTGCATTTATATATTAAAACAAAGATAACTAACATAGATATACATTACCTGTATGAATAAAGTAATATAACAAGATAGTAACATATATGTCAATGCAATTCATGAAAATATCACATTCAGAATAAAAATCTGTTAATCAAATATAATAATCAATGTGAAATATTGTAAGGCATCCAAGGGGCTTTCAAAATCTTTACCTAATATTTTAAAATCATAGTTTTTAGAACAATGCAAAACATCTCTCTCTCTCTCTTTTATTTGTATTAAAAACACTTGTTCAATATAATTCAAAGCGGAACATGATTATATATATAGCACATGAATAATTTTTTACTAAATTTTGATTTAAAACTTTCTGAAAAAAAAAATGTTTTAAGGAAATTTCACTTGTCTTAAATAAATTAATATATCAATTTATAAAATGTTAATTTAATAAGTTAATTCAAAAAGGTGTTTCAAGATTTCTTATGTAGCAGTCAACTACCATATTAAAGAATACATGAGTTATATTTATTAAAGTAGTTAAATATTGATTAAAAACAAATACAAAAACAAAATAAGTTTTTTTATAATGAATAGCAATTTCTATTATGCAAACTGTTAATTCAAATCATAGTTATTTTCAATATTTATGAATATATCGAAAACAAAATTAGTACCCGCCCACATATCCATAAGAACATGATTATTCTTACCATCCAGACAATTGTTTGATTGATGTAATCTGGATCTGCAAGCATCTCAATGGTTGGCACCATAATTTGATTTACTAAGACTTCCTAAAAAAAAAAAATATCTATATATATTTGATATTATTTTTTCTTTCACATATATTTTATGTGTATGTGTGCATATATAAGGATATCACAATAAAATTCATAAAAGGCAATATATATATAAACAATAATAAGAATAAAAAAAAATACAAATTTTTCAACTAATTTATTGATTTTCTTTAAAAATTCTAAAATATATAAGTAAATAATTAAAACTAATGATACATAAGGAATGAAAAATATTGGCAGAAAGAGATAGTAAAATATCAGAGAAGTTTTAGATGACAGAAAAAAGGAAATGGAAATTTTTTTCCTTACATCCAAAAATATATATGTCCCTTCTCATTTTTCTCATCATCCAAATATTTTCCACACTATCGACTATCCCTTAACTATTTTTCCATTCTAAAATATAAAATATTTTCTGCTGCTATGAAATTTTTCAATCTCTATGATTCACAATCTTTACTTTGCATTCTGGTAAATTTTGAAAATGATCAATAAACTAATTTAAAATATTCTTTTTTCTTTATTTCTATTTGTTTATTTTATTATTTTTATCATTTTGATTGCATATATGGTAATATAAAAATCAGATGCATTCTGTATAACAGGCAATAAATATATATCTAGCTATTCTTAACTAAAATATAAAACTAATATATATATATAAATAGTAATTGGCATGACTGGTTTTTTATAAGGCTTAGTTGAAGAGGTTTTTGATGTGGTGATTATTTAAAGGCTGTTTCATCAAAACTAAAAAAATATATAGAAATTATTACTGACATCTTTTTAATATCTAATGGCCATAATCTCCTTTTATAAGAAAATATATCTATCTAATTTAGTTTTCTATGCTAATGCTTTAACTGTAGCAATGTTTTTTGTTTTTTTTCATATGAAAAATAATCTGAAGTATCTTCCAATAATTAAATACAAAAAAAATTCTATACTATAGTCATGATGAGTGAATAGAGTTTGAAATACTTGAAATGCAATTCAACTTAAGGCATTATTTCTTTATCTAGTGATTATACTCTTATTTTTATTAAAATAAATATTGATATTCTATTTCCAACATGACTGATTTTTAGTAATAACTGTAGTGTTTGTAAAAATGGCAGACATTTTTGTGCACTCCAGAAAAACTAGAATATGTTCGAGTGGTTGTTGTAGATCGCGCGCTGATAACGGAGGAAGTTAAGTAACGTAATGGCGGACGGTAATTCCAAGAGATATTTGCTGATTGCAAATGTTTCTGGATAAAAGACGTTACCTGATTGGACAAGGATTAATTGCTACAGTTATCAGCAAGCAATAAAAGACGGTGTAACAACTACGCAGAGTAAGGCAGTTATTAGCAGCCATATTTGGAACACAACAGCAGTAGACGTCTGTTTAACACCAGTAGAGATATCTCGCGTCAGTGCTGGCGGTTAATGACCAGCGCCCAGTGGAAATGTAGTTCACGGGTGTAGCTGAAAGAGACCGCAGCGGAGATATTCAGAGCATTAGTTGCAGAGTAGAAGCATTCGTTGCAGAGCAGAGCATTAGTTGCAGAGTAGAAGCATTCATTGCAGAGCAGAGCATTAGTTGCAGAGTAGAAGCATTCGTTGCAGAGCAGAGCATTAGTTGCAGAATAGAAGCATTCGTTGCAGAATAGACCATTCGTTGGAGAACATTAGCGAATGTTATTGGATAGCCGCACAGTCAGACTTGCGGATATAACACTGGCACAGTTGTAAGTGCGGATATAACATTGGCGCAGTCGCATTTTGAACCTGTAAGTAGCGAATAAGTTAGACGGAGAAACCTGGTGAAAATGGAAATCCCAGTTAGTAACATGAATAACGGAAGTGAATAGCAAGTCTATGTGATATAACAACGCTGTAAGTTTGGAAATAACAGGAAATATGTTTCGGCCAAGTAGGAATAGAAAAAGAAAACATCAAGGAATTGCAACAAGGGTTTTTCTGGAGTGGAGGGAGGTGTAGCGTTTTGTAAAATGGCAGACATGTTTGTGCACTCCAGAAAAACTAGAATTTGTTCGAGTGATTGTTGTAGATCGCGCGCTGATAACGGAGGAAGTTAAGTAACATAATGGCGGACGGTAATTCCCAGCGATATTTGCTGATTGCAAATGTTTCTGGATAAAAGACGTTACCTGATTGGACAAGGATTAATTGCTACAGTTATCAGCAAGCAATAAAAGACGGTGTAACAACTACGCAGAGTAAGACAGTTATTAGCAACAGCAGTTGACGTCTGTTTAACACCAGTAGAGATATCTCACGTCAGTGCTAGCGGTTAATGACCAGCGCCCAGTGGAAATGTAGTTCATGGGTGTAACTGAAAGAGACCGCAGCGGAGATATTCAGAGCATTAGTTGCAGAGTAGAAGCATTTGTTGCAGAGCAGAGCATTAGTTGCAGAGTAGAAGCATTCGTTGCAGAGCAAAGCATTAGTTGCAGAGTAGAAGAATTCGTTGCAGAGCAAGGCATTCGTTGCACAATAGACCATTCGTTGGAGAACATTAGCGAACATTATTGGATAGCCGCACAGTCAGACTTGCGGATATAACATTGGCCCAGTCGTAAGTGTGGATATAACAATAACTATAGTGAATAAACAATGATATTGATAACAATTGAATCTTAATAAAATAAGGGCTCATTATTATAATTTGATTGTAGTATTTTGTTTAGTTATTCTACTGCTCATATACATATATATATATATTTACTGTTTTCAAGGTTACAAGATGTAAATAAAGTACTGTGAGTTATACCGTGTATTATTTTTTTGATTACTTCCCGATGTTTCGATGAAATAGTATCCACTATTGTCAAGGTTAACTTTTCAAAGAAAAACTGTTAGATTTCAAATAGTAATGAGATTGAATGCGAGATAAAGAATGAGAGTGAGGAAGAAGTAGTTGAGCATTCAGAATGTGTGGATTAACAAAATGTTTATTTTCTTCAGATTCACCATTGGGAAGTAATCAAAAATAATACAGTTTAAGCCAAAAACTACTTTATTTATATATATACACACACACATGTAAACAAAAAAATAAGTTAGCACCGGTGTTGTTAGGTAACTATCAATTACTACTGACAGACTTTAAGCTAATTTGTTCTAATAACCCACAATAGTTATTTTAATCTTGAATTCATTTAGAAACAAAATGAGATCCCAATTGCATTTCTAACACAAGGTCTTACATGGGTTTAAATCCAAACATATATTTTTATAAGCATGAGGGCTTAGAATAATTTCATCCTCCTTTTATATACTGTAAATATTATTTCAACTCTCCAGAGAATTAAATATTTTTAGGGATATAAAGAGAAGATGAAATTTTTCTAAGTCCTCATGGTTATAACAATATATAAATAAATTCAAAAAGACTTTGGATTAGAAATGACAAGAGGGACCTTTTTTGTTTCTAAATGAACTTGAGACAAAAAAGCTATTGTGAGTTTCCAGATCAAATTAGTTTAGCTTAAGGACTACCAATAGTGTTAACATATTTCTTTAGATATTACATGAAAATAACCCCTCTTATTCACTTGTTTATTTTATAATTAATTCATGAAAATATTTAATTTAACATATATATATTATAAAACATGTTTTTGATAACAACAATATTTAATAAAATGATATTGAAGTAAATATATCGACGTTTCGATAAGATAACATTTGCCTTTAACCGACTGAAAAAACAATTTTATTAAACATGGTTGATCTCAAAAACATGTTTTATATAACATCTTTTACCTATGAGAACATTCATTTCAAGATATATATATAAATAAAGAGGTTTGGGGGTTAAATCATGTTATTTTTGGTTACTTTCCAACATTTCAATGAAATAGCATCCACCATTGGCAAGGTTAACTTTTCAAAGAAAAACTGTTAGATCTCAAGTAGTAATGAGATTGAGTGCGAGGTAAAGAATGAGAATGAAGTAATTGAGCATTCTGAATATGTGGATTAACAAAATCTTTATTTTTTTCAGTTTCATCATTAATTGACTTTAAATTTATATTAGAAGAAATAAAATAAATGGTCTCCATAAGGCTGGAATATGTTGTGCTACATCAGCTCTATTTAAACCAGTTGGTCTTTTTGAATTGAGCTGATGAAGCACAACATATTCCAGCATTATGGAGACAATTTATTTTATTTCTTTTAATATAAACTTGAAATCAATTAATAGTAAAACATTTTATTAATCCACATATTCTGAATGTTCAACTTTTTCATGCTCAATCTCATTCTTTACCTCACACTCAATCTTGTTACTATCTGAGATCTAATGGTTTTTCTTTGAAAAGTTAACCTTGATAATAGCCGATGCTATTTCATCAAAACATTGGGAAGTAATCAAAAATAATACACGGTTTAACCCCAAAACTACTTTATTTACATTAATGTGTAATAAGAAATGTGGATTTAATCAGTGAAGTATTGAATAGCTTCACGCTTTCAGATCTAACCGCTTCAGCGTCACCTATTTAAATAGAAAGTAGGGTGAAGTAAAGAGGGGTTCCCCTCTTTTCTTCCAAAGCATAAGGGGTTCCCCTCTTTTCTTCCAAAGCGTAAGCTTGTGGTTAAGACCTGTAGAGATCCCTACTATCGCATTTTTACACGCATATTCTTGAGGTTACAGTACTTACGTAATCAATGTGCGTTTAAATAAATTTATAATCATATAACAGTGAAAACATTAAATATATATATATATATAATGTGCCACAGCAGAAATGAAATTTATATCATGCAAAAAGACTATTATTAATAAGTTTTGTAATTAAACAGAAAAGCAAATAAATATGTAAAGAAAATGAATGCTTTAAAATGTCTGAAGCTGAATCCATTATTCAATGTAAAGTAATTAAGAAAAAGAGAAGTTTTCATGGTACTGTTGATAATAACGATTATGGCTAATTAAAAATTCTTTGGATATCTGGTTATTATAAAAAATATAAAGTTAACAAAATCTTAAGAGAAAAGTAAAATTTTTAAAGTGTGATTCAAAAATTAGGAAGATGGAGATGTATGTAGAATTTAGATTGAAATCTTGGCATTAATAAACCAAAATGGATTTCATTTATGAAAAGTTCATAGACTATTAAAAAAATTAGCAGAATATACTAAAAATACTTTGAATGGAATGGCTAATGAATAAGATCTTGTGATTGATAGGTTGCCATAAATTTAATTTTGCGAGTAATCAGTCAACATTACAATAGTAAAAACAGATGAAAAAGACGAATATATATATAAAAATAACTTTTAGTTTAAAAGTGATGGAAAATAAAAGCAAGATTTACTTTTGGAAAATTAAAATTATGATCAATTAATTTCCATAAATTTAATAATTTTTTTTTTTTTTTACTAATATATTTTTCAAGTAATATAAAGAAATAACACTTCGATTCCTCATAGTTTATTTAAGATAGGATCCAAGCATTAAAAAAAAAAAAAATTAAAGAAAAGATATATGACTGAATCTTTAGTAATATAATCCATTTATTAAAGATTAACATATCCTTAAAAAGCTTAGACAGAGGCTTTCTGTTATTTACAATTAATTGGTTTTGCAAAAAAGCATATATATATATATATAATTCATAAACAATGGAATCCTATTTTCCATAGAAATAGTGTTAAAGTTTAAACAGAACCACAACATTACAAAACTGCAGTATTTATTTTGATGAATATACAGTATATGAATAAACAAACATACATATATATAGTTTGTAACTAATCAAATCTTTCACATTTATGATGCATTCCTCCAAGCTAATAACATTTTATTACTCAGATGTAAGACCAATATCTTTCATTATACATAATTTCCCAAGAAACTCTCATTTTTTAGGTGAGCTAGAGACATAAAACACCAAAACAAACACATAGAAACAATAGTCAAAATTTTCTCTTTATATGTTTTAATTACAACTAATTTAATTTTACAGATTGAATATTTTAGCAATTATATAAAATATTTAAAGCATTAATTCTTCAATATTTATATATGTCCTAAAAAATGGAAATAATTAACACTCATTAAGGCACCTAGAAAGATATGACACTTATAAGGAATGCTTATGTAATAAATTGACAAATGCAACTAATAAATATTTGTAACCAATCTATTTTTTCAGATTTATAATGCATGCCTCCAAACTTATAATAAATCTTAAACTATCTAAAGGCCTGAGGCACCTGAATACTCACCAGAAATTGTTTAAATCAATAAGACTCACACTGAATATTTATTGATTACTAAAGCTTATATAAATGCAATGAGATTAGAAAAATAAATTGCTAATAGGTCACCAGAAATGAGCCAGACATTTCTATTTATGTCTTATTAAAACAAGTTTGATTTTCAGATTGAAGTGTATCTCAAATGTAAAAGATCTGCTTGACTACAAATATTTATTATCACATTTGTTAATTTATCATGCATAGATTCCTTATAGAGGCAAACTTCTATTCCACTAGGTATTATAATGTGGATACTAATTATCTCCAACTATTAGAAAATATGAAGACTGAAGAATTAATTGATTAAATATTTTGTATATATATGATTTATTACTAAAATATTCAATCAGCAAAATTTAATTAATTATAATTAAAATATATAAATAGAGAAGTATCATTTTTGTGTAGATGTTCAGTTGTTTTAAGAATTTAACTGATTCAACGAATGAAGCTTTTTCATGAAATAAATGTTTGGTAAAAGAAATTGGTATAGAAGATTTTACATTGATCAATAATTTAAAATTTGTTGTAAGCTAGGAGGAGTGCATAGCAAATCTGAAAGATTTGATTGGTTACAAATATTTATCAGCTATATTTGTCAATTTATTATATATATGTTTTTTTTATTTATATTGTCAAAAAAGTTTACTTCAGATTACCTTTGTTAATGATATTGTGCATTTTACTGCAATAGTCAAATGATAAATTCAGGAGTTAAAGATCACTTTGCTATGAATTTATTGTTACTTCAATCCTATTAAACTTTATTAGCATCATTCCTATTCATATTATTCATGAATCCAATAATCATGGTTTTTTTTGGTTCTGAATTAATTAGGTGAGATAAAGATTTAGAATAATGAATGAGCAATCAGCAAAACTAAAGCACTTTTTCCTCTTCTTCTGTTATTGCTTTCAGTCAAAAGGAAGAAAAAAAATCTATCATTATTAAGCTACTTATTTAACGAAATGCAAATAACCATTTTGTCAGATATATATTTCATTATCAATATAACTTCAAAAGGCTATATTGCCTTTGCATATTTGCAAGCAAATAATAGATATTTGTAACTTAATAATGATGTAATAATTTCAATTGCAAAATACAGATATCACACTGATTGCATTATATTTATAAAATAAATTAATTTTGTTACATATTATTTTGAAATTAATATTAGTAAGATTGTTTAAAGAGATTTAAAAAGGCTTACCTAGAGGTGCTTATTTAAGGATTTAGAATCAATTAATATAGTATTCTCAGAGTTATTAATCATTCATCTTAATGATGTAAAGGATTAATTAAAATTTGAGATGCTAAAAAAAAGCATGTAAAAAAGATAGCAAACACTAGTAAAAAACAAACAAACAATAGCAATACATGCTATTATTTGGTTTAGTATTCTATTATACAGTTATCATCATCTATTTTGGTAGAGAAACTACATGTACAGAGGCAATATGGTTTTATTAGAAGATGATGAATAAATTAAATGGATTGATTATATGTAATAATGACGTATAATAATAATATACATAAAGTTGAGGTATGCCACATATGATTTTAAATTTATAAATTTAGTTTAATTAAAGTGAAATACATGTATGATTAAATTTAAACAAATAATTTTGAGTTTATTATTTTTTCTTTTTGTTTAGGCATTTATACTTGTAAACTTTTTGAAAGCAAAATCTTGATGATATTCAATATAATTTTTATATATTTGCAAACAGAAATATACAATTGTTGTTTTTTTTTAATTGTCAATGAGTTCTACAGTTTAATACTACTATCATTATCAATATGAAATTTTAAAATGACACTTGAATATAAGAACTCTTTTGGATCAACTACAACACTGCTTTCTTTATTATTTATTGTTTACCAGCTTCTAAATTCATCATCTCTAAATTTTAAAATAAAAATGCACAAAAGTTCCTAGACAGAATTAATCAATAAGAAAGAATTCTCATCAAATATTTATTTTGAATTCAGAAATACTGAAAAAAAATTTTACCATATAAAGAAAATTAAAAAAAAAAACCTCTTATAGATAGATATATTCTTGAATTCAAATTTAATAATTTAACTCATATGCATACACACTTACAGTATAATCCTGAGTAATATATGAACTCCTTTTTTACAGTCTGTTTATTTGATATTATTTTATTATATATTATTTAACTAAAGTTTATTTTGACGAGAGATATTTGTATTAGTATATCATGCCAATCACCTGCTTATTAAAATTTAGTAATTTTGTAATGGTCAGTTGTTATTATCAATTAATGGTTGGATTATTTCCTTATTAGTAATCCTAAGATATAAGTATTCCTTTTCTCTCTACTTTAGTACCATCTATTACATGCTTGAGTTAGATTTAAAATAGATTGTGCTAGAGGAGAAAGAAGAAAAAATACTTTTATTAATATAGGAAATTTTGAGAATCTAGTAATGCTGTGTCCATAAAAAACATTGCAAGGGACCAATTAATAAATGAATTATTGCATTGATATTAAAATTTAAATCCTAAAATTTTACTTACCATAAACATTCTTACTAAACTTGATTCAATTCATATATGGTCTTTTTCAAGGATATAAGCAAATATAAAACATTAATATCACTAGAGATTATAAAATGTCTGGATAAAAAAAAAATCATTTTTTTTAGATATTACATATTGCCAACACAATTAAAAAAATATTAAACATTATAGAAAGATCATATCTTTTTTTAAAAAAGATTTTTGTTATATTGTTTGAATTTTTTTTTTAGTTCTTTCAGACATTTTATAGTATATTAATATTAATATTTTGCATTTATTTATACACTTGAAAAACCATTTTAAATGATTGAAATATTTAGGATGATCATTAATTTTCATAATATTAACTTTTTTTTTGTTGATTTACTAAGCAATAATAAAAAAGATTGTTATACAGAAGAAAAACGTTAAATGTAAAGAATACAGAACAATAAGTTTGTTATCTCGTGCTTCTACAGTTTTATTGAAGATTTGCTTTTAATTCAAAGAATTTATAGGAAGGTCGAATATTATATTAGAAAAGAATCAGTGAAGGAAAAGTACAAGAAATGATATTGGTGTAGTTAAAACAATTGCAGAGAGATACATTGAAAAAGATAAAAGAAGTGATATATAATTTATGCATTTGGAAAAAGCATTTGAGAGAGTAGTTTGGAATAAAATTATGACCATCTTAAAAAATAAAGGAATATTTTGAAAGGAGAGAAAATTAATTTGGAATATGTATAATGGGAAAAAGATAAGAAATAGTCTGGAAAATAAGGAGACTAATGAAGTGAATATACAAAGAAAAGTTAGACAAGGATGCAATACATCACCTATTCTTTTTAATATTTATTTAGAAGATATGTTAAATAATTATTTAGATTTAGGAGGGGCAAATGTTGGAGGTAGAATAATAAAATATATAAGATTTGCAGATGACATGGTTTTTATAGCTAAGAATAAAAAGTGTCTTCAGAATATGCTGAATGAATTGGAGGAAGGATGTATGGAATGAAGATTAATGTTAACAGTACTAAGTGTTTACAGATAGGGAGGGATGCAAAAAGACTGCAAATTGATATCCATGATAACAAAGATCAACAGGTAAAGAGATTTAGATATTTGAGTAATTGATTGAGTGAGGATGGAACAAGTGAAGATAAAGTTAAAAGAAGAATAGCATTGACAAAGAAGGCATTTATTAAGAGAAAGAAAATATTTTGTGGATCTTTGAAGAGAGAATTAAAAAAAAAGAGTAATGTTTGTGAAATGTAGATAATGAGTAATACAGATCGGAAGCCTATGAGATATGGACATAGAGAAGAATAAAAAAAATCAGTTGGATGAATAAAATAACAAATGAAGTTTTGAAAAGAGTAAATGACAAAAGCAAATTGATTGAGGAAATTAGAAATAGAAACTGGATTGGATATATATATATATTAAGAAAAAAATATAATTTAAGGAAAGATGTTAAAGGGAATGGTGAGTGGAAGTAAGAAGAGAGAAGGGAAAAGATTGACATTGTTGGATGATATAAGGAATGGGAAAAATTATATGGAGTTGAAGAGCTGGGTAATGAAAAGAACGGAGTAGAAAAATGCATGAATTGATGATGTGACAACTCTCAGTACCTGCTCATGGGACAAAATACTATTGATAATGATAAATGGTGCTGAAAAGAGTTTTTTTATATTATTAATTAACTAATTAAATATTTTTATTAACTTTATAATATTTCTATATTCACTGTATTGCACGATCTCCATCATACTGTTATTGTGATCTCATGCTTCTATAACTGGGTTTAGCAATTAGATTTATAACATATATATAAAAACCAACATTTCAACCAGGTCACAATGGTCATCAACTGGTTAACAAATATTATAAAATAATTGTAGAGACATTGTAAAAACTGATATATAACAAATAATGAACGTTCTATTAATAGAAAATAGAAATAATAATTATCAAAAATTATTTTAGATTAATGACTTTTTAAAAAATTTCCAAATAGAAGATAATTTGCATGTATCATCAAATTTGTTGATACATTCTGGTCTTTTAAAGATCTCAATGGCTTTTCTGTTCTGACATTGTTAGAGAATGTCACATCGGGATAGTATTCTTGTATTAAAAAAATCAATACTATGACCTGTAAGCATGAAGAGATACTGCTGATAATGATGAGTGTATATTCATCTCTTCTAGCATTGATGCGACATTTATTCATGCCTATATAAGCTTTACAAATGTTACATGGAATTTCATAAATACAAGCTTCTTATATAGGCATGAGTAATTGTCGCATCAATGCTAGAAAAGATGAACATATTAATGCAGTTAAAAAACACTCATCATCATTAGCAATATCAATTTCTCATAATTATTATTTCTATTTTCTATTAATAGAACATTCATTATTATTATACATCAGTATTTACAGCATCTCTACAGTTATTTTATAATATTTGTTACCCAATTGATGACCAGTGTGATCTGGTCAAAACATCGGTTTATATATATATATTTTAATAAATTATACATAGATGTACATGGATAACATTTCATTTTTATCTGTAGCCCGTGAAAATCTTTGACTTAGTATATAACAGGTAGTGGCTATCTGTTTTAGTTAACAGCTAGTTTGATGAAACTGTGACATCTCAATAAACCAGACTGTATTGTTTCTATAAAATAAAACAAAGCTGGTGATCATCAGTATAAAAGATAGTAGCTTGCAAATTATATATTTTTCATTATATAAATTTGGAGAGCCAATGTGAAGCTTAATAGTGATCAAGTTATTTAACTAATGCTAGATTTACTACTATTATTTTCTGTTATGTAAATGCTCAACTCAGAATAATATCTCATCATTATCATTCCACATGATTATTGAGGACATATGTTATGTAAATTAATTCTCCAATGTATAGGTTTTGCATACATACATATTTCCATTACAATATATACATATATATATATATATATAAACTAAAATTTAAAATAATGTATATTTTTCATCTAAAATATAAAAAAAATAAAATAATAATTTACCCTGATAATATACCTGAGTGGTCGACAACGAAAATCTTCTAAAGGCAAAAGTAAATATAAAAGTGCTTCACATACATCTTGAAGATAAACTGAATAATAATAATATAAATTAAAAACAAAAATCATATATATATATAAACATAAATGAAACATATAAAATACATCCTGATACAAAATACACATTTATGTGTGGAAAGATCACGGATATAATTATAATTAAAATATGTTATGTAAAATTAATATTTTAATCATGCTCTTATTTTATAATTGGTTATTCTTGTTTTTAATGAGCATTAAGTATTTAACAAACAAAATTTTTCTTTCTATCTATTTTTTCTTCTCTTTTTATCCAATCCTGTTCTTTTTCATCAATTTATTTCAAAGTTTCAGCACTTGTTTTTAATTCAATATTTTCAGGGCATCTCTAACTATCTTCTGTTTTTAACACATATCTATTTCACACAAAATTCCCTTCACTTTTGAAATTACTACTATTAAAATGCCAACATTTTTATAGTTCAACTGTAATTCTGTATACTTAAATATTCTGGCTTAAATCTCATCCCTGGCTTAGATATATATACATTTCATCCTTATGATATGATTTTATAATGAAGATGTACTTCATATTTTCTTAAATTACATACATTTTTTTTATTTATAAAAATATACAATTTATAATGAAGTTTTCTAAACAGTAATGCATTTTTATTGATGACGAAATTATTCACCCTAATAAAATTCTTAGAACTAATATATATATATAAGAGTGGGAATTCAAAAATAACTGGAATTTTATAATAAAAAATTGTTTACTTATTTTTAAGTGTCATAAATTTCATCTCTTTCAAATTATTATTTGATTTGATGAAATACATTGGTCTAAATTTATTTTCCACTTTTCAAAGTAGTCTGGAAATACTTGTAGAGCGATGTCAAGGTCTGCAAAAAAAAAAAAAAAAAGACATTTTTTTATTCAAAAGAATAAAAAAAAAATCTCATGTAGTGAGATGGAGCAAATATGGCTGATAGATAAGCTGGATCATGCGGAATTTAATTATTGATTATAAGTGTTTCATACTCAAGGCTTTGAGAGATGATACTTTGTTGGAATGGAACTTGCATTCTTTTCTTTGCCACAAAATGAGATGTTTATATTTTACCACATCACATAAATGTTTCAGAACTCACAGATAAAATGCCCGACTGGTTACAAAAAATTCTGTTTGTATCAAAAAAAAAAAAAATCAGCGTTGTTTTAATTTTGGAATTCATTTTTAGGGACATAATAAATTAAACGTTTCTATTAAACCACTCATAAACTTGTGTTTTTATGAGATTAGCTTGCTTATAATTTGTTTTAAGCATTATAACTGTTTTTGCAATGGTTTCTGTAAACGAAAACAGAATTTATTATTGTTCGAACTTTTCAGTTATTGAAAAAATTGATAAATACATGAAATGCACTTTACGAAAAAATGTGCCATGTGACATAATATCACGCGGGGATATCATTTGGTAGATTAATGCAGAAGGAGACCTGCAAGAAGCATGTAACAGCTGAATCATACCCTACAGCAGGTATGCAAACCGGAGAATGATTCTGGTTATTTTTGGGTCCGGCCTCATATATATAAATCTGATAGACAGCCATAGCTATCTACATTTTCATAGTAACCACTCTAAACACTTAAAAGCTAAAATTCTCTGCAGTCAATTTTTAAGAATTAGAATTTGTAGTGAAGAGAAATTGTTCAACAAAATAAGATTTTATACAATAAATATGAAATATCTTTAAACACTGTAATAAAGTCTTCAGAAGTTGAAATACATTTTTTCTGCCTAAAAAAAGGAAGTCAGACATTCCATCACCAATTTTTATTTTTAATAATGATTTATCCAATATTAAGCACATACTACAGAAACACTATATAGTTTTCCGAGTGCACTTAGTTATGTTTTGATAACACAGATCATTTAAAAGTAAACTTGTCAAAACAAATTTTATTACTAATTTTGTATTTGAAAAATAATGTTTTACATGCAAATATAAAAAATGTCTTACATCAAATATATTATTGTTATTGACTTTAAATAGTACATTCCCAATTATGTCAATTGCAAAAGTGTAAACTTAATACAAGGAAAGTTAATTAAAAAAATTATAAAAAACTGGCAGGTATTAATGTAGGAGACATAAAGAAGTTTTAATAAAAATTAATTGAGAATTTAAAAATATTTTATAAAAAAAATATATTTTATAATAATATATAAAAGAAGACTAAAAATTTTAAATGTAAAAGTCAAAAACTTAAATTTTATACATTAATATATAAATTTAATAAGTAAAAATAAAATAAATAATATGTATTGTTTTTCCAGCATATGTATTGTTTTTCCAGCATTTTATTTTATGTACAACTACTAATAAGACACCAGCTAAATTATTAATGTGCAGAAAATTCTGCATCCATCTTTCTAAATTATTGCCAACATTAAATGAAAATTTAAAAGATCTCTATGGATTATGAAAAGTTTAAAATAGAAAATAAGTGTTTGGATATGCGATACTTTAAAAAATAAATGGCTACAATAAGTAATACTGAAAAGCTTATCTCAAAAAATTAGATTGATACAAGTTGATAAAGAAAAAATATTTAATAGGCAAATTAACCATTTTAATGCCTTATAAAACTGCAGTCATGAGATGTCAATAGTATTATTGTTAAATCAGCTGATGATGATGTAAAATTTATTGAGCAAAAAGAGCACCAAACAGTGAGTATTGATCAAGCTGGAACAAATGATTCAATCAAAGATCAAAATATTGAACCAGCTGAGGATCATGATACTTCAATCGAGCTATAACCAGAAGAAGGAACTATAACCTCACAAGAGGAACAACAACTTTTTATTATAAGAGTTGGTGTTCACAGAAAACCTGTAAAGTTAAAGCATTATGTATGCAATAAATAAAGAGTTTTATTTCTAGAGTAAGGGGAGAGGACTGTCTGTGTGTATATATATATATGATTGTAAATGAAAAATATTATTTTGACTATCAATATACGTGAAGACAGTACATAAATAAATGATCTCTTTATTGTATTGAACTAGTCTAAAAAAATCTGTGTATGTCAATCATACATTTAAAGGTAAATTATGCAAATGAGGAACAATTAATCATAATTGGAATCTTGTATAAAAATCCCTTGTGCATGTAATAAAGACTAATATATGCTTATAAAAACCAATGTGTATAATGAACTGTGAAGAAATATAATAAGTGTGAGTATGATATGCATATCACAGTGATAGCTGATAATCTGCATAATAGTGTTATAGTTAAAAAGAATTTATGTTCCTAATGCATATGTATATTTTGCAGTTATTCCTGACTGGATACATAAAGATCTTTCTTCAATTAATATGCACTGCAATAAAATTATATTTATTTACTGAGAATGTGTAGAAAGTTATACACACAAGAGTTTATTTATATGTAGTAGAGATTTCTATTGAAATCTCTCTTCGTTTTCTACTAAATACTCTTTTCTCATTTGTTATTGATATTCAATAAATTTATTTTGTTGCAATAAACTTGTACTTAGATTTATTTAAAATTCATAGATGCTGGCTGATTGGTATTCAAATACTCTCAGAATATAGCAACCTTAATTACTGTTATAGTATATTTAATCAGATGCTCACTTTTATTTTATAATAGAAACTATAATATTGCTTGAACATTTAATTAATTATATGACAATAACTACTACCTAAACATTAAATTAATCTGAAATCTAATATGTAAGATCCTATCTTTATTGTCAAAAATATTGAATAAACTGATTTAGACAAACAATTATTACATTTTAATATTTTATTAAACTTAACAATATTTACATTCACAGTATTTGTGAATTTATGTGATACAAAGATAAAAGTCAGTGTAAAAGGTGAAACTGTAGTCTTTCTATTTTGCTATATTATTATATGGTTGTAAATAATGGTCAATTTTCATAGAAATTTTAAATTATGTACAATAACTAGTAACAACCTATGAGTTAATTTATGGACTAGGTTAAAATATATTGTTTCTGTAGTATTAAAATTAAGTTAATTTACTTTAAAACAGTACAATTTAATCAAGGTTATAAATTTGAAATATAAAATGCTATTTATTTTAAATTAAATGTGAATAATTATTAAAATCCCATAGGATAGTTTTAAATCAATAGTCATAACAATTACTATTAATATTTTTGTAATTATTAACAATCAAATTTTTTAAAAAAAGCTATTTATTTATTGTCTTAAATTATTTAATTAGTATTAATAAAATAAAACAAAAATGAACACACATTCCTTTAATAATTAATTAAATTTTACTTCCTTGTTCTTAAAGTGAATTTATTACTTGTTTAAATAATAAATGTTATATTTTATTTAAATGTATCAATTTCATAAAAATATCAAAAATTAATAGTTATAACATAAATAGAAAAAAAAAAAAAACAGAGCTTCTTAAACTTTTTTCATTCATGACCCCCTTTTTTTATCATCGACCCCAGATATTAAATATAAAATAGATATAGAAATAAATATTCCCATAAATAATTTATTTCTTTGGTAAACAATATACATATGAAAGTAAGTAGCTTTAGGATTTGTTTAAGTATACAAAAATTAATGAAAGAAAATCATGTTTAATGAGACGGATGTGCTTGTTTTTGTTGCATAACAAATTAAATCTTGGTGAAATATTTGATACTGCTGGACGTAAAGCATCTTCAACATTTTTCAGCGTTGAACGATATTTGAATTTAATATACATTAAAGCTGAAAAAGTCATTTCACATAAGTATGTGGTGCTGAATGGCAGAAGAACATTTGATGCCATTTCAGAAATTGTGGGAAATTCAGTCCTAGCTCCGATCCAGAATTCACTCAAGGATTTTTGTGGAAAGTCAAGTTTTAAGTTTGGGTCACTCAATAGCTCAGCAAATTCCTCAATGTCATTCAAAAATGGTATTTGAATCCAAGACAACTTTTTGAAATCTAAATTTTATATAAAGTATTTGCAAAGCTGTGTTTCTAGGGTTTTTAATAATTTTTACAATTAAAGTTTTACAATTATTTTTTTCAATTATAAAATTGTAGATAGTCAAAAACATTTCCAATGAATCATTTTCCACCCTATTCTTCCAAATGTTGATCTTTTTAATAAAACCTTCAATTTTATCATTCGACGCAAATATATTGCTATTTTTTCCCTGAAGAGACAAGTTAAGATCATTTAGCTTCTCAAAAATATCAGACAAATAGCACAGCTTTGATAGCCATAAGTCATTTTGAAAAAGAGTAGAAAGATCAGATTTTTATTTGGTTAAAAATACAATAATTTTTTCTTTTAATAATAATAATCTTAAATTTACCTTCTTGACATCCATCTTACTTCTGCATGTAATAATAAATTTTTGTATTCTAGTCCATGTTTTTATAAAGATTTGAAAATAAATGGCTATTTAAGGGTACATCTTTTAATAAAGTTTATAGTTTTGACAGCATCCTGAAGCACATCATTCAATTCTGTTGCCAATTTTTTTGCTGAAAGGGCCTCTCAATGGATCAGGCAGTATGTAAAAGTTACATGATTATTATCAGAAGCTTTAACAAATGATTTAAAACCAATATCTTCATCAGTCATTGCTTTTGAACCATCTGTGCATACTCCAAAGCAATTTTTCCATTCTAAACTTTCAGTTTTAAAAAATTTGTCTACTTTATTATATATGTCTTTCCCTCTTGTATGTTCTTCCAAAGAACGCCAAAATAACAATTCTTTCGCAATGTTTTCTTTATAAATCTGACATACACTAATAATTGAGCTATTTTTGAAATAGCAATTGTTTCCTTAAGTCTAGTAATAAGTTGCTCAAATTGGTCATTGCTAATGTCAGAAATTCTATTAGTGACTGTGTCATTTGACAAATAAATTTTCCGAATTTCATCACCATATTTACTTCCGTGAAGTATTTCTATTATTTTAATAGTAGCAGGTAATATAAGATCTTCTCCAATGGTGTATGGCTTTTTATTTTTAGCAATCAGATATGAAACTTCATAAGATGTGAGTAAATATTTTTCATTAACAGTTATAAATTTTTCAAAATATCGTTTTTCTTTATTTGAAGTTTTTAACAGTCATTTGAAATATTCTTTTGGTTTATTGACATATGAAGGATGTTTGGATTCAAAATGCCTTTTTAATTTTGATGGTTTCATACTCTCCATAGACAAAACATTATTGCAAATTAAACAAAGAGGTTGTTCATTACCATCACAGTTGTTGAAAGTAAAGCCAAATTGGAGAAATGTCTCATCATTTTTTTTTTTCAATCTTAGATGCCTCTTTCTGATTACGAGATCCTGCTTGAAGACTTTGTAGCATTGCCATCTGCATCATTACCTTTAGTACTCAAGTTCATCCATTTATCCATGGGTAAAAAGTATTTTTATCCAAAAATATAAATAAAATAACAGTACTTATTAATTAGCAATATCATAATTTCATGATATTTTCATTGTTTTAGTCTTCTCCATGTTATTCATACATAGCATATCAAAATAAAGCAACTTTATTTTTTTGTTTCCATTATTATTGCCAGTATTTGAGAACTAAGAGCAATTAACACACAATCACATATATTAAATTGATTGAATAATGTGACTGCTAACATTCTAATGCAGTTTTGCTTTTTTGACTGTTTGATTCATTACAGTCTAAAAACAAATTATAAATAAGCAGGGAGACAATAGATAATCTTACTTCATTTTTTTGTGATGTGTATTGGCCTGAGACAAGCCAATTTTTAGTTTGATTTCTAACACTCTGTCTTAACATTAAAAATAATCCAGACAATATGCATGGCACAAACTTCCAGAAAGATCTTTTCATAATTCATAAAATAAGCACATAAATATCTATTAAAGTTTATCACCCTTTTTCTAAAACATCTTTAATATCCTATTAGCATATTTAATGGACACCCTCTTCTTGAAACCAAATTGAATCATACCCACAAATCACTCCATGCAAAATTCCAATAATTATCTGAAGCAAAATCTTAGAAGGATGGTAGATCAGACTTATCATTCTATAATCCTTATAATCTGTTACATAATGTTTGAAGTCCTTGTAACTATAAGGGACACAGTGTTCATTATATTGTTTTCTACATTCATATATATGAGTAATGAGATTGTATAATTTATATTGAATTAAAACAATATTCAGTTTCCATAATTCCAAAGAAACCTTATCAATGCTAGGGATTCCTACCATTAAATAAAATTAATAATGCTTTTAAAAATTTCTCCTAGTAACAGACTAAAAACTAATATCACCACTCAAGTCATTATAGTATAAGAAATAGACATTTTCTACAATAGATCATGGATTGATTCATTATTTTATTTTTTAAAACACCTGAATGTTTTCTTTTTTATTCTTAGTTAATTAATCTTCTGAAAAGCCAAATCCATTCTATTGTTTTGGTATACATTTATCCTATCACCATCACATCTTAGCTATTTTATATTCCCTATTTATCTCATTCATGAAAATTTTGTATGCAGCCTTCCAGATTTAAAATTTACATTTTTTTACTATCTATTTTTATCCATTTTCTCCAAAAAATTTCTTTTGCAATCTATAGTTTTTTAGTTCTCCTTATCATTTTGTCCAAATAGACTTCCATTTCAATGTCTCTAATGCATAGTTAATCTCCATTGCGGTCAAAAGATCTCTACAAATAACTACATACAGGTTTTTTAAAACTCCATTAAACCATTTAGTAATTTAGAATTTTTTAACACTTATCTTGAGAATCTCATCTGAATCATTATCATTATAAATTTTAATCTCAGTTTTATTATAATCATATTATAATTGGAATCAATAACAGTCCTGGGAAAATGATCAAATTCAATACCTTGATTTGGTATCTTTGTTTAACTAAAATGTAAATAATTAGATACAGAGTTAGAATGCAAGGGCTCTTCCAAGAATATTTACATCTTAGATTTATAACATTTCATCTTAATTTTTTGAAGGATAAATAAAAATAAATATTGTTATGTAAAAAAAATGATGAAAGAAAAAAAAATATATAACCCCACCCCCCAAGAAATAATTCAAAATGATATTATTAATGGCAATAATTAATGTTTCTTACTGTCTATCTATTCTATGATCAGATAAAATATTAATTAAATTTTGGACTCACTTCTTTCATGTTCTATGTACAAACAAACTAAATCACGACATATTGTTTTTTCCATTGCTGTTTCCATATCAAAAAATATAGATTCCAAATCCAATGGAGGTTTATCTGTGTAAAAAATAAAAAAATTAAATAAAAGTATGCACATGTCCATTACGTAAATATATAAAAAAATAAAATTAGAAAATAATGACAATTATTCCTACTTTTTTAAAAAAATAAAAAAAAATTACCATTTTTTTGGTTTACTTTTAATTTGGCAGTGGCTTGACGAAATAAACGTATATGAGATGCAAAATCATCTACTAATTTTGTAGTAAAATATGGAATCCAATCCACATCTTTGGTTCTAAAATTAAAAAGTTAAAATTTTTAATTAAAAATATATTTTTTTTTAATTTGAAAAATATAAATAAATAAAAAAACTGCTGCAAAATGTTAAGCAATTTTTTTTTTTGGAAAATTCTCTTAATTAAACAAATATCTATAAGTTTCTTTTTATTGTGTTAAATACGATACTTTTTTTTTTTCAAAATAAGATTTGAACCAAGCAAATTCTCATCATCAATTCAATTTCATATTAATTTGATGATACTGTTAAATGCTTATATTTTTAATATCCCTATTATTTAAAAAACTTTTATAATAAATAATATTTTAATCAACACAAATAATCCCTACAAAATCATTTCATAGCAAATTAATTTGTGACTTTCAAAATAGTGTAGAGTATAAATAATTGCTTTGATATTTCTTATTATAATTTTAAAAAAAATCATATTTTATAAAATTCAGATTTTATTCATATAATGTGTTTGTATAATGCCATTATACTTGTAATTCACAAAAATCATATCAATACATAATATAATAAATTGCATTCAGTAAGATTATTATACACTTGTTTAAAACTCAATAATTTGTAGGCAGAAAAGACACCTGGATGAATATCCTATTAATAAAAAATACTTACATTCTCTACAGCAAAACCTTGTTTACAGAATCTAATATAGCAGATTTTTAAACTAAATTCTGTATTGATCATTTTTTATTTACACCTGTAATATTTCTCTTCATACACCTATTCTGTATGCAAAAAATATAAAAAAATACTCCAAGTAAATTATCTTTCTCAAACAAAAAGTCACCTTATTATGGAATCTTAGTATTAAAACAGGCAAAACTCTCCATATAGTAGTGCCACTCCGTGCCAACCAGAGTAATCAATGGATGCCAGAAGGCTTGTGCATAAAATCCCTATCTAGTGCCTACTTATCCAATATCCCCAGACTAGTTTCTGGCTCATGGCCTTCATCAGTGAGGAGCAAACATTTATTCATCTGTGTAATGAAGTGGTTTCCTTCCTCTTTATAATCAAATACTAAGTTCATCATAAATATAGGGGGGAAAAAATCAATTCTTGACAAATAACCATTGGTTTCATGAAAGCTTATTAATATATCCACTTTATAATGTGTACGATCACACACACAAAAGCACAAAATGATTTTAAAATATGATAATCATTTTCATTCAATATAACAAAAATAACAGATAAAAACACAAATTTTAACTTTATTGTACATTATTATTATTTAATATAATATAATTAGCTAAAGTAAAAAGTACTATACTATAAATATATATATTTAAAAAAAAAAAATCATTTGTATTTTCAATAAAAATGTTAAATAATTAAACAACAATAACAACAAAAATATAAAAAAATCATTCAAAACATATACCCAACTTAATAAAATTAATAAATCAATAAAAAAAAAATATATAGAAGAAGTATCTTATCTTAGCAGCTAGTCAACTGAAAACTATAAAAAGAAATAATAAAAGGTGAACAAAAAAATAAATAAATACACTGCCCAAACTCACTAGAATTAACTTTTTAAACTTTCATCTGAGAAGCCTAATAAAATAAAGAGTTTAAATTTTGAATTACAGTTTAATTAAGAAAAAACCCCACAATCCACTAATTTAAAAAGGCTAAAACTCTCCATATAGTAGTGCTGCCTTGTGCTAACCAGAGTAATCAATGGATGCCAGAAGGCTTGTGCATAAAATCCCTGACTAGTGCCTACTCATCCAATATCCTCAGACTACTCATTGATTACTCTGGTTAGCACAAGGTGACACTACTATATGGAGAGTTTTTGCCTGTTTACTAACAGTTATGTGCTAGCATGAGATGGTGATCATGTGATGTTTAGTGGTTTAATCTACTAATTTATAAAAAGCATAATATACATACAGAAAATTTATCCAAACTAAACTGCAACCTGGAAGTAAACCTTTTAAAGTCAAACCTTTTTTTTTTTTTTTTTTTAAAAACCATAATATAATATTTATAGATGTGTTAAATTTTTAAAAACATGTTTAAAATATATATACAGTAATACACAAAAATATGTTTCTTATGAAAATTTGGGCTTCGTTTATCATAAATTCAATTGAATAGGCAATTAAATGTGAAAAATCTTTAAGTGACAAATCTTTAATCTACATTGCTGATTTCAAAAGCAATTAATAATAATAATAATAATATGCAAAGGAGATATATTCCAAAACCCTACTTTATTATCAAAAATTTTATTTACAAAGACAAAAATAATGTAACAGAAACAATAATATGTCTTTACACTTAAACAAAAACAAATACACACTTCTCAAAATATTTAAATTAAAGATTACATATTATGATAACAGAATATTAAAAAATACATTAAGTGCAAATAAAATAACAAATATGAAATTTCCTTTCTTATTACTTTTACAATGCTTATTTCAAATAAGCATTTATTTTTATATAGCGCTATGTTTACAATTGTATTACATTCAAATATCAACCTTTCAAGCTAATTGTGCATGCGCTTTTTGCAAGTGTTAATAATAAATGACTACTTTCCTTTCCAATACAAGATATAGTATTTATGCAGGAATAAAATGAATCCACTTATTCCTACAACTCAAATGCTTATATATGAGCAAATCTGAAGTACTGGCAAGGAAAGCGTGAGGATAGACCACTCACTTTAAATTACTATTTACAAATCATATGTTCTAGACAATTTCACAGACGTCATTCATTCAGACATCGTAAATAGTAATTTAAAGTGAGTGGTCTATCCTCACACTTTCCTTGCCAGTACTTCAGATTTGCTCATATGTAAGCATTTGAGTTGTAGGAATAAGTGGATTCATTTTATTCCTGCATAATACTATATCTTGTATTGGAAAGGAAAGTATTCATTTATTATTAACACTCGCAAAAAGCGCATGCACAATTAGCTTGAAAGGCTGATATTTGAATGTAATACAATTGTAAACATAGTGCTATATAAAAAATAAATGTTTATTTACATATGATTAAGTTTCAGTTAGAGTGACATTTAGTAAATTATAGACAATTTCACCGATATCATTCATTCAGACATCGTAAATAGTAACTTAAAGTGAGTGGTCTATCCTCACGCTTTCCTTGCCAGTACTTCAGATTTGCTCATATATAAGCATTTGAGTTGTAGGAAAGGAAAGTATTCATTTATTATTAACACTCGCAAAAAGTGCATGCACAATTAGCTTGAAAGGCTGATATTTGAATGTAATGCTTATTTTAATAAAATCAATCATCTTTACAGTTTCAATTAATTAGCAATCTTCTTTACAGTTATAATATATATAAATACATGAATACACAAACAGTTTATCATTTAAACAAACAATTTAATATTATATCTCCTTAAAAATTGATTCATTTTTTTATGTTTACATGTCAGCTACTATTTTACTTTGAAATTCTTAATCATTAAAACTGCCAATTGATAACCCTTGACTCACCTTTCATGAGATTTAAACTAATATTTTGTCTGTATTTTTTTTACTTTTAAAAAGTCATTCAAAATTAAATTCTTTGAGGGACCCAAAGTTACAATTAAAAAGGAGAAAACATATTTTGCTTAAGATGTGAACGATAACAATAAATGTTTTATAAATGCTAACCTTCATGAAGAATATTAAATTTCCTATGTACTATGCAAAAATATCACAGAATTCATTATAATTTATAATCATACTTTTAAATGAATATAAACCAATGCTAGAATATTTCAACATTCAGACTTAGTGTTTCTAAAAACAGGTAAAGCTGTTAAAATATTCTAGCATTATGCATTCATTGACTTAATCATATTTATATATATTTTAAAATAAGTAATAAAAAAAAATCGATTTTTTCAACAACTAAAAAAAACAATTTCACTAAAATATCTACTATTAAATTAATTTATTGTACAAGAATTTATGAATGTAATACAAAATATTTATTGTGGGCTTTATTAAGACAACAAGGAAAAAAAAAATTAAACTAAGTACATATTATATTTATTTATTAAGAATTATTCAGTAAATCCACAAATTTTTTTCATAACACCAGAAACTTAACACAATTTTAACAAAGACTTATAAATAGGTGTTGTCTTAATGTTAAAATGTACTCAAGAGAGTTTATCATGTTAAATCAATGTTAAATGATTTTATGATAAAAATAAAAATGTGATTTTTAATATTAATGGTCTTAATTGTCATTCATGAATGGTTTTGCAATTTGTGACAAGATAAAGGGATGTTTTGAACCTTGATTGCAATAAACTTAAATTGACATCTGTTTATAAATGTTTCTGCATTATTCATAAATCAAATTAATACAGTGAATTACTTACAATGTTATCACAGATGTTATAAAATGATTGTACGCTATTAGAAATTTAAAAAAGTTTTAATATTAATATTAAACTTGCTGTTTATTGTCTTAATTGACATTTTTTAACTATTTAAATAGTGATTAATAAAAATTATTTTAAAACTCAGATTTAGTATTTGTGGGAAAAACGTTTTTGCTATTTTAAGGAAATTCTCAGCAATAGCAGTAATTTGAGTATAATTTTTTTTATTTCTAAATAGATTTATATTTATTGTTTTAATTTGATGTTTTAATATTATTTTTAATTTTTTTTTAAAAAATATTTTTTGATGTTACAACACATAGCACAGTATTAGTAAGATCCATACTATTGTTTTAAACAATAAAATTGATATCTGACTTTTAATGAATATTATTATTTTAAAACTGTTTTTTAATCTTCTAAAACTGTGCAATGACTACAAGAGCATTTTGCAATAGAATGCAATTCATTATAAACATACAAATCAAAACTATTGTATATATTACATAGAATGTTCTGCAACCTGTCAATACATATAAAAATTCTTTTACTTTTATTTATAATCTATTTACCGATTTCTACTCATATATAAATTAAATAAGGGGGGGGGGCAACCAGTTTTATCATTCTCCTTTTTCAACAAGGTGTAAATAAAAAATGATGATTTTTAATAAATTAAAATATACAACAATAATAACAATAAAAGCATAAATTTAAAAGAAGGAATCAGATAAATATTTTTTTACAATATTATATCAATTAATTTTTTCATATTATTTTAACACTTTATCAAATATTATATTTTCATATTTTTTTTAAATTTATAATAATAATTGGATAGAACTTAAACAAAAGTTAACTGATTTCAACTGATTATGAAGGTCAGGTAGATAATAATAAGTACTGAATAAAAATGAGAATAATAGTTTCATTTAGAAAATGTATTTAACTAGCCTATTTTTATTATACAATGCTGTACAAAAATGTTATTTTTTTGTCAATACTCAAATAAATAAAATAAACAAGAGATATGAAAAAATAAATCAATAAATTTGAATTATTTTATATAAGATAAACTTTCTTAAGAAATTATGCTAATTTAATTAAAAGAAAAGAAGATAATACTGTACCTATTAGCAAATGCAATTATTGCTTTTTGTACACATTCTCGCATTTCTTTTAAGCATTCTTCATCATCACTCACATATGAATACCAATTTTGAACATAATCACGAAATACCAGATTTAAAACCTAAGAACAAAAATTAGAAAATTAATATATCACAAAGCAAAAAATCTTATTTTTATAAATGGGTGAGGGAGAGGATATGAGAACAAAAACGAGAAAATCCAAAAAGTTTTAATTAAAAAAAAAAAAAAAAATTGAAGTCAAAAAAGTATTAAAAAAATTCACAGATTGTAGCCAGTCAGCAAACCATTAACAGTTTTAGTTGTGTTAGAAAATTTGTAACTAAGTTTAAAAAATGAAAATTATATCAATACATGAAAAGATCTTTCTTCTGATGATAAAATAGTATTATTTTTGCTAATTTTGCGAGCCCCCTAAATAGGCTTTTTACTGATTGTCTACCAAAAAAGAAATGTTAAAAAGTAACATCCATTGCTATCTTAAGATCATTCATATAAACTTCAGACCTTGCAAAAAATTAAGAATGTTGAAAACAATCCAGACATAAGTACAAATAAAACATTTTCACCTTATGGGGTTCTATAAATAATAAAATTCAAAAGTTATCGATAGTAGAGTTTATACTATTGAGATGACATTTTCTGCTATCTCATATATATATATGTATAGATATATTTAATTTAGTAAAATTGTCTGTAGTTTATAGTAAGAATTTAAAATAATGTATTATCTTTATTAAACCCATTAAACTTTTTTTTATCTCACAAAGAAATCAGAATTTCTTCATTTGATTTTCTGCTTAATTTATTTAAATCAATTACAATTGAAGATAAACTAGTATCTTGAGATATAAGTTTTTTTTTTGTGTTTCTTGGGAAAATGTGGGTTGGGGGGGATTAGAGAGATTTGCAATTAACTCTGATGTTGAAACTCAAACCACAAAATGTAATTGTAATCAAAAATATTGTTAGAATCTATCAGTTGTAATTTGCGCTAATTGATTAAGAACTTTTTCTTTAATTAAAAATTTCACAGGAATAAAAGGACAGAAATTGTGACAAAATATAGCTAAAAATAAACCGCAAAAGTGTGAATCCTGTTTGCAGAAAAATGTATAAATTGCAGAATTTTCTTTTGTTAGATTATTAAGAACTTTTTATATATGTCGCTATGAAAATATTTTGCGATTAAAGAACATCAAGGACTTCCCTCTTGGAGAAAAACTCTCCCAACCACACCTGGAGCTGCCGAAGTGATTTCCAGCCATGGAAAGTATGAAGCTAGCCAGCTAGCTGAGGATGTGTTCAGAAGCCAGAGGACTAAAAAGGATTCATACCAGAAACTATGAACTAAGATCACATATGGACTATACTCTCATGGTGAAAGTTTAAACAGCTGATTAACCAGGGTAAATATAAACTGTAGCTTGAGTGAATTTTTATTCTATAATTCGCATATCAACCTAGATTCAGTCAACTGTGTATGTTCTGCATTAAAAGTTTCAACAATAGATTATGGAAATTTAAAGGGTATTTATCATGTTTTGCTCAAATTAAAAGGAAGGGGGGTATGTTGTTATATTACTTTTATTTGTTTGATTATATATATATATATTTTATTCATCTTTGTTATACTCAAACATTTGTATAGGTTAGTTCCCCACAATGATAACTGCACAATCCTGAAAGACAAACAGGGGATGGGAATAAAATTCAGTTAAAAATTTCGGTCACAAACAAAGAACTGAAAACTTATGCTGGAAAAAGGAGTATGTAAAAATTAAAATTGATAGTCATGAGCAAACACCTGGAAACTTATGCCATCCTTTAATGATACGTATAAAATTATTTAACATGAATGAAAATAGAGGGTCAGAATGGATAGCAATACAGCTCACTCTAATATTAAATTGCCTTAAGGTTCACTCTTATTTGGAGAGGATCTCCATAATAAATTTGAGGTGTTGTTGGTCATAGGGTTATGATGGTGCATTTCCTCAGGAAAGACTATAAAATGTTAAATAATAGCACTGTTATTAAATTGGTAATTAATTGAGTTAAATTTTTGCAGGTATTTTGTTTTGAAAATAAATTGAGTCAGTTTGGAGAGCTAAGAAGGGAGGATTGGGAAAGGAGGTAGTAATGAAAATAGAGCATAATAAAAATTATTAAAGTCATACTTGAGTGCCTCTTTTATTAATTTAATTATAGAATTAACAGCTATTGTGCTCTCTGTAGAGATTATAAAATCATAATTATTAGTCTGCATAAGATTATGCCTTAAAATATGTGATCATGATAAAGTAAATAAATAATTACTATGATAGTTGAAGAATCTGTTTGATATAGTGATGGTGATGATGAGATGCACTGTGACTTTTCCTTTATCAGACTCAGGAATCTCTGTTACCATGCCCAAAGAAATCTGTTAGTCACTTCATCTTTCCATTCTCCACCCTAAGTTTTTCCCATAATCTTCTCTATCCTCATCCATCCCATTTCCACAACATAATCTTTGTCAACTCCATGGCCTTTATATCTAAATCCCCCTTTATCTTTTTCCAAACCTAGCATAAAAATCAAAAATCCACCTTTTATATAATCCCTTTGTTTATATTTATTTTCCCACAGCTTCATTATTTCTGTCCTTTCTACTTGCAAGCATTTACATTCAATTAACAGATGCCTAATATTTCCTATGCCTTCCTTACACAACTTGCAGACTAAATCATCCATATTTTTCCATTTATGTGTATATTCCCTTGTTGCTAAAGATCCTGTTTGAGCCTTAATCAGTAAACTGTTTTCCTCGCTATTACGTCATAATTTAACTTGCACCCAATATTCTATTTACTTCTATATATATTCAAACTCTTTTTACTCTCTATACTAGTTCTCCATATCTCCAACCCCTTATTCTTTATTATTGCATCTATTCTTTTATTCCAATCCTTGCAACTATTACACTCAACAATTTTCCTAACACAATCATCCCACATTTTGTATAAGTATACTGACATAAATCCTTTATCCAAATCTTCTGCATACTGTACCATTTTTCTCACCCATCTTGTTACTCCTAGTCCAATTAAATACTATTTTGGCTATTCTCTTATTATCCATAAATTGCAATCTACCAAACATTTTCATTTTGCATCTCTCATATAAAAATCTGATCATCCCATTTCTCCTTGAATTGCGTCGTTTGCCATCCACACATCTGCATCTAATGCATGTCTTCCTACTTCTCTTTGTACTTTTTCTAAGTAATCTAATACCCCTTTACTTACATATAATGCATCATTGCCATATGTTAACCTTGCTACTAACACTCTCTTTCCATACAATTCTAACTACATCATATTTATTATATTAAAACACTGTTAATTTCTTTATCAGTCCCTTTCTTTTCTACATTTATCAAATTTTTCTCCTATTCATCCAAGAAATTTCTCTGATTACTTAAGATGATTCCCAAATAGTTATCCCCATTCATATCACCTGACTTTATATCCCCCAATAAAAATTCTATGTCTTCTCTTTCCCCAGTATTATTCATCATTTTCTTCACTAAATTTAATCCCCATCTCTTTACCCATTCTTGCACATGTCCTCAGCATAGCTTCCATATCTTCCCTTCTTTCTGTGCATAAGAAGACATCATCTGCAAATAAAAGATCCAATAGTGTATATACTCCCTTGCCACCTAACAAAAACAAAATAGGTGACATAGTGGCACACTCGTATCTGCTACCATAATATGGGTAATCTTTATAATTTTGCGGATATATAATGACATTTTGTACTGTCACACTGTAATACAATAACTTATTAATCCATTCTTAAAAAGATTAGAAGACAAATCAAGTTAGGGAAATTATAATTTTTAATTTCTTAATCATAATCAACAGTTTTATATGATCTGGATATAGACATATTTAATTAAGTAAGAAAAATAAAATTAAATGTACTAATTTATACTAAATATTCACATTAAGTTTAAGATTGATAGAATTTGAAAAAAAAAAAAAATAAAGACAAAAATATTTTAAAAGGCATAATAAAATGCATAAATAAAAAAATAAATAAATAGAAGTGTAATCACAGAAAATAAATGCTGGGAAGCTATTAAGAAAGTAAAAAAATGGGATTAATAAAAAAAAAAGATTATGATAGAGACAATGGATTGAAATGTACATTATTAAAAAAAACATGGCATATGGTAATATTTTGTTTTAGATCTCAAGACACATTTATGTTATTCGTGGATGAAAATGTAATATTTATAATCTATTAACTATATAATTACTATTGTACAACAAATTGCTTTTAATTAATATTATTAGATCCCAGAAAGTTAAATGACTTGTGGTGAACATATTAATATTTTTCAAAAGTGATCTATCAAATGTTTAGTTTTTCAAGCTTCTCAAAGTATAGGCATCAATGCCGGATGAATAATTTCAAGTATTTGAGTACTCTCAGGCATGAGTGCCTTACCATCCAGCATTATAATATCATTCTGTTTTGCCTTAGTATACATAAATTTCAGCATTATATATTAGAGATTATAACTGATCTTTCTCGTGCAGCTTGAAGTGTTGTTTAACTATTAACAAAATTGTGATTAAATGTTACCAATATCATTATAGTGTTATTGTACTATACATTGTAACCCCTCATCACCGATCACCAACAACCATAAATACCCGGGGGTGCCAATTCTATGGATCATAAAATAAACTATTAATCTAACTTTACCTTAAAACTATTAATGAGGCTCTTAAATGAAGTTTTACCTTAGCTGAGCTCAGTTGAGGGATACAGAGGTCTATGAGGTGTAAAATGTACAATAGATGTGGGAGGAAATATTATAATTAATAGGAATAAAACGTCTATTAAATTCTAAAATAAATAAGAATTAAATTAGTAAAATTCTACCATCTAAATTAACAAGTTATAGTCTATACTTCACCTCCTCCCATCATCCACATGCATTGAACAACCTCTACTATATTAGAAAATTAAATTAATAAATAAAATGTACTGTTTAGTAACTATACTGTACATCATGCTGGAACTGAATATAAAATAAATCTAACATTCAGGATTTTTTTAATTATACAATAATCTAAACTAGTTAACTGAATGAATATTTAATCTAAATTAATAATTGAATATCCCAGGGAATTAATTTATTACATAGCTTAACTTTAAATCTCCACTTCTCAACAACTACTATTTACTATTATAAAAGTAATGATATAAATTAAGCAATACCTTAACTAAATAATGGCAGTTAGATAATGAAAGAAATAGGGTACATTTTGATTTCAATTCATCATCTAAACAATAACTGAATGACAAAATTTTTAGAGAATCAGTAAATAATTAACATTTCATACAGTGTTTGGATCAAGGAAATCAACATCATCATATCTGGACATGTTCATCATTAAATTAAATGAAAAGTGCAAACATATCATATTAGATAAAGTAAATGTGTGTGCATGTGTGGAAATATGAAATACGAATGTATGTCAAAGAAGAATTCTGAACACAACTTTAAATAATAAAACATTTATTTACAAATAATTAAGCAAACATTTAATTCTTTTATAATTTGTGCAGGTACAAGTTTTAGATGTATTTAACATCAATAGTTGAAAAATTCACATGAGAGCAGATAACATAAGAGAACCTTCTATCTTTTATTCTAACACATCCCATCTATCAAGGCATTCTGATAGACTTATGAAACATGTTATATAGACTTATGAAACATGTTATATTATCAATACTAGATAATACAATAAAGTAAACTCTTTACATTTTCTTGCAAAAATTGTCTAAATTATCAGTCAATTCTGATAAACATATGGTGCTGAAACAATATAATCCTACACTTTAAACAATAAAATACAAAATTTACTTTTACATTAGGCATCTTGTTTCAAGCACTCTTAAGCTATCAATTAAGTTAATAAGTCTATGAGAAATAACATATGGTTAAATATTTACACTAAATTATAGGATGAAACTAAAAATATTGGCATTTTACTTCAAATGCACATTAATTAAAATTAGAGAGGTTTGAATCCAAGAATAAGTATAAAATAAGAATAAGATCAAACTATACTTTGCAAAATTGAAATACATAATTCTATTAATTAGCTATATTTTGTCTTTACAAAATAAACATAAATAATTCTATTAATTAACTATACTTTGTCTTCTTTTGCTTGCTCACTCAAATGATGATTAGATATTATGAAAGTTGATGATATGAAATTTAAATGATAAATATAAAATGATTTGAAATAATAATTGAAGTTATGCATTAATGATGGATTTTTCCACAGCTTTTAAATTAATACTTTATGCATGTATCTGTATTATGCTGTTTGTCATAAAATAAATCATTAACATTAATCAATCCAATCGATTTGCTTATGAACGGTAATAAAATCATATTACAGATTATGACAATGGACAATCAAGCTTTAACACTAACTTTACTACAGCTGTTTTGTGAGAAAAATCAATTCTACATTTATTTTCCTTTGTTATCAACAAATTATCTTGCACTTGGCTATGAGTAATAGATGAAAACATTCCATATGGCACATAGGGATAAAAGATTTTCACAATTCTAATCATATAAATAACAATACAATAACTTCCGAGTCTAACTTTTGAGACTCAATATAAACTGGTGGAAACAAATTCTCATCATCAAAAAAATCAGGGAGATAAAATACTTGGCTTAATATAGTCTAATTCATAAATACAACTATAAGAACTGGAGTATTCAATCTACTCCCACAAATGCTTCAATAAACAAAAGGGAGAGTTTACTCTATTCCATACAATATACTATGTAATCTACCCATGTCAAATATTCAAATAACTAAAAAGGGAGAGATTACTCAATCCCATAAGATACTATATAACATAACTAACTTCATTCTACATAGCCACTAAATACTTTTCTATCCAAGCATAATAAAGAACAATAAATTCCTACTTAAGTAAATTTCTAATCTTCCAATTTCAATTGGCAATTCTCATCCTCCGAAACCGATAGACTTATATCATTTTTACTTTCAATTCAAACATTATTATAGTTGGTTTTAATAATAGACATGCATATATAAGCATAATAACACACAGGCAATTTCAAATCCCAGTAGGTAAAGAGCTACTGTAAAAATATCAATTAATAACTGTAAAAGCAATAATGGATAAATATTTCATATCTGATAAATATAATATCTTTAACTTGGAAACATAATAATTATGGTCAAAAAGCAAGGCAAAAATAATTTCTATGGGCAAATTAAGACAAAATAATATTTTTTAGTAGAGCATTTACATTATTAGCACAAAATTAAAGAAAAAGTTTGGTTTAGATAAATAATACATCTTAAGATTCTGGGTTAAATAATTACTGAAAATAATTATTTTATAATCTATTGAAAAACGCAAGGATATACTATAAAAATTTATATGAGCTTCTTTTTAAAATAAGCTGTTTATCCCTTCAACATTAAATGGACGTCTCCATCTCTAACACACATGTATATTTATAATACGAGCACACGATAAAACTTATACTAAAATAATAAAAATTACCTAGCATAATATTTTCTTCATATTATACTTTATGAGACGTTCTAGAAGAAACAATAATAAATATAATAAATAAAAATCATAATACACTTCTTAAACTATCTATCTGCTAAATACTAAATAATAATAACTAAAGTTCTTTTCTTTCTTCTTGGTTGAAAAATAAAAAGTTTATCTACAGCTTGTAAATGATATCTCTTGGTCATATCTTAAATAATGATAATAAATGGTATAACTATAAATATTGATGAACACATAACACATTCCTGCAGGAAGACAAATAATATTATTTTGGGATCCAGAATAGCGTATTCAATGTTCTTAGCAAAGCTAATGAAACCACTGTTAACATTATATAGGAGAAATTTTTTTTATTAAGCAATAAACATTTTTTTATAAAGTAGGTAAAGCAATAATTTATTATTTCATTTATGAGATATATTTAAGCATTTGTTTTATATTTTCAAAGCCATTCATAAAGCATATAATTATTTAACTCGTAAAATTTACTTAAATGCCCGTGAGTTTGTTGGTAATATTCTAAATAAGGAAATCCCAATGCAAATGAGGAGAACAATGCACAAAAGAAAGTCATATTCAGTTTTATACTATTTTTATATGTTCATTCCTCAAAGCATTTGGAGAGAAATAATTAGATAATCTGTTAAATTACACATTTATTCTTCTTTTCAAATAGGCACAAATAGTCAGATAAGTATTTCAACAATAATGATAATATAAATAATTATTCATAACGCATCCTCCCGTCTCAAATTTTTTTTTTTATAACTAGCAAAAATTTAATACTAGAGAGTTCCTGATATGTTTAATAAAAGTTCGCACATTTCAGCTGCTCCATTAATATTATATTTAAATTTTAGGAAAAATAATATTGAAACATAAACAGACATTCTTCTTATTTTTGTTTTAAAACTATGATTAGAATTTAAATAAAGCAATTTTAAAATACAAGTATGCATTTCCATTCCTTCTTCAATATTAGCAATTAAATTTAAAAAATATATAGTGTAGGCACACATATGCATTTTAAATAATGATTGAAGAATTTAAACAGTTAATTTAAAAATAAAGATTGATATACCTCTATGGTTGTTCACGTTCTCATATTTAGAAACCAATAATACTTTTTCACTTTCAAACTTGGTCTTGGAAGAATTAACTTATAACAAAAAAAAATAATAATACTATTAAAATTTTGTTCAGAAAGTGAATTGGAGATGATTCAGTAGTGGAAGATTTATTCAGCAGCCCCTAAAACTTAGTCAGCAATCCCATTTATAGATCCCAGAACATTACCTAAGCATCTATTCTTCCAATCATCCAAGGTCATTTGAAAGTTCAAAGGTCACCAGACAGAGAACTACTCCCACCCATTGCACTAAGATTTTTAATTAGGAGAAATTTATGCAATAAACTTTCTTGTCTTGAAAAAAAAAAGAAAGAAACAAAAAAAAAACTATTTTGTCTGTTAAATAAAAAAAATATTGGTACTCATCTTATAGCTAAAGATGCCATTCTATGGCACAGTTTTTGCGCTAAAACACATAAAAATGCTGTTTCCGCGGCCGACACATTCGAACCCGCGTTTTCTACAATACAACTTTTTTGTTGTGCTACAGAATGCAGGCCGCTATGTCGCGTCGCAGTACAGCATGTATGTCGCATTGCAGCAAATACATTTTCCGAATTCGCACAGTTTATAAAATAGTTACGGCTTGATGAGAGAGTTTGTATTTGAATTGGATGGAAATGTTGTTTTCATTGGATTTTTTTTTATTTTAAAGTATTGAAATGTTCAGAATTTTTAAAGTAATAATTCTAAGACTTTTTACAATGAACTCTGTTGAAGTTTTAATTGGGAAAATGTTAAATATCTATGTTTTTAGTGAGTTGCAATTAGGTAACGCGTCAAGTAACGTACTGTTCGTAACATTCCACGAGACAAAGAAGATTCAAAGAAGATTCTACCGTGTGTATATTTTTGAATTAAAAAAGAGCGGTACCAAAAAAATATCCAGTAAGAAAAGTACAAATATACACGATTTTTTGTAAATTTCATAAAAAGCAAATATTATAAACATGTTTAATAAGTAAAGAAGACATTTATATGTGTTTGTTGTTGTTTAAAAAAGTTTGAGTTTCTTTCTTTTGTCCGAGTACGGTTACGATTTTGAATTATTTTATTTTAGCATTACAAACAACAGAACACTAACCCTAAACCTAACCCTAAAGCTAACCCTAAACCTAACCGTAACAACTTTTACTTTTTATTGTCATTCTATTTGAAGTAAAAAATAGCCGTAATATCTCTTTGTCTGTAAAAAATAAAAAATAGACTAAGAAATTTTACTTTTTATTACGATTATTATTTTTTAGTTAAACAACAACAACAAAAAAAGTTGTAACACAAGTAAAAAAATATCCGATAGAAAATTGATAAAAAAAAAGCCGTAACACAATTTAAAAAATATACGATAAAAAAAAAAACACGAATCAAATTGTAATTTGTTGATTTTATTTTACATTTATTATTATCATTTAAATTGTATACGTTAATAAAAAATAATATTTATAAAAGACGATTTTGTTTTGTTTTTATTTTCGCATTACAAAAAAGCACAGCAAAATTATTATAATCAACGGCCCGGGAATGGTCATATTTTATAGTTTTAGCGTGAAAACAGCGCCATCCAACGGCATCTTTATCTATAAGACAAGCACCAAAATATTAAATTGAACTAAAAATAGAATATTCTGTATTTTTAAAGTAACAGAATAAAATTTATGACAATTAATTATTTTAACAAATAAAATATTTTATAGCTTAATTGTTGTTTAATAATTAATCAGTCCAGTAATCCATGAATTCAATTAAAATGTAATTAAGCTGGTTTTTAAAACTATTATTTACAAAATTAAATATTTGGATATTAAATATATTTGATGGTTTAATAAAGTACATGAATGAAAAATGAAGTTGAAAAATGATATAGACATACATGAATATTTACAAATAATGTACAACAGGTATTAAACTGATATGACTGAAATGACAGTTTTAATGATGATGAGTTAAACATATTTCACTGTTTATACTATTGATTAAAATATTATAAGCAAATGAATTAGAGAATCATCTAAACAAATCTCAATACTGTTCTGCAGACAAATAAAACAAATTAGAATTAACTCAAACTAGACCGATTACTTCTGTGACAAGCCACCCCCCTATCCTATCATTAATTATACACTAAAGTAAGATATTAAACATCTAATAATTTTCAATTACATCTACAAGTGCTTTTAAGCATAGTTTTAAGTCATAAATAAATTTTTTTAAAAATTTCAAATTATTTCATTTTTTTTTTAATAAGATGACATCAGATGTTACTGATACAGTATTACATAATTATAATTAATATTTCTGGTGCCAAAACAGAAGGTTACAATATATATATATAAGTAATGAAACATTAAAAATTTAAAAAAAGAAAGAAAAATGCAAAGTATAATACAAGTAAAATAATTAAGTGCAACTTCCTTATGAAGATTATGAGAAGAGAATAGAAGAAATACAATATAGATTTAATATACAACAAGAATTGAATCAATAGATGAAAAAGATTTTACCTAATACTATACTTCTAGAATTTTCCTATCTTACTATTTGAAATTTATTAATTAAATTTTCAGTATATCTCTCTAATGCTGTTTATAATAGATATAATACAAATAGTTTTCAATCTCCATATCATTATTTATATAATAGCCAGAATATAAATTATATTAATCTTATTGTATGAGGTTATTTAAACACAGACAGCTCTGAATACAATAACTTCATAATGATATTAAGAAGAATCGTGTTTATTTTGATACATATTTTTGTAGAAGATCAAAGTATTTAGAATTAGTTCATAATAATCAATTACATAAGCATATTGTGTTTCGGTCAAGTTTTTGATATACATATACAGTATACAATTTTATTTTCTCATATACACATTTTTTGTGAAAACAAACATTATGGGAAATATTAAAAAAATATTTAAAAAAGACTCACTACTTTACTATAACAATCATCAAATAATGCAAATTATTTTGATCTAAATATATTAATTTTGCTATGAAAATTCGCTAGTTTGAAAAATTAGTATTTACAAGAAATATATGCATACAATATTTAATTTCAATTGTATTTACTTACAAATAATATTGTCACTATAATTAGTACTGTCAAGTTGAGCTAACAATTAAAAAAAATTTTTTTTCCCAAAATGATATATTAATTATTGGTTTATCAGAATCTCAACACACACATTAATTACTGTAATGATGCTATTCATTTACAACATTCCTTGTCATCCATTTCTCCTTTTCAAAATATCCTTCTATCTAAACATTATATGCTTTTATAATGATTTAGATAAGTAATTATATGATCAAAATGGGCAATTTCATTTATGTTTCAAGGTAAGAGTTGAAGCCTAATTTGATCAAATACTGATTTGTTCATTTTCCTTCTGTTCATGGTACCAGCACCACAGTTCAAAAGCATTAATACTTTACCATTCTTTCTTTGGTGACCACTTTCACATTCATAAAAAGTAGTAATTTTAATGTTTACTTTTACAATCATAGCCAAAACATCTATAAATCTTTTTACTTTTCACAGCAACATTTCTTAATATTAGTTTGCAACAAATCTTTTTTTGCTGTTGATGATGATGATGACTGATTGAAAATTAGAAAACTTCCAAAAATATCTATGCCTTTTACCATCATTTTGAAAATCATTTGTTGTTCCTGTCATTACAATCTTTATATTAATCATATGTAGTTGCAATGCCATCTTTTCTACTCTGAATTTACTAATAAATAAATAATGCAAATGTTCCTTTTACCAATGCCGAACATTTGTATTTATAATGTTTTTTCTAATTACTGTTTAATACAAAGCGGCATTGCCTTCCAATATATGAAATAACCAGGTGGCTTCCTTTAATATTAATGGACATGATACTATTTCTAATAAAGCACAATATGATAGAGCAGTCTTATTGGGTTTTAGGCAAATTAGGAATTTTAAAGTACTTGAAGATGTCACACTAGGGCTATATAGGTAAATATTAAATTTTTCAATAGTCTCACATTTGAATACAGTATATTAATCACACTTCTGTAAATTTCCATGGTACATGCTGACTTCTGTCAATTCTAACTGGATATGCTTCTTTGGTCATACTATTATTTTTTACTTGTTATTTATTTATTTTACCTAAACTTCTTTTATTCTGGCTTCATTTCAAAAATTCCTGGAAAAAAAAAGACTATCATGTCAACAAATTATATGCATATTATATGTTTTCATTTGATGAACTGAAAATTTAGAAAACTACTTTCTAAAGTGTTTCAATCATGCAAAAGTTGAAGTTACTTTTATTAGCTTTATTATTCTTTTACATATGCTTTCAGAGGCAATTCTCTTCATTCTCACCCAGAGCTATTTACTGTAAATTAGATAATCAATGGGTACTAAATAACAGTGCCATTACATCCATATACTTAGACTAGTTTCTGATTTAAATTTTTTGTTAGTGAAGATTTTGGAGACAAAGCAAAATTGTAGAATCATACAAACTGTCAATATTTTAGTTAGATAATTAGATAAATTTATACTTATAGAAAAACACTTTAAATGCTTTTGTATTTTGATAATTTATACTTATAGAAAAACACTTTAAATGCTTTTGTATTTTGATAGTTAATTGCTGCATTTAACTTTCATTGTTTAAATAAAATAACAACACAAGTTTTATATTTATAGAAGTACTATTGAAATTGCTCTAGTTTATAGATAGTGAAAAAGTTTTCTTTAATATATTTATATAAATTTAAAATAAATTAACTTCATTCATTAATAGTTTCTTAATATAATATATAATTTTATTTCCATTCTGTTATTTATTTGTAATAACTTTGCAAACATGATGCGTGTTATTCTTCTTTCATGACATAATACACTGTATAATAAGTATATTTATATAAGCATCTTAAAGTTTACAATGAAACTAAAAATAATTGTATAAACGGATGATTAGCAATGACAAACTTACCACTACTTATAGTTTGTATATACTGACTGTTTTTAAACAGAGAACTTAATGGTCACTTCTAGTATATTATCACTCATATACATTTATATACTATAAGTGTATTTATTCTTCAGTGAAATATTTAAGCTGTTTTCTTGTTATTAATAAATTGATTATTATTAGTGTTAAATAACTAAGTAGTTGATTTTTTTTTACTTCATACACATACATGTAAATGAGTATGTATATAACCAAATTTATTTGTTAATAATAATATTACAGATAGTTGTATATGTATTATTAACAGAATGAAAATAATTTTATTAAAGTAGTAAATTAGTTATTACTGTAGGAATGCTTAGATAATTAAATAACAGCATATATAATAAAATTATTTTTAAAAGGAATAGAGTTTAAAATACAATATAAAATTAATCAATAAAAAAATTAAAGCAGCTTTCATTATTTTTTACAAAAATTTTATGTGAGAAGAAAATAAAAACCAAAAGGCAATTTAACTACAATAAACATAACAAAAATAGACCAATTTGTTTAAATTATCAAAAGAGAAAAATGCTTTCTCTTAGAATAATTTCAGAAAAAAAACTTTTTTTTTATTTTTTATTATTCCCATCTGGAAAGTGAATGAACTTAAACTGTGCAATCAAAAATTAATTAGAGTTAAGAAAAGTAAGGAATACAAACTTTCCCACTTGAGAATCTGTAGTTTTTTGATTTTGACTAAAAAATGAATAAAGTATTAAAAAAAATATAATACGGCATTTATATCTGAGTACACTGTTTAAAAAACATCAACTATTATCTCCCTCTAAAGAGCAGTAAAGAACATGTATTAAAAACCCAATCCTAATTGAAAATCATCATAATTTATAATTTTATCCATATTGTGTATAGATTACAGTAAGTATAATGATTGATCAGGATAGAATCCTGAATTGATCACTGATACTTGAAGTAAAAAAAATAATAATTAAAAAACAGAAGAAATATTTTAAGTTATCAAATCTGACCTTAATTATAATATACAGTATTAATAAAAATTGTAGTGATTAATTATCAACATTCATAGAATTGAGAATCATATTTAGTATTGTGTGCAATAAATATAATCCTAAATGAATCCAAGATCAACAAAAATGATTTAGATTAAACTACTAGAAGAAATTAAATCCTAATTTTATAGGTTATGAAATGTAAAAATATAAAATGTTGTTAGCAGTCTATAAAAATATATATGAACAACCAAGTTTCTTAGTCTTATTATCTGCAGTTATCTTAGAAATAGGTATTAATTTTAAGTATAGTTATATTTGCTTTATTAAACAATAAATTTAATTGAATTTATCAATTCATTAACTTAAGTAACATTTTTATTATTTTTTAAAAATTAATTAATTGTTAATATGCCACATGTGCTTAGATTTTTTATAATATCTGGGCTATTATATTTATTCAAAAAATGAAACAAATCCAACTTTCTTTTTCATTTTTCAATAATTGTTTTATTAAATTAAAATTAATCCATCTGACAATTTGATTGTCCAGCAATTTTCCTCAGAATTTCTTAGTATTCAGATTTTTCATCTACATTAATTCTCAAATGGATTAATTTTGCTTTAATAAAATAAGCATTGAAAAAGTAAAAAGAAAAATGGATTTGTTTGATTTTTTTAATAATTTTATCAATGCATAAAAAAAGACAAGCTATAATATTTATTAAGATGATAAGTACAAAACAAAGATAGGTATCAATATTTTAGATTAATAAAAAATACACATTATATGAAATACTTTTTAGATACTAATATAAATAAGAACACTTAAGACTTTTCTTAATATATTATTTAGCAGTATTAAAACAGTTTTATAAAAAAACAGAGACATATAATTATATTTTCCAAGATGAGGATTGTTAATTAACATTATATTACAAAACTCTATATCTAAGATTAGAGATTGATCAAAACCATAAAGTAAGTTAATATTTAATGTACTTTCATGTACCCTTTCTTTCAAGATATTTTAAGTTCTATGTGATTAAGTGAAAAAACTTAGCATACAGATCTTTTTATCACTGTTCACTCAATGATTGCCCTAAAAAGAACAAAGATCTCTTTAAGGTTCACAAAGATTTTCCTATTTTATAATAATTCTGTGACCAAATAAAAATATATCTCTTCTAAGGTTGTTTCTTATATCTATGTATTTTACAGAGTTGTAAATTATATTTATGGAATATCAAAGAATGCATCATATAATTACTTATAAAATAAATGTTATTGTTTTCTTTCATAGTCAGACAACCATCATATAAATTAATAACAGTAGCACATTTTCATTACTATTACAAATAAATATGCAAGACAAATTAACAGCATAAGAGGATTGATACATGATTTAAGCATTGTCTAGAAATTTACCCTGGTATTCATGCTTCTTTGCAAATGGTATAACATTAATATTTTCAAACACATTATTGTAAATAAAAGTAAATGTTAATGCAAGAGCAGCTTTGCATTCTAGTGTCATGTAATATAATCTTGAATAATTAGTAATTGCCTAACATGTATAAAATTTCCAGCCTTAGCATTTAAATTCTTGTCAGACTGTTTTTTAACTTTTGCCTTTATCAAAGTTGGAAGAAATCAGGTATGCATCCAGCAAATACATTTAATTCCATTTTACTTGTCAAACTAAAAATTTGAAATTCATATTAATCTATGTTCTGAACCCAATTGTACTTGCTTGAAGAGTTATATAGATATGAAACTACTCTAATAATTATATATTTTAATACCATAAATTCTTCAATAACTTTTACATACTTTATTCATTTAACTAGGAATGTTAATAATAACATCAAATCATCAAACTATCACAAGAGTAGCTTTCCCTTTTAATACATCCAGTTATTATTAACATTCCTAACTACAGAAATAAGATGTCTATACTCGATAAAGATTTGAAAAAACTAAAATAGTTCCCCATCTATATAACTGTTCAAACAGGCTCAATTTCAAGTTTTTAGTCTGACAGATAAAATAAAGGTAAAAATAGTTATTAGATAGATATCTGCATTCATTTCAACTTTGAATCCTAGGTCTCATTAATAAAACTCAGGAATTGGTTTGAGGATAGGGATTTAAATACTAAAAATGGGAATTTTATATGCATCTAATAATCATAAATTACTCAAAATTCACTAAATGACAATAGAATGAAGAGCTTTCTTGTATTTTCTTATTATTTAAAGCTGGTTGTTTAAAGTGATTCATTATAATTATGAAAAAAAAATATTAATAATATGGATGTATATATGCACACATATACATAAATACAATGTATTAAAAACACAATATATTAAAATTAAGATATAATACATTTGTCTCAATGCTATCAGTTTATGGGTTCACAACCAACAAAAAATATAGGTTTGGCAAACCTAAGATGTTCATAACTATCTAATTATTATATCTTTCATCTTTTGCTGGTATGTATATTCTGTCTCATCTTTTTTATCAATCTTTCTTAAGAAAAATATGTTGTTTTTTTTAAATTTAATTTGTCTTACTTCATTATTTTCTTCTACTTCATTTTATGTTGTTTTGAGTTTTTGTTTCTTAAGTAATATCTCAGTGATATCTATCACTGGTAATATGTAAAAAGGAAAGATAAAAATGATCAATGGCTCTGAAGTCAGAAGATCATAAATCCAAAAATAAAACAGACAAAATAACTCCAACCACTGCCATTAATTATACAAAATAAAAGTAGCAATCTCTTCTCTATATTCTAAAAGAAATTGAATCAGTTAGATAACTATCAATGTGTTGATGAATAATCATAAAGAATAGAATATATAAATATGATAATTTTTTTTTATAAACAATCTCATATTATTTAAAGATTACTAGTAAAACAAAGTTTAAGAAGCAAATAGGCAATGATAGTAGAGTCATCAATGACAACTTTTAATATAACAGAAATCCAAATGATATGCTCTATATTAAAATAAAATTTATAAGGATTTGAAAATAATTTTTATTAATCCCTGGAAAAGACTAGAAAATTAAGATAAAAATGGAAACAAGAGGACAAAACAATGTCATGAGCAAATATAGATCTGGGGTAAACATTTAAAATTAGCTTTATAATATGTGAAAGTTTGCAATGGACAATTCCATATGAAAAAGTCCATATAAAAATTTGCAAAAAATAGACATGGAAATCTATTGATGAAAAGATAAAAGAAAAAAAAAAAGACAAACATAATAATAAAAAGATGGTCAACACAAATATAACTGTAATACACTTTTTATAGATTCGTATCTTAGCTTAGTATCAAGCTGAAGTAAAGAAATTTCAAAAGTTCATTTTCAAAAATAAAGAGATCTAACCAAGATAGTAGAAGTGAAAAAAGAATCTATCAATGTTATAAAAAAAAAAAAAATGCAAAAATATAAAAATGAAAAAGAATTAGATTTATACCAGCTAGAGAAATGATTAAAAAAAGAATGAACCAAAGAAAAACCAGAATTTGTTATATATATAAAAAAAAACAAATGCTGAAAAGCAGAAGTGACAATTCAAAAATTATAAAACAATTGTAGATAAGCATTTATTTTATATAGCGCATGTTTACAATTGTATACATTCAAATATCAGCCTTTTAAGCTAATTATGCGTATGCTTTGCGAGTGTTAATAATAAATGAATACTTTCTCACCAATACAAGATATAGTATTTATGCAGGAATAAAAGGAATCCTCTTATTCCTATGACTCAAATGCTTATATATGAGCAAATCTGAAGTACTGGCAAGTAAAGCGTGAGGATGAAACCATCACTTTAAATTACATACGATGTCTGAATGAATGACGTGGGTGAAATTGTCTAGAATTTACTAAACATCATTCCAACTGAAACTTAATCATATGTAAATAAGCATTTATTTTATATAGCGTATGTTTACAATTGTATACATTCAAATATCAGCTTTTTAAGCTAATTGTGCATATGTTTTGCGAGTGTTAATAATAAATGAATACTTTCTCACCAATACAAGATATAGTATTTATGCAGGAATAAAAGGAATCCTCTTATTCCTACGACTCAAATGCTGATATTTGAATGTAACAATTGTAGGTAAATTTAGAAGATAATAGTTAAAAAAAGTTAGACTATAAATTCACAGAAGTATACAAAATGTTAAGATTATTGAAAAAGATCACACACTAATAACTCTAACATTAAAATGATAGTTACATTAAAAAAAAAGAAAACGTATTCTAAACATCATTTTTTTTAATGCTAAATTTAAAGTTATTCAACATATTTAGAAAATTGTTATGTTACAAAAGCATGAAATTCTTTTAAGAAATGTGTTGTAAATACATTTAAGGATCTTTAAAAATAAAAATTCTGACAGGTTTTTGATAATCATTCTAGTAATAATAACTTTATTAAAAGAAAACACATAGCATGTTTCATATGGCAGAAAGATAAATGGAATGTGTAGCTTAGTTTTCATGGTAAAGCAGATTTAATTTTTGTTGTTTAAATATGATATCAAATACTACAATATTCATAGTTTTCATTGGGAAAATATGGCTGAGAATAAACTGTAATGGAAAAGTTACAATTAGAGAAAGTCTTTCAAAAAGTAAAATTTGCAGCAAAAGTTAAAACACAGCACCACAATGTCAAATAAATGCATAAAAAACTAGAATGTGATATGTGGCACTACTGTATGGAAAATTTTGCTTGTTTTAATAACAGTTATGAGCAAGCATAAGAAATGGTGTACATGTGATGTTTAGTGGTTTATATAATTAATGTGGATATATTTGCAATTGGGTTTGTATTAGTTATTGTAAAACTTATTTTTAACATTTTTCTTTTTTGTCCTTTTAGCTTTTCATTTACAAGTAGATGATAATAAAAAAATAAATAGTAATTGGAGGTTAAAAATGGAGAATAATAAATGAAATACAAAGTTAGAGCTGGTACATACCTATGTTTAATAACAGTTTTCATTTCAAGAGTATAGGATTTCCCACCAACAGTAATAATGCATCATCTTGTACCATCTCACACAAATTTTTTTTTATATCAATACATACATATAAAATATGACTTTATATATAAATACATGCAAACAATACACTTACCTCTTGTAAAAGTTCATCAATTGCATTTGCACCAGTTAAACGCTTATCAATTTTGGGAATATCTGGTGGTTTAATAGTTTTATAGGCCACCTGAAATCAACAAAAAATAAAACAAATATATAGTAGTTATTTAAAATTATTTTTTATTTACTATATAAAAAATATACCAAATTTCTTTTTTTCTTCTTTTATTTAAATGTTTTTAAAACAGGCAAAAGTCTCCATACAATAGTACCACTCAGTGCAAGTCAAAGTAATAAATGGATGTCAGAGACTTGTGATAAAATCAATATCTAGCACACTCATCCAATATCCCCAGACTAGTTTCTAGCTTGTGGCTTTTGTCAGTGAGGAGCCTTGGATCTGAGAGCACTGCACCTAGATCTTAGGATCTAATGCAATCCTCTAGTAGCCATCTTTTTTCTCTACTTAACTACAAAACTATGAACTTAAAATTGAAAACACAATAATATTTTCAATCCAAGCTCAGTAGCTTATATAGTCATACAGATCTGAACTCAGTTCACTACCCATACATTTTGGTGTCTTTGTTTCTTTAATAACCATAGCCACCACCACTGTCCTATTAGGCAGAATTGGTATTAATCCACTAAACATCACATGAACACCATTTCTTATGCTTATACATAACTGTTATTAAAACAGGCAAAACTCCCCATACAACAATGCCACTTAGTGCAAACCAGAGTAATCGATGGATCCATTGATTATTCTGGCTTGCACTGAGTGGCACTACTGTATGGAGAGTTTTGCCTATTTTAATAACAGTTATGAGCAAGCATAAGAAATGATGATCATGTGGTGATTTAAATGTTTTTATAATAAAGGCAGAAATATTTATAAGCAATAGCATTTTGCATAGCTATTTTCTTCAATTATGTGTCGAAAATACTAAATCGTTTCAATTTGGATTTTCTTTTTCTTAAAAAAAAAAAAGTTTAAAAAATGCAGGGAAATAATTTAATTTAGAGGCATCTTCTATATTATTTCATCAAAATAAACCATAAAGTGTTTACTATCTAGTATATATATTCAATTAAAAAGTAAAATACTATATAATATATTTAATCCAAACTTAAAATATAAAAATTTAGGGATTGAAAATGTAGACATTCTATATCTATTTATTCTGTAAAAAAGTCATCTAATCTAACAAATATTTGCAATTCATGTACATATTTTCTAATAATCTCTCCATTGAATCTACATCTTTCTTCTTCAAAATATCTAACAAAAAATAAATATTTGTTTGCTTTTTATAACTCACTCTATAATAATTTGCATTATTCTTATTACTCCATCCATTCTAAATTAAACAATTCTTTTGACCTAAGAATGTTTAATCCACTGTAATTATATTCACTAAGTAATCTCAATAATATATTAAACGTGTTTAAGAATCTATATTTTTACTTCAATAGTTTATTGTCTGCTTTCCAAATTCACAAATTCTGTTACAAAGAGGAAACAATTTTTTTATACTTCTTTCCTTCAAAACTTTCAATAATTCAATTGAAATTTCATTAATTCCAGGCATTTTGCCTAACTTCATTTCAGTAATAGCTGTCATAAATTCATTTTCTATTGCATAATCAATTTCATCCTCATTTACTTTATTTTTTTCCAATAACAAAGACAAAAGCTTATTATTTTTATCATACAAACCATTTATATACTCTTCCTATCTTTGTAATACTTCTATATTCTCTAATCTATTGCCGTTCTTTACTTCAAATGTTATTATATTCAAAAAGTATAATAACTACTCTTTCTTATTGCATTGCTAAATGTATACCATATAATACTAAATTGTCCAAGCACTTTATTACTGGCACATAATATTTTATTTACCACCCTTTCTCACAGTTTACAGTTTTGATTGCCCCAGCAATCTTCTTCAGAACTTTATATCTCCTAACAGTTGAGGTTAGGAAATATAAAGTTCTAAAGAAGATTACTGGAGCAATCAATACTGTAAGAAAGAATGGTAAATAAAACATTGTGTAACAGTAATAAAGTGCTTGGACAATTTAGTATTATATGGTGCTAATATATTCCTGAAATAATACTTTTTCCTCTCAAAGTATCTTATTTTATATTTTATTAAATTTATTTTTGTCATTATTATTCTATTCCATTATATTACATTTCTCTTCTAAATGTATTTGTTTAGCTTGATCTATTATGTTTCAATTTACAGATAAACTTTCTATACATATACTTACATTTCCATGTTTTTTTACTTCCGTGTATTAATCATCACATAGTTAATACAAGGTTTTTTGTCCTTTTAACTATCATATAATGTTTGTGCTATAATTTTTTTTTGATTTTCCTTAAACATCTCCCAATTTTCATTTAAGTTTACATATCAAACATTTTATTATTATTTATATATATTTTCCCAGCTTGAAAATTTTAATCTGAATCTATCTAAGTAACAGAATATGCATATGCATTCCTCTAATAATTTCTGAATTAATACCTAATGTATAAGAAATCTCTTCTTATCTCTTGTGCTTTCTATATATATTCTTTTCTGTCATTGTTATTCTTAATTCATGTCTTTAATATTATTATCATGTTATTTTTTAGTACAAAAATTTACCAATCTTTACATCTTTCATTTCTGAATTCAGAAGAAAGTTTCTATAATCCTATTTTTTTTTCCTGTTTTATCCCAATATCTCAACTCATTATCATTTTTTTGTATTTACTTTCAATTATTTTTTCAATTTTTTTTATAGGTACTTTACTTCATTATTATATTTGTTCATCAGCAAATAAACCTTACGAAGTACTTTGGAATTTCAACTTATTACAAGCAACTTATCATTCACTGATTCTTATATATAAAACTATCTCTTGCTCTTGATCCTAAAACAAACAGCTACTTTACTCCTTTCATTTTTAATTTTATTATCCTTCCATTCTATTTCACAGAGATTTGTAAAAATAATTTCAAATTTATTCATAATTTCAATGTTTCATATACCAATTCTAACAACTGATCTTAACAATCCAAAGATATTAAAACTAGATTGAATTGTTCCAGGAAATAAACTTATAGATAAATAGTATTATGTTTGTTTTTCTCTATAACTACAATTATACAATTCTAAACAAAAATAATAATAATAAAAAGTATGAAATAGTGATAAAAAAAGTGAATTTCAAAAGGAAAAACAAAAACTAAGCTGGAAAATAAAATGTTAAAAAAATACTGAAATAATATTTACAAGTTAATCAGAAAATGTTGCAACCCAGATATTTAAAAAAAATCAAAAAAAAAAAAAAAGAAAGAAAAAAGTAATGATTAAATGATCAATAGGACATTTTATTAAAATATAAAAAACTACTCTAAAAAAGTACAACACTGATTGTTTTTATTAAGAATATGTGGCACATAATGATAATAATAAATGGTTTATTGCTAGGAAGTTTAAATAAAGTTGAGCTGGGATTCATGTTCCTTGAGCTTGTCTGCTGTTCTAATACTGTGCTAAATTATGTAAGGTAAAAGCTACAATTAGACAAGATGTTAAAGTCTTTCAGAAAGAAAAGTTTGCTGCAGAAGTCAAAGACAACATTGCACAAGATCAAATAAGCAGATTATAGATCAGAATGCTTTAAACGTGGATGTTTTTGTAGTTCATGGATTGATTGTATAGGCATTGCAAAAGTCATATCTAATATATTATTGTTGTTTTGCCAATATTTTTTTTTTTGCTTTCTTGGAGTTGAAATGGTCACATTCATTTACAAATCGCTGCTGCTGTAAATGATGATCACTTACCTGATAAAGCTCAGTAAAAATAAGACAGAAAAAGGCAATATAATGTCAAAATAGATTTCATAAAAAAACAAAAATAAAATAATGATCAAATTTATCAAAATAAAAAAATATGAGACAAATTGATAACATAAAAAAACTCAAATCTTATAAAAGTAGAACTATATAGAATGTGAAATAGATAAAAATATTTAAATCAGAAATGGTCTAAAACTATTATGTAAAAATAAAAAGAACATAAAGATATGCTTTAAAGAAATGATGAGATATATGCTTACTACTTTTGGCAATTAAAAATTAATAAATATTGTATCTAAGGTGATATATCATTTGCTTAAACTCAATGTTTCCTATATATATATTGTAGCGTTTACCGTTTTTCTAGACCACTATACCCCCCAAAATATTTTTGGGGGGGGGTTGTTATCAAACTTTAAAAAAAAAAAAAAGTGTGTTTTTTTTCTCTTCTTCCCACTTTTTTTTTTCTTCTGGGCCTCCCCCTTTTTATTGGTTTTTTATTTTTGCCACAAACAAAATTAACCTTTTTTTTTTTTTTTTTTTAGGGCCCCGGGTTCTTCGAAACCCCGGAAAAAACCCCCCCCCCCCCTTTTAAAAAATAAAAAAAAAAAAAAATAAAATTATATTATTTTTATTTTTTTTTTTTTTTTTCCATTTTTCTGAATTATAATATATTTTTTTTTTTTTGTTATTTTTGGCTTATTGAAAAAATTTGTAAAAGGAAATAAACTTTAAATACCTATTTTCTTAAAAAAATAAAAATAATAAAAAAAATAATTTCTTTTATTAACAAAAAAAAAAAAAAAAATAATATAAAAAAAAATTTTTTTTTTTTTTAAAAAAAAAAAAAATTATTTGTTGGATGGTTTGTGTATTATTTTTGGGAGATAAAATTTTAATTTAAGGAAAATAAAAAAAATATATAAAAAATATATTTAAAAAAAAGAAAAAAGTTTTTGTTTAATTAAGATTCTTATATAAAAATATAAAATCTCTTTATGGGTTTTTTTTATATTAATATTTTTTTTGAAGTATTTTTTTTTTTATTTTTTTGGTTTTTACTCAGGGGGTTTTTTTTTTTTTTTCTGCGGGGTGTGTTGTTTGATGAAGGTTGTGGTGGGGTATTCTTAGTTTTTTTTTGTAATGAGGGGGCCCGGCTGGTTTTTTTTTTTTTTTTTGGTCTTTTTCCCTTTGTGGTGGGGGGGGGGGTTTGGGGGGGGGTTTGGTGGGGTTTGGGGTTTTGGGGGGCTCGGGTTTCTGCGGCTTTGCCGGGTTTTTTGGGGGGGGGGGGTTTTTGGGAATATAAAATTTTTTAACAAAACAAAAAAAAAAAAAAAAAAAAAAAAAAACCCCCTTCTCCCTCCTCCTTCTTTTTTTTTTTAGCTTTTTTTCGTGCCTTTTTCTTTTTCTTTCCTTTTTTTTTTTTTTTTATTTTTTTAATTTTTAAATTTTTATGTATTAATTTTTTTTTTTTTTTTTTTTTTATGGTTATTTTTTATTTTATATTTATTTTTTTTTTTTTTTTTTTTTTTTTTTTATTATAAAAATATATAAAAAAAAAAAAAAAAAATATAAAAAATTTTATATATAAAAAAAAAAAAAAAAAAAAAAAAATTAAAAAAAATTTTTATATAAATAGAGATTTGAACTCAGGATTTTCAGTCTATTCATCGTCCATTCCATCTCAAGCAACTGATACACATGACCACACACATGCAAAAAACATACATGATCTCCAACGTATGTATTTCATGCAGCACTCATCAGTTGGGCCAGATCATAATCTCCCACACATATGCAATCAGAGCCTGGTTTATATTAAGATAGCAATACCTCACCTCAAACTTTAATGGAAAGGCTTTAATCTTCTCACTCTTCCAACTATTCAACCCTCAATTTAAATATTGCATCAAAAATTATTTTTTTCACTCATCTTAAAAAACTTATTTTGCAATAAATCAGTTGATTTTTTTCTTTTACAAAAATTATATTTTTCTCCAATTTGTATATATAGACAATAAAAAATAGTTGAAGTTTAAAGAAAGTAAAGGGGAAAAAAAGATATATTATTATAGCTTTAGTGTGCTTGGGTTTTGTTTTTTTATTTAAATATAAATATATTGTCTATAATGAATTTATTGTAATTAGAAGGGATTTGACCTCAGACTTTCAAGCTCTCTACAGCTATCTACTCCATCTTATACAACCGATACACATGGCTACATGCATGTGAAAAAGATAAATAATCCCCAATATACATATTTCATGCGGAACCAGCACTTTATCAGTCCAGATCATCATATCCCAATACTCAATTTATATTTAAATAAAAAATCTTCAAACTTTAACGAGCAAGCTTCAGTCTTCTCCACCTTCCAACTTTTTAAATCATCCATATCATTAAATATCTGATGGAATGCTCAAAACTCTTGTCGATGCCAATATTATTGGCACACCCATGTTGATTTAAAGTCACTCTAATCCCTCACATATAGGACCTTAATCTGTCCATTTAAATACGCAGATTAGGGATGAGCAGAATACAGGCTGACTATGTAATATTTAAATATAAGTAAATATGTCTCTACTGAAAATGTAATTAAAAGAGATTTGAACTCATGAATTTCACCCTGCTTATAGCTATCTATTTCATCTTACATAAACTGATACACATGACCACATACATGTGGAAAAAATAAATAATCTCCAATATATGTATTTCATGATAAACCATTCATCAATTGGTCCAGATCATCATCTCCCACACACCTATATAATCAGTGCTCAGTTTATATTAAAAAAGCAAATCAAACTTTAATGGATAAGCTTCAATCTTTCTTCATCATACAGCTCTTCAGTAATCCATATCCTTGAAAATCTGATGATGGAATGCTCAAGGTCCTTGTTGATGCCAATATTATTGACATACCCATGTTAATATCAAGTCACTCTGACCCCTCACAATTAATATATCCATTTAAATACACAGAAAAGGAATGGGCAGAATACAAGTTAAATATGTAACATTTAAATACAAGTATTTATAAATAATGACAACCAATCAATTAATAGAAAGAACACCTGTTTTTGCCATTTCCAAAAAATGGACAAACTAAGTCAAACAATATTATAAATAGTATACCGAAACATCTAATTAACATAAATTTAAATACTCCCCCTCATCACTATCAACCATTTTATTTTTATTTTGTACAGCTACGATTATGAAGCCATAGAGCTTTGAAAGCGCTAAGCTTTAAATAAATTTAATAACATATAACTTCTTTAACGAGCGTTATAAGCGCATAAGTATTGATATTATACAAGTATATTGTAATTAGAAACTATAGGGAACTGAAAGTCCGGGTTCAAGTCCCTTCTAATTGATTTGAATTCCATATATTTGTATTTAAATATTACATATTCAGTCTGTATTCTGCATATCCCTCTTCTGTGTATTTAAATTGACATATTAAGCTCCTATAAATGAAGGATAAATCATTTGAAGTCAACATAGGTATGACAATAATATTGGCATTAACAAGGGCTTTGAGCATTCTATCACCAGTTTTTCAATGATATGAATGGCTGAAGAGTTGGAGGATAGAGAAAATTAAAACTTGTCCTTTAAAGTTTGAAGATTTTCTATCTTAATATAAACTGAGCATTGATTATATATATGTGTGGGAGATGATGATACAGACCAACTGATGAGTGCTGGTTCAGCACGAAATACGTACATTGGAAATCATTTATCTTTTTCACATGTATGTGCTCATGTGTATCAGTTGTATAAGATGCAGTGGATAGCTATAGGGAGCTTGAAGATCTGAGTTCAAATTATTTCTAATTACATTAAGTTCAGTTATACTTGTATTTAAATATTACACATTCAACCTGTATTCTGTCAATCCCTCTTATGCATATTTAAATGGACATATTGAGGTCCTATTCATGAAGATGAGAATGACTTAATGTCAACAGGGTTAAGACAATAATCTTGGCATCAACAAAGGCTTTTAGTGTTCCATAATCAGATTTTCAATAATATGGATGACTAAAGAGTTGGAGGGTGGAGAAGAATGAAGCTTGTCCATTAAAGTTTGAAGATTTGCTATCTTAATATAAACTGAGCACTGATTATATATATGTGTGGGAGATGATGATCTGGACCAAACACAAAAATATGGATATTGGAAATTATTTAGCTTGAAAGTCTGAGTTCAAATACCATCTAATTGTCTTTTATGTAAATATAAGTTAACCAGTATAAATTATCTGCAACTCATTTACCAAACAATATAATTTGCTAGTAGATACAATAAATGATAAAACAGTCAGAAAAGTGTTTAAAATTTTATATGCAAATTAACTTAAGGCTGATTCTATTCTTATGCAGTAAAACAATGGATTTCAAATAAACATATTTGAATATGTTTTAATTTTAAGATTTAAATCAATTAAGTATATTTTTAAAGTGAAGGAGGGGAGAGAAACAATTATTTTATTTGAATTTAAAAGCATTCTATTAACTAATTTTTTTTTTTTCAAAATTAAATGATTATTTCCCTTTTAAATATCAATTAATATCAAATTAAAATTTTTAATAATGAAAACTTAAAAGGAAATGAACAAATAACAAACAGTTTATAGCAAAAATGACACAAATATTAATAAGAATTTTAAATACATTGAAAATTACTTCCATTGCCATTAGGCATTCAAACACTGCTAATGTTTCATTTAGATAAATAGTTTAATGTTAAATAATAATAAAAATTTGAGATATTTTTGAAAATAGTTTTATTTTTATGTTGTAAAAAGTGACATTTATTTATTAACATACAAAAGTTACAGAAGTTAATACAGTACTGTATACACAAAAATTCGAAATAGCACACATTAATTTGAATAAAGATAGTCTTAAATCATATTCAACTCTTACCACTATCCACCATACAGAATATTGATGTCATAAAGTTTGATTTCTTAATTACTAAAAGTATTAAAATATAAAACCGTTACCAAAAATGATTTGATTTCAGAAAATAAAAGGGGCAAATCGATTTAATATTTTCAAAATTTTTTTGAATATATACAAAGCCTCTATTTAATTATAACAGCTTAATCTCAAAAGATGACAACCTCAAAACATTGAAAATCATGTTTATATACATGCATATAAATTTCTGCATATTCTAAATGATACAGCATGTCAATTTGCTTTTTTATCTTTTTCAAAATCTAAACCTTATACAATACTATTAGCTAGAATTGTTAAATTCTCAAATCTCATCTCAACAAAATAAGATCACTAATGTTTTTCTAAAGTTGTAATCAAAATAGCTTTTTTATGTGATTGGAAATACTAGAAAGAAAGATCAAAGACATAGTAATGCTTTAAAGGGCATACATAATCTGCTCAAACTTACAATAATTGAAAGTCTAACACAAATGGATGGTTTAAATTTTGTATACTGTTTTAAAAAAGTTAAGCAAATATTCTTTTACAGCAATAATAGCTAGTCATAATCCTATTCAGAGATCTTTTTTTCTCTATATTACTGATTTTATTTTCTCATTTATCTTTCAACAAAAACAAGGTTTTTCCATACATTGCAAAGTCCACAAAAACTTTTTCTTATTAGAAATATTCGAGAAGTTTTTCAAAGATGAGTTACATATCTGCATTCGAATAATTGGTTGAAAAAATATAGAAAGAGAAATGTAGCCATCATCTAACATGATCCAGTCATTTTAATCTACATTGAGTAATACCATGAGAAATGTATTTTGGCCGAATCCAGATTAAAAGTGATCTAAATATTTCTTTGTTTTAGTATATAGATTCTTTAGACAAAAGAATAAAGATGTCAATATCTGGCTCACAATTAAGATTATTAATTGAGTATCAGATATCAGTCAGTTGTTCTTGCATTCAAAAGATAGGATTTTTGTGTTACTTTGTTTATATATATATATATATATAGGTGTATATTCTGTTAGCAAACATGATGAAAAGCTAGACATCATTGAAAAGAAATAGAGAAAGAAATTGAAAACGAACGTAAAAAAATCTTTGCATTAGTTGTTATATAATGGCAACAGAAGATTGTAATTCTATGATGATAGAAGGAAAAAAAAAGATTTTGGTAAATATAGATTAGAATTAGAAAGATATGTAGAAAATAAGCAAATTTTTGAAGAGAAAGTGACATATATACAATAAAAAAATTGCACATGATAGACCAAATTTATTAATTAGATTACATGTTTGTTTGAAGTAAGCTTTAAAACAGCATTAATAAATCCATGTATATATTTGAAGCTTAATTTTAAAACTAAATGAAGTTTTGGAACAAAAAGAAAGTTCCAGAAGTAAATTTTAAAAAAGAAAATTAAAAAAACAAACAAACAAATTTTGTTTTGATTAATAATGCTTTTATTAAGATATAAACGTAATGAATAAAGTAGCATAATAGTGGATTTGTTGCTAATTATGAGAATATTATCCAAGAAATTATTATAATAAAAACATTTATTTGGAAGTTATAACTGCATAAAATGACATATTTTGTTTATAACTTATATTTAGCATATGAATTTTTTTATTTTTTTTTGAGATCTAAACTACTTAATAAAACATAATAAAGAAATTCAGAGATTGCAATCAGAAGATGAATTCACTAGTGGTTCCCTTAAATCTTTCAATTATGCCATTGTATCCATAAATTTGATACACATCAACTATGACTCATAGTTTGTGTTTTATCATGTCTATATAAGTCAATGGCTATCAGATTCCATTTTTTGAAGTAGTTTAGAGCAGATGGATTGTACTGAATCTGTTTCATAATGAATAGGAAAATCAAATCTATTTGTTTTTACTCTGGAAAAAGAAATTTGTTAAAAAAATTTTTTGATTGAACATTTAGACAGATTATCTTGATTTGAAAAAGAAATTATGTTTTTCATTAGTAGAAAGTAGTACATAAATTTTTTTTATAAATTTTTTCTGTAAGACAATTTTTCTTCGTATATCTAGTAAAAAAATATGTAAAAAAAAAAAGGATACTCAGAATAGACTTGAGGTATTCCAGTAAATTTCTCATGTTAATATTTGATTGAGTATCTAGAAGTTTACAATGTTTATTTTTGATTTAAACAAGGCACCACATTCACTAATATCATATGCTAATGGTCAATAACATCTCAACTATCATATTCTATTTTTTAATGGATGGTGATTATACTGTGAAACTCCTATTTGGCTGAAAGAATAAACCAAATGAAGGTAGCTGTCAAATATTCATAGTCAATGACATGTCAAGCTGTCAATAACTAGGCATTTGAGTTGTGGTCAATTAAACCAGCAAATTAATCTTGGGTGAAAAAATAGTCATGTGTAGCATGCATTTTGTCATTAAGGGCAGAATGTAAAGTAAAATAGTTATTCAGGGAGCAGCTGCAAGGTAAAAAGACATGGGATTCTAATAACTCATTAGGTTCTCAAAAATCAGTGAGAATGAGTGTATCTGGATATTTATTTTGAATCATGAAAAAAATAAAATATTAATTCATGCCAATTTAATCACTACTCAGATGATCAAAAACCATGCTCCCTATTGAGCAACCAGAACAGGATCAGAATATTGGAGAAAAAAAACAAAATGTGATATACAATTTTACACAAGGCAGATAAACATAATGGGATGTAATGGGACTTTAGAGCTGAGCAAGGAAATGAAGATTGGAATATAGAATGTCAAATATATGATTGATAAACTTCTTAAAAGAATTGAAATATATATTTGCAATTTGGCAAAACAAACCATGCAAAGATTGGAGTTTACAATATTAGTACAGAGCAGCATTATCTGTTATATTTTGTTTCAAATCTGCTAGTATACATTCCATTAGAATAATATCTTATTACAATGTTTATAAGCTTTGTTGACGATACAGTGATTATTATTTAATATACTGTCTTAGATGTACAATACTTTTCAACAAATTATTTTATGTACATAATATATATATATAAATTAATATGATAGTATAAACAAAATTTAAAATAATAATAATATACTTATTAATAATAAATAGACAGAGCACAATTATATATATATTTCTCATGCGTGTGTTCACTTTTAACAATCATTAAAAAAAAAACAACATACTATTCCAAATCTTTATTTTTTTTTTTAACTAAATGAACAGTGAAGCACAAGGCTTTGATTTTCTCAAGTCACTGATGTATTGCAGTAAGCCAGTTTCATTGTAATTAAACATGTTCTGGACAATAACTTTATTTTTTCAATAACTTTTTTTCTGGAGTAATGTAACAGCAGTTTCATTAGAACAGACATAGATTCTTTAATGTTTTTAAACCTCTATCATATTTAGAATTTATACAGACATCCTTAATTGCAATTACTTGTTTCACATTTTCAGGAAAACTCTTCATACAAACTTTAAGCTTTCTGATGCAAGACAAAAACATTTTATATGGTCTTCTTTTTTTCTGCCACTACTAAATGAACAACTTTGATTTTAAAACTTAAGGAACCTACTTCACAAATATCTTAAATTTCATATATATTTCTAGATTTAGACTTAAAAAATATTTTATTATTTAAAATACTGTACCATAACAAACTTTTGGAATTTAAAAAAACAAATGCCTGTACTTTTATTGTAACTCAAGGAAACACTGAAAAATATATCTAAATTGTATCATTTGAAAATTTGAATTTACTAAGGATGCTATAAAATGAAAAAAATAAACTGATGCCATATCATAAAATTTATTGAAATTAGAAATTTGAATTTTTAAATTTTTTCTTTACATGTGCTTTTTCGATAGCATATATTAATAACCATATAGTGTAGCTCCACTGCACTATTTGGGAAAAATGGAATATATCACCAAAATGTAGGTATGTGGTATAATGGAGCATAAGTACAATATAAATTAGTAAATGAGAGAATCTTGATAGTTCATATAAGGGTATTATTATATCTGGTAATAGCAATAAACAAAAAATATATAGCATTTCTATTAAATATTACAATCAATTCATCAGAAATAAAAAAAAAATAAGAGCATAACTATTACCCAAAATGATATTATTCAAAATTGCAAGAGTTGATGATGAAATACTAAAAGTGATGCAAGAATGAACAAAGATGACTGAAAAATATGAATTGGGGAAGAGTAGCAATAAGGAAGCCAGGTAAAATCTAGTAATTTCTTTAATACACATGATTTAGTCATCACAATACAATTTTTATGGCATAAAATGCGCATGATATCATCAGATGGATGTAACTTTAAAGCTCTTATGTAAGGCAAGCTTCCATTTTTTTTTTTTTGAATTTCACATTTGAACTTTCTATTTTACTGTCTATATACTACTGACTTATGTATTTTCATTTCTAAATCCATTTTGTTCTGCTCACAATTCATTTCCATATTTTTGATACTCTTTTCTATCTTATCTTCTGAATATTCATTTGACCTTGACTCAGAATTATTTTACTTCATATTTTCTAGTTTCATTTGATTTTGCTCTGCATTTTCTATAATATGTGCTACACTTTTTTTTATATACACTTGATTGTACTAAATATTTTTCTTTTATACTCAAATTACTTTTCCAATCTTTTTGTCATACTCATTTGATTCTGCTCCATTTTTTCCTCCAATTTTTCAATACTTTATAAATGGGGTTATTGTTTTTCTCAATTTGCCATTTTGAGATATATTATAATAATAACTGTATTAATAAAACTTTGTTTTATTGAATTTTTCTGCAATAAGATCGATCAGAAAGTATTTTCTATATTATAAGTATCCATTATTATTGCTTCATTGTTATAATGATTTGAATTCTTCCATATCCATTCATTAAAGTAATTAATTCCAATTTATTTGGCTAGAAGTATGTTTTTTTATTTTTGATAAAGCTAATAGTTTTAATCAGATTTCTATACCATTTTTTCTTTTGTATTCAGTTTTAATGGCAAATGATTTAATCTGTTTTCCTTTTCAAAAAGCCACATTAAGATAGAATGGAATGAATCAGATTTACATGAATTGATCATCACTTAATCAAAACTCATTCTTCTCCATCAACTATATTATGGCACAGTGACTGAAGGAACATGGTTAATAGATATACTCATATAGTATTGGAACAACATTATATCAAACATTATTCCATGCAAATGATACCCCTGATCTAAATGTCACATCGTCGAGTCAGTCTAATTGGATTGGACTGGATTTTTTCTTCTACTATAACTGGTCAGCAACTGCACTCTTTTAGTTTTCACTAGTGTGTTTTTCCCCTTTTTTTCTATTATATCTCCATTATAAGTTTTGAAGTCAATTTTAATAACTCTGCTAATTTGCATATTGTTAGATATTATTGTTATGCAAATTATAGATTAATTCTATTTTCTGTATATAATTATTTCAGTGACTCAGCACTGTCTGTATTAATCAGATTTTTACACACACAATATATATATTAATAAATACATAATCAGTCAATACATAATATCTCTCCTTCACCCTAGAAATAAGTAGAGTTTTTACATAAAATAAATCTAACTTTTTTGGCATCTGTATCTCTCTGGCAGGTCTTATTAATTTTTCTCTTTCTTGCTCCTTTGTATTTTCTTCTTGTTCAGGCTGAATAGCATTATTAAACTCTATAACTTCATCTTGAATTGAAGAATTATCTGCAAACTCTATCTCCATATTTGTAAAAGCATCTGTTTTAATATTTTTATCTGAAATCAGAGTAATACCTTTATCTACATTGTTAATTGTATCTTCTAGAATCTCAATTTGAAGTTCTCCTAGAATCTCAATTTGATGTTCTTTTATATAGTTAAGATGTCATCTCACTACTTAATATTATCTAGTTTTATTTATCATATTTATGCAAATATAACTTTGCTAACTTTTCTCAGTAGCAATTTTTACTTTGGCGTATTCTTTATCCAAACAGTTTTCGTCTCTCCTTTTGACCTTATCTGACATAATCACAGATGTATGCATCCTTATGTGATGCTTAGTTAAACTCAGCATTAATTGCTGGTAAAGCATAGCTGTTATTAATGCTTTATGGAGATCAGCACATTCCAATTTATTTAAGTACTTTTCAACTATTGGACTCTCTTTCCTGCAGTTCTGTTTGATCGAGGGAAATATGATGATGTATGCACATGCTGTATCCCCTTCATAGCAAGGAAGTCCTTCAATTCCTTTGACCTGAATGCAATGCCACTGTCTAATACTATAGTCTCAGGATACCCATGCATGGAAATAAAGTTCATTTAATATTTTTTATCACACTCTCTGCACTGGTAATTTTTATTAAACAATATTCTGTTAATTTGGAGCATGCATATACAGCTATCAGGACAATATGTCCATAGAATGGCCTGGCATACTCTAAATGTACTCTTTTTCATACTCATGTAGCCTCAGGCCAAGATAGGGATTTTTCAACTGGCAAACTTGCCAATTGTTGGAAAGCTTGACATTTTTAAACATTTTGTTCATTTATATTATGCCAGTACCCAGTATGTCATTAATATACAATCATGACACATTGACAAATCTTCCTGATCATTCCATAGATTCATCACTTCTTTGGCCATTCATTTTTGATCCAATTTGTAATCAACTTATAGTCCTTATTATTTTTTAGTCCATTCAGCCATACTTTTGCTATTTACTACATTGGACTTCAAACATGTCTATGTAATTTAATTCAATAACATCGATTTGCACGTGCTTTATCTGGAGTTCTGGAGAGGTTGTCAGCATGTTTTATGTTTTCCTGGCCTATACAATAAATTGTAGTCATACAAAACTAGGATATTCATCCAACTCAGCAAATATTGACTGGCATGGTCAAACTTTATTTTTTCCAAAAATTTTCAGTAGTGACCTATGATCAGTATAAATTTTAAATAAAACTGCTTAATATTTGTTGGCTTCAGGAAATTTTTTACTATTGTAGTATTCTCTGAGTTGGGATATTTTTCTTTCTACGTTATAATGTGTCCCAGAAATTTAATTTCTTTTGTTGATCAGATATTCCACATTCAATCTAGTACCAAAATTATTTAATTTTTTTCAGACCGCATATATCCTTTTCTTTAATTGTATTTCATTTCTGAAAAATATTTAAAATGTCATCTAAGTATAGTATAGCCCTTCTACTCCCATGAGCAACTTCTCTACTTTTGCTTGGGTATTAGGTGCTATATATCCTGCATGGCAATTTGTTGAATTTGAACAGTCCCATATGCATATTTATTGTTAATAACTTAACTGTTCTGCTTGTGAGAGGGATTTGGTGGAATGCCAATTTCAAATCTAGTTTTGTGAAGTATGCAGCTTTATGCAGATGCTAATACTTCTCTTATACAGGATAAGGGATGGTACCTCCGTTAATATTTTTATTAACAGTAATCCAGTAACCACAGCACACTTTAATAGCTCTGTCTGGTTTCAATACTGCTGCAATCAGTGTAGTCTAGTTGGATTCTTCTATGGGTGTAATAATGCCCTTATTCATCAAATTTTTTAGTGCCTTCTCCACTTTGGGCTTAAGAGCAAACAGTTCTTTGGTATATAAATAATTTATTATGAATTAACCATTAGCTCTATATCCACTGATTTTATCTTAAATTCAATGATTTGGATTTAAGGAAATGAGGGAATTTATCTCTAATTTCAGCTTCTAACCGTACCCTTTTAAATATGTTAATTTTAATATCCAGAAAGTAAACAAATGTGTCCTAGTATCAGGTTAATGTTTTTCTATTATGGCTATAAATTATTATGGGCACTGAAACAACTCCTTCAATATTAATTCCATTTCCATTAATGTTGATTACTACCAAATTAGTTTTCTTCATTGCTATACTAGCTTTTTTGCAAATAGTCATCCACTCTTAAAATGGCATTGATACAGCCATTCCATTGTCTATTTGGCATATCAACATTTCCTTTAATAACTTTAAACTTGTAACCTTCTTTGTCATTCCTCCCCTCCATTTATTATTTGAGAGTGAATTTTTTTATCTTGGTCACATATTTTTGCAAAGCCTGGATAAATGACCTGTCAGGCTGCAACTAAAACATATGTTTTAAATTTACGCACTAATTTTTAAATTATCTCTCTTTCCACAACAATAACAGATATAAGGAGTCTGTAATATTCCTACACTTATTCATATACTCGAAGTGGCTATCTTTGTCACATTTTTAAATACTTCCACGAAATCTAGAACTGTTTTATGTGTTCTCTCACATTAGCATTATAAGTTAGTGTAGATTCACTTAGAAGCATCCGCTTCAACATGCCCCATAATAATAGGTCCAATAACATCACTTCTATATAATCATTAAAGTAACCTTCCTTCACTAAAATTTGTAGTATTAAATTATATTCACATAAGTTTTCATCTTATGCTTACATTCTATTATGAAACAAAAACACACTGTATATTTTGATGTTATTCACTTGAAATGGGGATTTAATTTTGTCAATAATTCCTCATAGAGGATTTCTTCCAGTGTTTCGAAACATATACCTAATTTATTAACTGCAGGACATCCTTTCCTGACATCCATAGTGATTTTTAACTTATCATCAGTAATCCCACTTATTATCATGTATTTCTCCCTATGGTTTAAGTATATTTGCCACTGTTCAGGATTATTCACATCAAAAGATATTATGCTATTCTGCAGTTCTATATGTATACTAATCCTTACTGTCATATTGGTAATTATTTCATTTAATATTCACACAAATCCTTACACAGACCCTTAAGACTGCACTCATTTTCATATGTATAGTGCTAGGCTATAATCTAGCAGCAGTACACTCATACATTTAACTTAAATTGAAAACATAAAAACTTTATTTAATAATTTAAACAAAATTATTTACTCATAATAAAATATAAGTTAGTAATGATAATTAGTAATTCAACTAGCAACAGACTAGTTGAAACAGCAATAGATAATATTGATCACAACATAGTTCATATATCAATCAATCAATCAATAAATAGATAGATAAATAAACTGAGCTAAACTCCATTACCACAATTTTTTAAAAGTCCTTCTTTTAATAACTATTTGCTTCCTTCACATTTATCATTTAACTCATGTATCTTGCTGTTCATTGCGTCAGTCTAATTGAATTAGACGAGATCTCTTTCTTCTACTGTATCTAGTCTCTAACTGCACTATCAGCTTTTACTGTACTCTTCTAGTTTTCACTTACTTATTTTTTCTACTATATCTCCTTTAGAAGTTTCGCAGTTAATTTTAATAATTCTGCTAATTTGCATATTGTTAGACATTATTGCTATACAAATTAGAATATGCAGTTTAATTCTACTTTCTGCATACAATTATTTCGAGAGTGACTCAACACTACCAATATTAACCAGCTTTATACACATGCATACAGTACACAACAGTTTAGAATCTAAAATTTTTAACAATTTAAATTTCCAGCAATATAACAGGAGTTAAGAGATGAATTGTTAAAAATGCAAAATGTTTGCTAATTCAAAAAGTGTCAACAACCAGAATTTTTGGATTAATGATATTTTACCTATATTGTATTATTCAAAAAAATAATGTATAATACAACCATTTCTTATATAATATGTTCATCATACGTGAGTTTGTATATACATGACATTTTAACAAAATGACCATCTTTTGAGTTATTCTAGACAAAAATAATGACAAACTGAAGGAATACATAAAATATCCATAAATTAATTGTAAAATTTTGCTAACATTATATTACTATTTTTCATATGTTTATATTATTATAATTAATGAACATAAAAATATACAAAAGTAGTGCAGACAATTCTTTTTGCATTTATAATATAGATGCACACATATAAATTACAAACTTTGAAACAATTAATGTTAATTGAAACATGAATTCAAATTGTCAAATAATTTAATAAACTTATAATATTACTAAACTTACTAATAGTTAATAAACAATTTGACAATAAATTCAATCATTTGTAATCTTATTTTAAAAAAAATCATTAAAAATTTGCTACGATACAGCGGAATTCTAAATCTTTACAATAAATAAATTTAATTAATATTTAATTTTTTTTTATTTTTTTTTGCTCATAGCCAACTCACATCCAATGGATTGGTCACTAAATGGGTATCAAGCTATATTTAGAAGAAAAAAAAATCTAAACCCATCATCAACTTAGCACTTGATTAGCAGTAATGTCTTCTCCTTCCTATTTCTTTATCAAGTATTGGAGAGGAAACTGCACTACAGTATCCATTTTAATATTCCTTATTTTTTAATGTTTTATTAAACAATATAAATATCTATTTCTTTCTATTTTTCCAATAATGCTAAATATTCTTTCATAGTCATTATTAACATACAAGATAAATAGATAGCATCAAATAAATAATTATTAAATTTTAAAAAACTATATCTGACTTTGTTTTCTTTATATATGTGCATCATGATTTCTATCTATACTCACAGTAATTGATTTTGAGATTATGTATAATTGTGTGTAAGTTTCATAGTAATTTTTTGAAAATATATTTCATATGCGAAATCTCAATTTTTAAAATTTTAGTCAAGCCTGCAATTTCAGAAATTTTTAAACATTTTTTCAAAAGAAACTTATCTTGTAATTTCACAACAGTGGAAAGATCTTTTTATCTTACTATTTGTCTAATAATAGTTCACAATTTGAATTTTAAATAACTAAAACCATGGCTCTTTATAATTGCACAATAAATGATAATTTACTATGAGCAGTTTCTTATACATCTGGGTCTCGTATGCAGATTATTTTAATGTGATTTTGAAGTTATGTGATTCATGTTTCTTCTTAATATCTTTCATATTTCACTATATTTATTAGATATCAAGAAATTTAAATTATTAATAACTTATTTTGACTTGAAATACTTTTTTTTTTTTCCAAAAATATAATGTTATATTAGCAACTAACGTGAATATGGCCTGAAGCTGTATTTAGAATCTTAGCTTCTATGTAAATAACTTACTTATACTAATGAGTAAATAATAATAATAGATTTATACATATGTATAAAAATATCGCAATAAATATTGAAAAATTTTAAACTTTTAAAACATATTTTGTTAGATATTAACAGAAATAATTTTTTTTTAGATTTTTAAAATAAATAATAATGAAGATTTTATTGATTTTATAAACTGAAAATAATATTTCTAATGACAATGTATAATCTTTTTGTTTTGATTGCGATCTTATTTTTTTAATATAGAAACAGCAACCATTAACAACATAGCACAAGACTGAAAGTGGCGCTAGTTGTACATCATGTCACGAATCTGATTTCTTACTAGTTCACAAACGAACGCATATTGTCAAATAGCGGAAATGATTAAAATATGTATGAAAAAAAGTAAAATTAAATACTGTAGTTAATAAAAAAAGTTTGTCTTGTATTAATTTTTTTCAAATATTTGAAATTTTTTATTACTCATATTTTATTTCCTTACTTTTTTAATGCGAATTTTAAAGTAATTTTTCCTTGTTGCTTTCTGAAAATTACAGAATCTATCCCTCATTTTTCAAGATAAGTTACATTTATTTTGTGCGATTTCTGTTGTGCATGTTTTCTGAGGAACCTATCTACCGCATAAAACGAGACCCAGGTGTATTTAACTTACGTTTAACAAATTTTAAAAAAACTGTCCCAATAAATTATCACAAGTATTTTTTTATATATACATTGTACCTTACTACAGCGTAGGCAAAATAAGTTCATCCCAAAGTAGAGAACTATTTCAAAGAAAAACTGCACAGATTATTGATGTCAAATTCTGCACTTAATATTGCTAAATATAATTTTAAATGTAAATAGTAGCTCAAACATACATAAAATTAAAGAGGAAACTAATGCAAACCTCTTGTACTGCAATCATGTTAATATAATGAATTCACACTCTATATTATAACATCTTAATAAATTGAATGCATAAATAGGTTTGAACTAAAGTATCAAGTGGGTATACTCTATGCTTTTTTAGTAAAGAGGTTTGTATTAGTTTATATATAGTTCGTTGAAGTTTGCCATAGTTCCCACTTAAATTTAAATCAAATTTTAATAAACTAAATATTTTGTTTGCATATTTATATATATAATGCATAATATTCTCATATTTAATATACAACTCAACAATATTCACACCAATAATATATATACACACACTCAACAAGCATTAAAAAAAATGCTTACATTAGGAATACCATAACTAGGAAGATCCAAGCATTGAGAGCAACCATCAACAGGTGCCTTCTCAGATAATAAATATATATGGTGGCACATCACAACAATTCCACTGAAATTAAATAATAACATAAAAAAATTTAAAAACTGTTTTAAAAATTTAATTACAAAACAATTCCACAGTTTGAAAAAAAAAATAATAATTTTACTATAACATATATATAAATAGTACACCAAAAAACAAACTAATTTTTCTATTAGATAGTAGTAATTCACTAAGTTAAAATCCACAAGTACCTGGATAAATTATTTATTTTTCATTACTTGAAATTTTTGGGGTAAAAAAGTAATTGTCGTATTGATATATATATAATAACAAAAGATTTTCTTATAAGACATATTCTGTATATAATTATCCATTTTCATTAAGGTATTAAAGTTATTTAAATGCATAAATTATTTTGGTGTCAAGTTATTAATCTCAAGTCTGCTGAAGCATTTATAGACTAAAACAGGGGTCCCCAACCTTTTTGCACTTAAGAGCACATTCTATAATACCGGCCAGTTGGCGGGCACCATTTATTTTTTCAACCAGGGGGCGGGCACCATTTATTTTTTCAATGTAAATTTATAGTTGGATATTGTTAATAATACACATAATGTACAAAAAAATATTTATTTCAAAAAGAAAATTTTAATATATAATTATCATTTATATTTTTACACTGTAAAAGTATAGTATGCCTTACAATTTGATTACAATATAATACAATAATTTATAAGAAATTTTAAAAATTAAATGTATTTGTATCAGATAAATAATTTTTTATCATGTTCGGATAGCGGCGGGCACACGTAAAAAGGTCTGCGGACGCCATGGTGCCCGTGGGCATAGGGTTGGGACCCTGGACTAAAATATTTCATATTGTTTAACTCCTTAGCTTAATAATGAATAACAAATTTCTTAACTTACTCCAATAATTAAAAAAAAAAAAGTTGGGAGGGGGGAGATATTAATGAAAAATAGTTCCATGACATTAATTTTTTTTTTGCAAAAATCTTAAAATCAATTAATCACTTTCTTCATGCACAAATACATAAAATTTGTTTATTATTTACAAATCTAAGCTGACAGTTTAGATTATTTAATAATCTTCCTCAGAATGGTCAATATATAATAAACATAGACAAATATTTTATTATAAACATATATTGAATATTTCTATAAATATAAAATACACATTTTAAAAAATATATATATCAATTATAAATATTAATTATCTATAACTAGTTTAAGTATAATTTTTTACATTTTATTTTATTACTTTTCTCAAAATTATATCTAAAATTAATTTACATTTTTTTCTAAATTCAAATCATTAATAATTTTAAAGCCATATATAATTCTATTTAAGTATATATTTTACTATTACAAAACCATCTTTATAATTAACTAAATTATATAATACATGACTGTTAATGAAAACATCCACAGAAATGATAAGTTTTTTAAAAAAAAATTCAGCTTTATTACTATTTAACATGCTTTAGATATAATATGTACATCATATTCATAGCTTATACTAATAACACTGAATATTTTTTAAGAAATTATATTTTCCGCGGATGTCTTCATTAACAGTCATATATTACATTAGCTCAAAAAAGAGATTATTTATAGTTGAATAACAAAATTACAATAACTAGCATAAACTCACATATAAATAATAACTATTTAATTCACTAATTTTTTAACCTTATTATTTACTTAAAAATAATACATAAATAATCTCAATAATGTATAAGCTAAATTTATATTACACTAAAACAAAAAATATATATTTAAAAATGACATATTTCTAGATTTATAAACAAATAAATAAATAATACTTCTGTATATAATATAAAAATAATATAAATAACAATTCGTGTCAATTGTTAATACAGAGTTTAATATAAATAAATAAAAACAAATAATATTTCCAAGCGCTTTCAACTCTTACGAGTCCTTATCAAGGCAGTGTAAACAATTCTATTTTCTCCTAGGTGATGAATCTAACATTTCATTGTATTGGCCAGGAACAACTAATCGGAAAGCTGGTTAATTTTGAATTCATAGCACAAGATGAATTTTGTATAATATATGATTCTTTAATCTTGCGTTTTTTATCATGTGTTTCATTCATTAATATTGTAAAATCCTTTGGACTACATATATGGCCTGTATTATTTTGGTGAACATAAAAAGCTGAATAAACTGTATCATCTTCTCTTGCTCTATTATAAGTATATTTATGTTGTTGAAGGCGATATTTAATATTTGTTTTGGTTTCTCCAACATATATTGCACTACAATTTATTTGTGGGCATCTAATAGAGTATACAACACTGCTTTTATCCTCCTTATTTATTATTTCCTTAGAATTATTTATTAACCTATTAAGGTTAGGTGGAGTTCTCCATGCTAATCGAAAATCTTGACTTAAAACTTTTATTATATTTTTATTAATATTGGGAATAAAAGCTAATGACATCCATGGTTTATTATTCATATTTATATGGTCACTATTATGATGTTGTTTATAATGCTTCAATACAGTAGATAATAGCATTTGTTTATTATAACCCACTTGTATTAAATCTTGCATATAACATTTTATATTATCTTTCATAAACATTTCATTTGAACACAGTCGTTGATTACGTGTTAAAAAAGCTCTAAAACCAGCTAATTTGTGTACTAAAGGAACATTAGATGTTGGATGAATGTAACCTCTATTATCTATATGTTTTACAACCATTTTATATACTAATTTATCATCTACCCTTGATATTTGCAAATCTAGGTATTTAATACTAGAATTGTCTTCTCTTTCTATTGTCCAAACTAAACCATCTTGGTTCTGCAAACTATCAAAAATTTGCTTTATAATGTCTGGTAGCCCATATATCAAAACATCATCCACATATCTACAATATAATGTGTTCTCATTTCTTACTAATATGGGATGCACAATTCGCTGTTCTATATTATCTACAAACAAATTACTTAATAATCCACTTACAGCCAAACCCATTGGCCATCCTTTTTCCATTCTATATAAGTTACTACCATGTTCTGCAACAATATCATTGCTTATCCAAATTAAAACATCTATAATAAAAGATATTTTATCCTGTGGCATTTCTTTAGCACACAATTTATGATACAGTTTATTCAGCTTTTTATGTTCACCAAAATAATACAGGCCATATATGTAGTCCAAAGGATTTTACAATATTAATGAATGAAACACATGATAAAAAACGCAAGATTAAAGAATCATATATTATACAAAATTCATCTTGTGCTATGAATTCAAAATTAACCAGCTTTCCGATTAGTTGTTCCTGGCCAATACAATGAAATGTTAGATTCATCACCTAGGAGAAAATAGAATTGTTTACACTGCCTTGATAAGGACTCGTAAGAGTTGAAAGCGCTTGGAAATATTATTTGTTTTTATTTATTTATATTAAACTCTGTATTAACAATTGACACGAATTGTTATTTTATATTATTTTTATATTATATACAGAAGTATTATTTATTTATTTATTTACAATGGAACGTGATTGGAAGTTTAAAGAAGCAATATATTTGCGAAGAAAGTGTATTGTAGCTAATGAACGTTTTATTTTCTTTAAGAGATGTTGTGAGTTTAATATTATTCCAAATTCTTGTAAAATTAAAATTAATTATAGTATACGTAATAGAATTAATGCCACGAATATAATACAAAGAACTTTAGTTCATTTTTTATTGAAGGATAGCAGAAAAGAACTTTTTTCGATAATAAAGAAAGAGAAAATATTACAACAGTTTTATTCATTACCGTTATATACAGAATTTTGGTTTAATAAATTTAAAAAAGATATGCAGTCTAAGTATTCAAAGAAATTTGAGTTTTTATTATATAAGCAAAAGCATATTAAATTGCGAAATAATAATCAACAAGTAGTTAATTTATCTAAATATGAAATTCCGGATAACATAAGTGAAATTTTATCATTTGGGCCTAGATATGTATATAGTTCGTGGAAAAATGCAAAGGCTGAAGTAATTGCAGATGTGGAAGCAGCATACGACGGTATTATTACTAAAGAAAATGTTATTAAAGTTATTTCTCCGAAAATTAATGCATTATCTAATAAATTGAATTATAGTAAACAGCAGGCTTTGAAAGATGTTAAATTATTTTTAAATAATAACCAGCTGATTTGTTCTAAGGAAGATAAATCACATAGATTTGTATTAATGGATAAAGATACATATGAAATTAAACTTAAACAACAAATAGAGAAATTGAATTTTATTAGAATTAAAAATTATAATATAAAGGCTATGAAAGATAAGTTTGTTTCAAAGATTTTAAGAGCACGTGGTAAAATGTTTCTTACTAATAAAGAATATAGGGAAGTTTATCCATCAGCAACTTTTATTCCGCAAATGTTTGCGAATGTAAAAACACATAAGCTTAATGCTCCTTTAAGATTAATGATGGATTTTACAAGGGCATATTATCAAAAGCTAGCAAAAATTTTAGTTAAGTGGATTTTAGATTTTGTTGGGTTTGGAAAATATACATTAAAATCGTCATTTGATTGTGTTACTATACTTAATAAAACAGCTATAATTAAGGAGTACGAGTTTGTTTCATTGGATGTGGTGGAATTATATGGATCAGTGGATCGATCTGCATCTATTACAATTTTGAGAGATAAATTGTGTGCTAAAGAAATGCCACAGGATAAAATATCTTTCATTATAGATGTTTTAATTTGGATAAGCAATGATATTGTTGCAGCACATGGTAGTAACTTATATAGAATGGAAAAAGGATGGCCAATGGGTTTGGCTGTAAGTGGATTATTAAGTAATTTGTTTGTAGATAATATAGAATAGCGAATTGTGCATCCCATATTAGTAAGAAATGAGAACACGTTATATTGTAGATATGTGAATGATGTTTTGATATATGGGCTACCAGACATTATAAAGCAAATTTTTGATAGTTTGCAGAACCGAGATGGTTTAGTTTGGACAATAGAAAGAGAAGACAATTCTAGTATTAAATACCTAGATTTGCAAATATCAAGGGTAGATGATAAATTAGTATATAAAATGGTTGTAAAACATATAGATAATAGAGGTTACATTCATCCAACATCTAATGTTCCTTTAGTACACAAATTAGCTGGTTTTAGAGCTTTTTTAACACGTAATCAACGACTGTGTTCAAATGAAATGTTTATGAAAGATAATATAAAATGTTATATGCAAGATTTAATACAAGTGGGTTATAATAAACAAATGCTATTATCTACTGTATTGAAGCATTATAAACAACATCATAATAGTGACCATATAAATATGAATAATAAACCATGGATGTCATTAGCTTTTATTCCCAATATTAATAAAAATATAATAAAAGTTTTAAGTCAAGATTTTCGATTAGCATGGAGAACTCCACCTAACCTTAATAGGTTAATAAATAATTCTAAGGAAATAATAAATAAGGAGGATAAAAGCAGTGTTGTATACTCTATTAGATGCCCACAAATAAATTGTAGTGCAATATATGTTGGAGAAACCAAAACAAATATTAAATATCGCCTTCAACAACATAAATATACTTATAATAGAGCAAGAGAAGATGATACAGTTTATTCAGCTTTTTATGTTCACCAAAATAATACAGGCCATATATGTAGTCCAAAGGATTTTACAATATTAATGAATGAAACACATGATAAAAAAACGCAAGATTAAAGAATCATATATTATACAAAATTCATCTTGTGCTATGAATTCAAAATTAACCAGCTTTCCGATTAGTTGTTCCTGGCCAATGCAATGAAATGTTAGATTCATCACCTAGGAGAAAATAGAATTGTTTACACTGCCTTGATAAGGACTCTGTAAGAGTTGAAAGCACTTGGAAATATTATTTGTTTTTATTTATTTATATTAAACTCTGTATTAATAATTGACACGAATTGTTATTTATATTATTTTTAGATTTATAAACAGAAAAAATGCATTAAAAAGAGCTATATATTTATTTTTTAAAAAATTATTCATATATAAACATTATTGACACTTTTCTTAATGTGCTACATTATTTTAATTTATTAAAAAATTAAAAATAAATGGCTTAATTGCTCAGGAATTCATAAGAGGTTTGAGAACATCTAAAGACCTTACTTTCCAGAATAAGATACTCTACCACTGCACTAAGCAGGACATTTTACATTAATTAATAAAGCAATTTTTCTGCTCTCATATGAGCAATTTTATGCTGTGAATAAAATTTATTATACACAATTGTTACATTAAAAATAAATGAGCAACAGAGAATTAAAGATTATAGAGTATAATATATAATAACAATCAGATACATTACAGAGCAAAAATATTTTTCTAATTATAGCACATCTATTCACATTTAGCCTGATCCAGAACCAGATAATACAAAAATACATTTCATATAAGTACTCAAAATTTCTTTTTAAGTATTATAACTAGTAATCTAATAAAACAAGGTTAGTTTTAGAGCAATTCAGTCTTCAGACCAAACCTTCGCTACCAACAAATTTTATAAAATGTTTTCGTTGTGTTCCCAAGCATATGTAAAAATAACACTTTAGCAAATTCTTTTTGAATATTTGACAAAATATTGTGTAAGCACTGGTTGATCACTATAATCATAGCTTATCTTGGTTTCAATTTTCTAATAAAAATGACATATATTCTTGTCCTCAAATATAAATCAGTTCAAATATAGATCTGTCTGAATTATCTGGAGGAGGAAAACCAAAACAATTCACGCTGTTTCCAATAGCAATATAGGTTCAATCAAAAATGCATTAAAAATATTATAGATCAATTTTCTTGCCATTATTCCCTTTGAATATGCACATTTTTCTTAGAAGCTTCCCTGATGGTCAAACCAAAAAATAAATGACTTAAATTCTTTCTAAAAAAACATCACTACAACCCCCCACTCCAAACACTAAAACAGATATATTATTTCTAGTTATATACATATAAATATTAGTTTTGTAAATTTGTTTCTAATTTTAAACACATCTAGCATTGTTTTTATAATATATAATTAAGATTTTAAAACAAATAGATTAAATATTATTTTTATAGATGTGTATTGAGGTTTTATATATACTAAGAGAGAATGTTTTATTCTTTTTAATATTGTTAGTAAGATATTGCAATGTTAGATAATATAATCTTCATAAGGAAAGTGATCAAATTAAATATAAAAAAATAAATAAATAAATACTCATTTACTCATAAATTAGTCTAGATCCATGGAGCACAATTTTAATGCTTGAAATTTAATACAGTAAAGGTAGTATACTTTCAATTTCTTATAAAGGTAAAAATTTACTGAATCAATCTTGCAGTAATGATTCATAACATTTCTTTAAAATAATTAGAAAAATTAATGATTATAAGTGGAAAATCTAAATAAGAATATTTTCATACCAACTAGAAAATATATTTTATAATATATTGTAACGGCATATATGGCATATTTATATATCGTTATATTTAAACTTATTGGAGAGTAAATTCAGGTATCATAATTTGATAAATCTTAACTTTTTTATCTTTAATATTGAAGATTCTAACATTTTCCTCAAATATATATCATTTCTGTTTTGACCAATCAACCAAACACTGTTAATAGATTTTTCAGCACCCCTGTATTTATTAAATTGCTAATAACATTTGTATTAACTGTCCCAGATGTATATAGGCATTAATTAATAAATCAAGCAAGTTTTCAAACAGGGGTAAAAATTTTTACATATCAAATGTAAACACACTCTCATCTACATTCCATGAGAGATTCCATTTTTTACTCATTTTTAAAGCTCAAGCAAGTAAAAGTTTTAAGCTAAATATTTGTAACATAATTAAAAAGTGTATTACAAACAATCAATCAAACACTGTTAATAAATTTTTCAGCAACCCATTTATCAAATTGCTAATCGATGCAAAATGACATTTGCATTAGCAGTCCCAGATATATATATATAAATTGATAGATCTAGCAAGTATCCAAACATGGATGAAACTTTTACATGCTAGATGTAACCACAGTCCCACTTATATACAATTTAATATAATTTCTATGGATAGTATTGACTTGAAGTTCATTTGTATAAGCTTTAAACATGAATAATGAATCCTTTCATAAATTAGATTAAGCTACACATAAATGAGGCTGTGTTTACATGTAAAGGATTTCGCCTTTGTTTGGAAACATTACAATATCTATTAATCATCACATGATCACATTTCCTATACTAGCACATTAATTGTTGATAAACAGAGCAAAACTCTCCATACAGTACTACCACCTGTGCTAAACAGAGTAATCAATGGATGTCAGAGGCTTGTGCATAAAATCCCTATCTAATGCCTACTCATCCAATATCCCCAGACTAGTTTCTGGCTTGTGGCCTTAGTCAGTGAGGAGCTTTGGATCTGAGAGCACTGCATCTAGATCTTAGGATCTAATGCAACCCTCTAGCAACCACCTTTTATCTCTACTTAACTACAAAACTATGAGAATGAAATTGAAAACACAAAAAATATTTTCAATCTAAGCTCAATATTAGGATCTAATGCAACCCTCTAGCAACCACCTTTTATCTCTACTTAACTAAAAAACCATGAGAATGAAATTGAAAACACAAAAAATATTTTCAATCTAAGCTCAATACTAGAAACCACCTTTTATCTCTACTTAACTACAAAACTATGAGAATGAAATTGAAAACACAAAAAAATATTTTCAATCTAGAGGGTTGCATTAGATCCTAAGATCTAGATGCAGTGCTCTCAGATCCAAAACTCCTCACTGACGAAGGCCACAAACCAGAAACTAGTCTGGGGATATTGGATGAGTAGGCATTAGATAGGGATTTTATGCACAAGCCTTCTGGCATCCATTGATTACTCTGTTTAGCACAGGTGGCGATACTGTATGGAGAGTTTTGCTCTGTTTATCAATATCTATTAATCTTTATATACATCTAGAATAGCTAATACAAATATCATTTTGTATTACTTTAGCAATCTAATAATTAGAGAAGTCTGAAAAGTTTATTAACAGCATTTGATTGATCAAATCCATAAATTTTATAAATGTTAGAAAAATATTGCATTTAATCATGTTATACATGTGTATATATATTCTAACCCAAATATAAAAAGAGCAGCCATTTCTAACTTATAAGATAAGGAAGGATCGGATGGACCCTAAGCTAAATATAAAAATGTCAGAGACTCTTAATAACATTGTCTCTCCTGATGATGATGAAATCCTACAGCTAAGCTCAGTGTGTTATTAGTTATAGTAAAATTTACTATGGAGACATGCATTTAAATATGAGGGAATTTAAACTAATAATAAAAGCATATTATTATAATGTAGGCTAATAAATTAAGAACAGGAAAAATCTCACTGATTCTTATACATTACTGTTCAAATCAAGCAACTTTCCCCATATTAAAATGCATTCCCCAAGTAAAATAAGTATTTGCATTTGATATAAAATCTTATAATGAATTTCTTATATATGTTCTTGAAATATCTTAAGGAACAAATATTAATCATCAATCCATTTATTGCCATGATCTCATCTGACATACTCTTCTAGAATAAAAACCAATGTACTTTTCTTATAGTACAATGATTTATAATTATTCTATTAATGCCACACTGCTGACTTTTGCTATAATAAAATTAATTTGAATAATCATGAAATAATATATAATGATCTCAAAGTTCTTTCTTTACTAATTTTGAATATTAATCATCATATCATGTCGATCAATAAATGAATGACATTCTAGTAGACTAAAGGAGACATACATTCCTCTTATAAGCTAAGGTATCCCAATATATTATAATAACAACAACAATCAATTAAAGAAATGTTTAATATAACTAATAATCATATTTTTTTAAAAAATATAAATTTGGAAAAATCAATGTATTTCACCCAGGATGACATTCGAATATCTCAATGTATTTCACCCAGGATGACATTCGAATATCTAGAAAGAATATTAAATGTATAATGAATTCAAAATAAAATCAAATAAATATGTGAATCTTTCAAATGCAACTCCAATCTTTGGAATTGTAATACTTATGCAATTTTTGCATTTTTAAGTTTGGATGTCTTATAAATTGATTAACTGATTTACCAAGATTTCTGTAATATAATTAAGAATTCAGAACTCAATAAATCATATATAGAAAACAAAGACTAAAATCTAATAATAATAAATACATTTAACATCATATTTACATATTACAAAATTTATTTACATCTTTTTGTCAAACAATATTATTTTGCAGATAGAGGGACCTCACAAACCATGACTCAAGATAGGGACTTTTATAAAGATAAGAGCGACCGTCTTATCTTTAACCTAAATTTCTACTTATATATGCCAATCTGAAGCATTCTGATTTGAAAGCGTGAAGTTGTTGTACTGCTTTTCATTGGCCTATATAAATAGAAATTTAGGTTAAAAATAAGATGATCGCTCTTATTTTTATAAAAGTTGTTATCTTGTGTTGTAGTTTGTGAGGTCCTCTATCGGCAAAATAATATTGCTTGACTATTAGAAATTTTAAGGCACATTCGTTACAGACTAAAGCCTGTTTAAGTATTTACATATACTTCCTGCATGCTCATTAAAATATAATTACAACTTTATATCTTTTTGCCAAAGGAAGATCATCTGCAAACATAGGTGCTGTTTTATTATACATGATGCAATAAAAATAACTGATAACATAATCATCTACACACTTACAAAAATTCTTGTTTACTTTTACAAACATTCAGGTGATTTATTTTATGACACACTAATTTTAAAGTAAGACTACTTCACTATTTTGCTAACTTACTTTTAACATATTTTTCAGGCTATCCTATTTTTATAAAATATTTATCGACTAAAAGCTTTCAAAATATAATAAAACAAAAATATATATGAGAAGCACTTTTATGTCCAGTAAGCTACTATTGCTTATCATATTAACATATAATATTCTATTGATAGAATTTACAAAATACACTAAAATTAGAAAAACTTAAATCCTAACTGACAGATGGCTGAATTTTTACCAGCAAAGTGTTATGATAATATTAATTATCATACAAACACAAATAAGACAATTACTGTCTGGCATTATTTATTTAACAATAAAAATATGTGAAAACACTTCAGAAGCCAAGCACACAACATGCTAGATTTTGCCCATGTCCATATAATAAATAATTTAAACTCTTTTAATTGTCTTTTCAATCCATCAATAAACTACTTCTGGATGATGGTAATGATACTAATGCATCTCTTATAATGTTATTCACACAAATAAACATTAAATTACTAACATATCTGTTGGTTTGTTGGAAACTGCTGGCAAAGCACATTAGTACTATATATATATATATTTTAAGCACTACGTGGTATTTGAATACCATGCCACACATTGGGCAGCCATTTTTAATATTCTACCTACAATCTTGTTCAAAGAATTTAGTGTGCATAAGTAGTTATTATCCTAAGCTTCGAGCACGTACATTTATGAGCAAAGGCTGAAGCCTCTCTCAAGCGCCAATCTTATCCATTTAATAAGAATTATACATCTCGAAAGTGCAAACAAAAGTTCCAATGGATACTCTTTGGGTATTTTATCCTAACTAGCTCAATCTCGAGGGTCTGGGAAAACAAAGCTATGGATGATCTCATTAAGAGACGCCTTATATCTCTAAATATAATTTCTATCTAAATCCAATCTGATTACAATAGCCCATCATCTAACAGAAACCCAGAATGTAAATAATATATATAAGTAGTAATTAATTCTAAGATTTATTAGCATGCGCACACATATATTAATATCTTAAACATATAATTCATTTATTCCGTTACATATACATATATAATTCATACACATATTAACAAAAGCGTGTGATTACATGTCAGAGTTGCATTTTTAAACAATTTAATAAATTATTAATTTACTTTATTCAAATTGAAATAACACATGTTTCTTTAGCCATTATTAAATATTCATTTAAGGCAGATTAAGAAAAGATCAAAGTTACCTCTTAAGAGCGAATGTTCACATGGCTGAGTCTAATAATCTGTAAGCTTACAGCATAGAGAAAATGTTGGTTTTAACGAAAAGTCGCTGGTCCAAACGATGATGATAAGCTCTGAAATATTCTGGCCAAAACAATCCCTATTAGAATTTAAATAGATGAGTTTGGCTTGATTATGAGAGGATCTGGTTGTTAAGAGTTCCGTGGCCATTACGCTTGGTTGACTAAATGGCAAATCCATAAATAAAGTTCAGGTGGGTTCCACAATATCTGTCTATTGAGCGGTCTGATGAACATAGACAATTATTCTACCCCCGCATGTATATGGAGTACATTATGAATAAAATTCTTAATTAATAATTAGGTTGATCAGTTTATATGTCTTTCTCTGCTTCTCTCTATCACTTCACTGCTTTTTCTATATTTTTAATCACCACTAAATCACTGAGAACAAATATAGTTCTATTCTTTAGTGCTCTTTAACTTCGCTTTTCCTTTCTATTCTTACGCCGATGGTCCGATCTCAAGAATGCTTTTTTCTTTCATTGTTCTAAAAATACGCTTGACCAGTTCTAAGAATTCCAGTGGACAGTCATTAACTGGAACTGCCCGCGGCACAACTTTCCATTCTATTGATTATTTTCCAGCCTTATATGTTTAATAGGTTTTGATTAAGAAACACGTGTTATCAATGGCATTTAAAATCTCTTGCGATATTCATAACGAAATATCTATTTAAAACACAAATGAATAAAAAAAAATAACACAACTCTACATATAATCGCTTCTCTACATTCTCATATATAAATATATTAGTAATTTCCACCCCTTATATTAACACATATAGCGAATATATATATATACATTCATACCTTTAATTGATTAACGTACTCATTCATACTCTTGTGTAACAGGATTCGAATGACTATTGTAAATATTTACCGCTTCGACCTATTTACTTTGCAACAACACTGGCAATTAAACCCATATTCGAACCCAGCTACTGTTACAATATATATATATTATTTTACTTAACTAAACAGTATGAATAGAAAATGTCCCAGAAGTGACTATATCCTTCAAAATTCTACCTTATTACTGCCAATGACAATCTTAAAACATCCATAACTTCACCTTACATGGGCAATATAACTAAACATCTTCATGAGGGAGAAAAGTTCCCTCAAGCTAATTACACAACTGGAACGAAACAATGATATATTCCATCTTTTCTTAGGTAAATATATGTGTGGACAAGGTCTCAACACATAGAAATGGAATATATACCATAAAAAATATCCTCTCTAGGGATCACGATACAATAGCTAAGCATGAAATATCAAAATATAATCCTCTCATGAGAAATAAATATTCAACATTGGAGAGACCACGCTCAAATCCTCCAAAATAAGTAAGATACATTTAATACAGTCATATGTATCCCACACTTATTAAAATGGAACTAGCATATGCCTAGGCAAAACTATGCCATGATAAAAAATTACCACTGAAAGAACTAAAAAAATAAATCTTCAATCTCTAAAATACATACATTAAACAATGTATGAAACCAACAAATAAATGCAAGTCAAATTACTAAAACATTTTAAGTAGAATAAAAAAATTGCAATTTTTGCAATTAATAAGAAGCACGTGTACTTAATAAAACATAATAAAATTTTATAACCTAAAATGGACCTAAATAACAGTCAAATATTGCAAAATATAATACTAATAAATACCTTGTCATATGAAAAACTTTTTAATGAAATTATTATAATACAATTAAAAACCTATTATGAGCTTCTGATAAACCATATATTGACTGTTTACCCATAAGGAAATTAATAAGGTTTTAATAAGATACTACTCATGAATGTAAAGATATATGTATTTTTACTTGGACATATTTCATATAATTTATTTTAAACCAATAATAATAATAATAATAATAATAATAATAATAATAATAATAATAATAATAATAATAATAATAATAATAATAATAATAATAATAATAATAATAATAATAATAATGTATAAGTTTTACATTCTCAACCATAAGAATAAGTGCAAACTAAAGAAAAATATCTTTGCATAATATTAAAATAAATAATAAAAAGAATTAATAAAATTATTACTATTTTTTTTAAAAAAACATCTATAGTTCTTTATTAGAGTCCCTCTGTGATGAGCTATCCAATGTGGGAAAATGTTCTTTTTGCTGGAAAATTATTTTTAGAAGCAACGCATCCATATCTTATCACATTTTTACAACAATAAAGCATTTATGACCTTCCGCATACAAATGATACAAAGTAGCAACATTTAACAATAAATTTCTGCAAAAGATTTGGATGCATTTATTCATTCACAGGTTTATTCAAAGAATTAGCAACTATAGATTATTTGAATATAAATATATATTTATTTCTAGCAACAAACATTATTAGAAATATTTTCATTAAATTTGTCCATGGTTACACCCTGGAAAATGAACAGTTCCTTCACTTTTAAAGAACATTTTAAATAATTCTTCCTTCACTTTTAAAGAACATTTAAAATAATTTTTTAATATATTTTCTACCCACTTGAGAGCACTTAATGACAGCAATTAAAAATTACTATTCATTTTAAGTCAGAAATGTAAACAGTTCATTTTTATATTCCATAATATTGTTGTACATTGAAGTTATATTTTTTTCATAAAACTTCATATTTTATATGTTCTCTTGGAAACATTAACATAGTTATCTCAAAATAAAGTTCATCTCATTTTATCAAATAGGCAAGTCAGCATTTTAGAAATCTTTATCAAGATAACATTTAAAAATGATATTATCACTTAAATGCTCAGGAATTAGATGTTTTAAAATTAACTAATGTCAATTTCCAATGAAGCATTTTTTCTCTTTAACTTTAAATTAAATTTCAAAAGTCGGTTAGTTTGAATTTTACTTTACTAAAATAAGAAATATTAAATAGGAATGGTCTAGTACAATGATGTTACAGATTTGAAAAATAATGCAAAACATAGTGGTTAAATAAAATAAATTAATAAAAGGCAATAATATTCTTTAAGCATTTTGTTACTTTGTTTAGAAGTTTCTAGATTAGGTTAAGGCATAGAAAAACTCAACACCTTTTTTTTTTAGCAATGCATTGTTACTTAAGAAATAATAAAACTTTTAAAAAATTACATTTAAATTTAAAATAAACAGTTGAAATTAAATATTACTGTCTTCTTGCTGAGGATGATAAAAGAAAAGTTCGATAGGAAGAGCAAGTACACCAACACCCATACTGAAAAATCACTTATTTTTATACCCTTTATTTTGATGAGCATTTTAATTAGCCATAAATACGCTTTAAAAATCTGACCTCTATAAAAATATGTAAATGACAATATGGAACTAAATTTAAAATTACATAATATTGATTTACTTTTAATTACCATGTGATAATTTAAAACTTTCCAGAAGTTGAACTTTTCTTTTGTTAATTATTTAATAATAATAAAAAATAAAACAAAAAAGTAAATAATACATTTCTTATTTTAAATTATCACTTTTAATTTATAAGCTCTTAACTTATTTATTTTTAAATAACTTAATAAACTAAAATTAACTCTACTTAAATAATAAATAACATTTTAATAAATGACCATGCATGCATATAAATTCACACACCCATGCACAGGAAATTATTTTGCATACTTTCTAATTTACTCTGTTTAATAATAAATTTATGCATTTTTAACTTTAATATTTATTTTAAATACACTAATTTTAATTAAATCTTTTGAATTCTAATAATATAATGTAACGGTATACATATGCCGTTACATTATTTTAAAAATTAAAACAAGATCATAAATAAAATTGATTTATGTTATGTTTAACTTATATATCGCAGTGATGGAAAACTTTTTTTTTTTTAAAAAAAAGTATTTAAAAGTAAGTTAATGTAAAAAACATAAAGATCTTAAGATAAAGATTAATATTTTTCATTTAAAAGCAATGAAAAGAAAAATGTTAATTAGATTCAATTTTTAAAAAAAATCATGTTTAATCTTAGAAAATGGAAATGATTGTTTTATTAATTAAATGTAGAGCAAACTAGCCCTTGGGGCACTTAAATAATAAAGGTCAAATAAGAGAATGAAATTAAAGATTGACCAATGGAAGCACCAAGCCAAGCATGGGCCAAAAAAAAACATCTAGACCTTAGGATCAACGACGTCATGTTTCATGGATCCATAAAAATGCTGATAAGAGGCTATGGAAGTATAAAAAGCCAAAATAATTGAATTCATTAGTTTTTTTGTTGTAAAATTCTGATTACTGATTTTCTTTGAACTGTAGCTGTATTGCAGACTCCATGATGTAGGGGTCTTGCAATAAAAATAAATTTAATTTCCTATATCAGCTTAAGTCTTCCAATGACAGTTCGTGACCCAAGTATTGGTAAGTAGCGCTTTTGTTTCCAAGGAGGACGGACAATCTATGAAAGCAATCACTAAGATGGACCTCTAAATCTTATAGAATCCGGAAAGTATGAACTCTTTTTATCTAATATGAACTTTTACAAACTTGCAATTAGTAACTGAAAATAAGAACTCTTATCTGACTTAAAGAATTCTAAATCAATTAATTAATAACTTTTTTTATACATATGTTTAACAATTATTTCCATTTTTGTTTTTATTAACTAAATTATTAAAATGTATTAAATTTAATTTGGGTGTAGATAGCTGCATAGACTTGTTTAAGTTTGTTAATTTTAAGGTTTAATTTCAGACTATTTGTCTCATAGTTGAGTCGATGCTAGTAGAGATATATGGGTGTTTATATCAATGTAATGTGAAGTGTGTTGGCATACAGAGCAACATGTCCAACTGAATGCATGACCCAAAGGTGTAGTCATTGTGTTGCAATGGATGCAGATGTATTTCCTGCAACATTGACCCCCTTTTGCTCTATGGTTAGGGAATGTAAGTTGGCAAAGTATCTCTCCCATCCATACGTAGCATTTCTCTTTAATATTTTATATATATGATTCCTTTGCCAGACAAACGCACATTTCTGTACTGGACGAGGATCATTTTGTTCGCAATAATATCACGCTGCAGATGCACATTCCTGTCATCCTGATTTTATGCCAACATTTTCATATTGCATTGGTAGTGTCTGTATATCAGGAAGTGAATGTTGGTTTAACTACTAACTTTTAGCTTGAGGTTGAAAAGTTTTAATTGCATTATCTATGTAGCCTATCTATACTCAACATTCTAAAATAAAAATATTATTAAAATGTTCATCTATGCGGACTTAATAAAATAATTTAAATTTAAAATTAATAATAAAATCTAAACTTATTCCTCAAATTTATGTATGTGCAACAATAAATGTTTTGTGTGATAATTACTGGCAGTGGCTTGTTTTATTTATTTATTTATTAAAATGTTTTAAATAAGTTTTTATTACAAATCTCAGCTACTTCTTAAGCTAGTGGCATGGGCTAATGGTCAATAATAATTTAAATTAGATCTTAACAAAAAGTATCTGACTACACTATAAATTTTCTAGGTTTGAATGGCCTAGTTGCGCCCTATATGGCAGATACTGTAAACATCCATATTTACCCCGACCGTTATAATAATAACTTAAATAAATTCTTAATTAATTTGAAAATCTAATTTGACAATGATCTTATGACATAACTAAATCCATTAACTAGCTTACAATTTTTTAAGCATGAAAATTAACTTTACTCAGTCTTATATTATATCTAACTTTATTTAATTTTCATTCTCTATAAAACCAAGCATAAACTAAGCCCCATTTTTTTTCTTATAAACATACTTATTAATTAATTGTTAGAGATACATATTCTAATAACTTTTAAGTCAATACAAATTTTATATTTAGTACTTATAATTACTTGAATATTAATTATATCATTTAAACTAAAACTTAGATAGTACAACTTATGCATATTTTATTTTCACAATAAATTTTATCATCTTCTCTTATTTATGTATTTATATTTTAAAAATAGCATGAATATATAAGTTAAGCAGTTGAATAGGACAATATATATATATATTGTAATGGGATGGTTTTTGTACATTCTAACGACTTATGGTTTCTGAATGCAAGTGATCATTCCATCAATTTTACCAGGTACAATACGACAACCATTTGATTCATGCCTAACACGTTGATCACCAAATGTAATGGGACGAGCAGAAAATTATATTCTTATGTACTCAAATGTAGATGTGTTCCTTCTAATGAGTAAAAAGATTTTCCAACATAGAATTTCTTGGTATACCATTCGATAAATAATAACCATGACTTGAAATAAATTAAAACTTAATAACATACCAATATATTAAGAAAGACACATTGTGTGAAAAGCACTGGTAAGAAAAAAGTAAAAAGCAAATGATCCATAAGCAAACACAGTATGTAGTCAATTTTATCAATTGGAGTGTAAACGAATCCACTGGATTTGTATCCATCAGAATACAATTGGGACAAAATACCGCAATCTTATTCCACACACCCATGTCTATGCTTGTAGAATCATCCATTGACCCAGAAAAAGATTGAATGGAAGCATATAACAAAATGTTAACAATGAGTGAAAGACATAACAAATTTCAAAAGAAAAGCAAGTATCATTTCAAAATAGATTAAGACACTCTATGTAAGTAATGCCAAAGAATTTATCTTCCACAAATTTTGCGATCTATATGAGGGGCCATATATCATCATCAAATGTGCTGGCCCAAATGCATACTGGATAGATAAATGTAATGATGTCAAAGGAACCTACAATGCTCGATGTATGAAGCCATACCATGATGACAAATAATAGATTCACCAATAACTTAAAACAAAATACAATGCTATAGATTACAAACCTGAAATTTCAAATATTATCTAATAATATATGTATTTGATCAAAATTTCATATGAAATGGTGATCTTATCTAAAATCACTAAGTGGTAAACATGGATAATATAATAGACCATAAATACCCCAACAAAAGTAAAAATCATGGACCTAACCCTAAAAAAAAATCTATGAATTAAAGATAGAAACCATCTTTAATTCTTTTACTGGGGGGATATGTGATGGATGCCTCCAACACCTCTCCAATAACCAATACACATGCCATAAGGCCCAATCCCAATTCAAGCCCATGATATTAATGGTACTTATTAAGTGATAGAATTAGATAATGTTAGAACACATAAACTAACAAACTAGTTATCCAATCTAAAATTTAAAGCCAAATATAAATAAACATTAAAAAAAAAGTTAGATCTAACAGGTCAAATGGATATCAGATGAATGAACTTAATCAAGAAAAAAAAATGTATATAATAAATATTAAAGTAAAGAAAAACTCAATGTTTATTATGATGTTAGTAAAAAGATTAGCATGAACTGACTTAATATAATGAGATATTTGACAAACCTTTTGTTCAAGGAGAAACATTTTTTTTACCTGAGTAAAAAAAAATTATCATTCCCTGTATAAAGGAGTTAAAAGAAAAATCTGAAGGATTGTGTCAACCAATTCAAACTCGCAATACTGCTGAAGAAATCTTTTACAAGGATTTTAGAAAATGAGTAGAAATGTTTAGTTCTAAAACAACTAAGCAAAGAGTTCACAAATTAATAATTTATGAACAGAATAAAGCATTTGAATCTTCAAAAAAAAAATCACCAATGATTCATCAATATAAATTTCTGGATTTAAATCTGAAACATACAGTAACTAATATCAATTACAATAAAATTATATAAATATTGACTAAAATAATCACAATCACGCATTGCTGAAAATAAGGGAAACATCGTGGAAGAAGTCATTATCCACGGAGCTATAAATTGTCAAAAACCATTATGGAATTGTCCTATCTCTTCATGCCTGGATTGATAAATATCAAAACGATCCATCATGAATTCTCTCTTTTTACATCTCATTCCAAAATTCCAGTTCAAAGGCTAATAAAGTCATTGAATCCACAAGATTTTCGAATTCTTAACTGTGCTTAAAAAAATTACCATGGATTATAAGAACAAGCCATCAGAACATTGTCCATACAAATTGTAAAACCTATTTATAAAATTGACGTCATTGATAATTAATTGTTTGTATGTTACATGTAATAATTTATTTTCCTTATTTTAATATAGGGCAGAATACCTTAATTTAAAATTTATGAAATTAATAATAAAGTTAATGTCTTTCAGTATCATGGATCTTGATTATGAAATAATTCGATCATTATAAATGAGACAAGGTAAGAGCTACTTAAGATATATATCAATTCCACATTTATATTTGTATTTGTTAATTGTTTATTTTAAAGTTTGTGTTAATTATTAATATTTTGTAATATATTTTCTATGCATATCTTTTTTATTATGTGTGTCTTAAACTTATAACTCTCTTTTATCGCACACACGTTATACATAACAAGGGGATCTATTAAACAATCATGGCATTAACTAAGACATAAAACAAAAGATAAGTGAATATGTTATTATATTTATAATAATGTTGTACTAAATATGAAATTTGTTTATGATAATCAGCTCATGTAGTGGCTATTCTTTATGGGATCAGGTTGGGAAATATTGGTATAAACCAAATGTAAATGAAGAAAAACCCTTTGTTTTAAATTTTATTATCCAAATAGTAATAGTGAATGTAAATATGTTCATTAAATTTATTGTAGTGTTAAGACGTTTCTTGTTTTATTTTTCTGTGGTTAAATTCTACTCAGTCATATCCTTATATACATATCACAATCATTAATTGCATGTATACAATATGCTATACCCATTCCCATTAATAGGCATATACTCATTTTATATATATTATGAATTGGTGATACAAATATTACCTGAATCTGAGGATCATATGCATCTCCCTGAGTTCGAAATATGGAATAACGGGAGTAAATTACAATACATAGGTAATAAGTTAAGGGTAGAATTAGTAGTTATTTAAATCTTACTCTCTTCTTTCTTAGTTATGAGTTTAATGTAAGAAGGTATGCATGAAAAGACAATAAAGATACACCCTTTTTACTCATCAGAAGGAACCCACCCACCTTTGTGCATATCAAGAGTAGACTGTCCCATTACAATTGAGTACAAAAAAATATGATTTTCTGCTTGTCCCATTACAATATATATATACAGACATGCTCATTGCAATATGCTAAAAGAATTCCTATACATGAATAAAGATCCTATATTTAGTATTGAACTTTGATTAAAAAATCTAATACAAAAAAAAGTCTTTCTCTCAAATAACTTTTCATCACTTTAAATTCTATTAAATAAATATCAACAGACAGAATTTTTTTTTAAAAAATTATTAACTCATAGTAAAAATATACTATACATGAATATGGGGTAGTAAATAATAGCAAATTATAAATGACAATGATTAAATGTTATCAAATGACTATTTTACTCTATTTACCATGATCAGAATTAAACAATCAACTACATTAATTTAAAGATAATATTTATCTCATTATTACAGGAATACAAAAAAAAAAAAATTTACAAATTGAAAGTGAAAAATTAAAGAATTTCTTTACTTAAAAAAATAAAATAAATTTGTATTTGAAGTAATAAATAATTTTATTTAATTAGCACTAGACAGTAGTGATATATCTATATCCCCAAATGAATAATTAGGCCATCTAAAATTGTTAAATATCTTTAAAAAAATTCAAACATTATTTAACCTTTAATATTTTGAGTGATAGGATTTTGCTCTCTTCTTCAAATGTTGCTGGCATACTAACCAGTACTAACACAGGATCTAATCAGTAATTTTTAGATTTATGAATACTGAATTTAAGATGACACTATAACCAACTAGGCTATTCTGTCAAAAGCAACAATCAGTAAAAATTTTATATACTTATCTATAAGGATGTTTCTGAATTTTCCATTTTTTCTTAGAGACAAAATTAATAAGTAGTAATTCAAAAAATTAAAAACCTAGAAAAAAATCATATATGAAACAGATGAATAAGCAAGTTTTTTGGAAGGATACGAGGATGAAACAGAGGAATTGACTTTCATTCTCTATTTGTTTATTAATAGTTAAAAAAAATGATGATTTAAATTGATTTGTAAAAATTATTTTTCCTTCAATGTTCAAAACTACTAAGACATTTTTTTTTTTTTTTTACTGTTAAATTTAACAACTATATACAGATTTATTTTCGTAAAATATTTTTAACTATACATTATTACAGTAGAGGGTAGTGGAAAGGAATTACATATTCTTTAAAAGGCACCATAATAACAAATCTGAATTTAATATATATATGCTGCATATAAAAATGTTAAAAATCTGGCATTGATAATATATCAATGAATCTGTATTTTTATAAAAAAAATATAACTGTTTAAATTTAAAAAGAATGCAATATAATAAAATCTTTTCCCATAAAGTTCTACTACAACAGAAACTCAGAGATTAACAAAGAATTTTTTAATTTTTATTTATTTATACACTATTACTCTATAAGAAAAATGAGGCAACCATCTAATATATTAAAAATTATTAAAGACTAGAATAATTATCTTTTAGTTATTTTGAAATTTTTATTCTTAATACTGTTTTTTTATATTATCTTTCTTATAAAAATAGAAGGAAATGACTTTCAATTAAAAAATTCACCTACTATGCAGTATTAATATAAAACAGTGTTATTAAATCATAAAAAAACAATAAATTATTAATGATAAATTTTCATCTACTCATAATCTTAAATATTAACACAAAAATAAAATTAGACCCCTTCCTTTAACATATACTTTTGTACTTAGTTTTAATTTAACGCAACAAATATTTATAATATACTTATTTTAAATTTAGTGTCCATAAAACATGTGGAAAGCTTAATATAAATATATTAAACTACTTCAATAATACAGTGGAATTTCAATATCTGTTAAATTTTGTTTCAAGTCTCTCTCTTGTACATTGCATGTGATAGCTTACATTTTATTGATAAACTTTGATTAGAATAGAATATGTATTATTTATTGAACTAAACATGTACATATAGTATAAGTAAAATTAAAAAAAAAAGTTATTAATAATAAATTGAGAGGACATCTTTCATATCTTTTATTGAATTTGTGTTCATTCATTCACTCACTAAAAAAGTAAGAAAAAGAAGAAAAAAACTGTAATGGTTTTTTTTATTTTTTAAATAAAATAAATAGTAAAATGTCTGACTTTTATCACAATTAAACATACTATGAGCAAATATTCTTTTTTTTTTTTTGTTTACAATAACTTTTTTCTCTTATAGAAACATAATGTCTCATAATATATTAAGTAAATATGAATCTAATTGTTTCAATGTTTTTAAATCAGTACCAATAGTAAATATATTATAAATTTTGTAAAACTTTAAGCATTAAACTTGGAAAATGTATTATGCAAAATACTGCACATCAAATTCAGAAGGAATAATAAAGGAAAAACAAAATGAGCAAAAATTTTAACATAAACTGAAGAAATTCTATTAATAATCATAATCTCATATGATGCTTAGAGAAATAAAAATGTCTGCTCGCATATGATAAAATATATTAAATTTATGAATTTTATGGATTTTTTTTGTTTATACATATTTTTTGGATATCATATAACTAAAGTTGAGTATATTGATATAGTTTGCAGCTTCATTGTATTTTAAAAATAAAAAATATCAAACTTAAAGCATAGGAATTAGCAGACTTAAAACAATTATTTTTGCTCTCAAAAAAAAAAAAAAAAAAAGAACAACTTAATAAATGATTTTCTCTTTGCTTAATTTTTTAAAATAAGGTACACTTATGTACTTTACATTTTAAATTTATTTTAATATTCAGTGCAATGTGATTAATCCAGCAGCCTTGTTTCCATAATCTTCCTGGGCTAATAATTTGGTTGGATTCCATGAATATACAGAAATAATTCAAAAGTTCACTTTTCATCACTTAATAATAAACTGCTGTATATGAAACATCCTGCACTTTACACAAGCACAAAATTATCATGATTTGCATTTGAAACAAGAAACTGATAAATGTTTATTTCTTTCATTATTGTGATTTAAAAATCTTTAATAAAATTAATAAAAAAGTTATTTAAAAAAAAGTAGAATATTCTTTTTTTAATTTTGCTATTTATAAAAAATAGATCCCCTATTATAAATCTATCTTTTTAAAGTGCTTAACTCCGAATTTAAATAAATATTAATTTTATTCTCTATAGTAATACATATTAATTTTACTCTCTATAGTTTTGTTAATATTTTTATATACTACATACGCATAACTTTATATTGATACAAATTTTTTACTTAAATCAAATCAAAACAATATTTATCCACAAATTTTGATGTCTATGACAAATTTTGGAATTAAATGTCATGAATTCAGTAGTACTTTTTTTATAGCTCATAACTTTTTTTTTATTTTTATATAAAAATTTAGTTATTCCATTATTTTATAGAAAGAAAAAAAAAGTCAAAATCGCAGATTAATTAGAATTGGTTGATTAAATAAAATAAAAAAAACATGATGTATTTAAGCTTATTATATGCAGACATTTATTTGCTGAACTATATTTTTTTTGCTTTAATTTTATTTTCAAATATGTATATATAATCATTTATTTATTGTGCTCTGCTTACTATTATTTTTTTAATAAGCAGATTTTCAAGATATAAGTTTTTAAATTTGTATTTTATAAATTTCAATAACATATTTATTTATTAAGGATTTAATTTTTGTTTGCTTTTTTAATTAAAGTTTATATAAATGCATTTTAAAAAATTTTGCTTAAATTTCATTCTTACCTTTTTTAATCATTAAAAAAGGTGATTTTTATACAACTGTTAGAAGACAGTACAGAAAATTTATTTATTAAAGTTTAAAAAAGAATGTTAAGTGATGCAACGATTTAATTAAAGTTATTATAAAAAGATTTAATCAGTTATTATAATCATATAAAATTTTATATAATATGTATGATAGGTTTTCTTAAATATACAATCATTTTATTTAAACATTTCAAAATCTATTACCAAATGAAAACACAATTGCTAAATATTACTTGGGGTCAGGGTGGGGTCAATAAAAATGAATGAAAACAAAATTATAAGAAGTCTATTGTAAAAATATAAACATAATTTTATTATATTTTTATAACAGCACATAAATTTTATATATTATTAAATTAACTTTAAATGTAAAATTAAACCAATATTAAAATTTAAAATATCTCACCCAATCATAAAAAATAATAAAAGCAGAATAAGCATGATAGAGCCATTAATACTAAAACTGCCAACTGAAAGCAGTGAAACTAAGCCGATCCAGACAGCATCGTTGATGGACATCTGAAAAACAATTTAGAGTAATCACATTAATATTTTAAAATAAAAATTATATATTTATATAAATGTGTATGCAAATTTATATATATATATTCAGACATATTGAATATGATGCATATATCATTATTCATAATAAATGAAATAAGCAATTTATATTTTTATAAATTCAATGATGATGACTAAGCATGAATGCATCCAAATTTTTCTTCTATAAAATCTAAAATTGCTGATTAGTTTAATATAGTAGATATTAATAAACAGATTTCAATCTCTTAAATTTTTACCTTTGGGTTAAACATAAGAATTAATCTGTGCAAGTATAGTATTTATAGTGATGCATATTTTGGCAAGTAATTATTTCTATATAAATTTTTCCAAGAAATGAAAGAGTAAAAAATTCTATGATTAATGGGTTTTTTTAAAAAAAAAAGTTAATTTCTACAATTGTACATTTATGAAAGAGAGTATATGTATATCTAAAGACAATGTCATCAACAAATATAACCTTTGTTTCCACAAATTTTCTATTTTGATAAATAAGTTGAAATAAACTTATATCTATTTATATATAGTGAAATATAATAATGAAGAAATTATTAAAATATAAAATACTATTGTAAAAGTAACAAAAACTTGTGAATTATTTTCTGTCAATAATCAAGATCATAAATCAAGAATTCTTTATCTTTAAACACATAAATATTTATCATATAATTATAAAGTTGAGATAGTGGGATAAATTGTGTTAGGATGTGGCAAGCAATGGCAAACAACTACCAAAAATGATCAACTTATTCCACCCTAGAATTCTATTAATCAAATATTCTACCACCTTGTAGGCACTTAATTGTATATAATTATTTACCATACTCATATTGATTAAATAAAAAATTAAGTCAGTTTATAATATTTCTGCTATTAACAATATTACATAACATAACTTTACTGCATGTCATTCATATCAGAATAAACTGTTATTGAAAATAGTGACACATTACTAGATTCATTGTATCATATATATATTGTAATGCTCGCAACATATATGTTATAAAATCAGACGCATATATATGTGTTACATATGATAATAATTTTAAAAAATTATTAAAAAAAGATAGTTTAAAAGTAGATTTTTAAAAATGAAATTAATAAAAAAAAAATTATATTATTTTTCCGAGAATAAATTGTTTTTATTAAGAGATGGGGAAAAAGAATCATGAGATAAAAATTTAAAACCTGCTCTCTTCTTTTTATAATTAAAAAAAAAAAAAATGTTAAAAAAATAAATGAATGTAAAAGATTTAAAAATAAAATTGTTAATAGAATTAATTAGTAAATCTTGTAAACTATCTCATCGGTTAAGGATGGCACTTAAATTTTGAAAGAATGTGGCCAATGAGATAGCAAATAAATTAAAAAAAGATTAGATAAAATGTAATTAAAAACCAAATTAAATTCATGATAAAAATGGGAGAGTTAAGTATAAAAGTGGCAGCTTGTCCATTGTTATTCAGTTCTGGCAGTTTTTGTTAGCAGTTTCATAAGTTTTCTCAAGTTCAGTTCAGTTGCTCAGTATCCAGTAGTTCATAAGAGTATAGTCAATGAGATCAGCAGAGCCAGTTATTACTTGCCATGGCCGTGAAATAGCATCTTGTATTGCTAAAAAGCATAAAGAGTGTTCATCTGGACTTCATGCCCCGGGTCCTTGGCTCTAGCTACTTTTCTTGCCTGGGATAAAGTATCTCAACAATAGTATAGATGCTGCCATATACATTCTCTTCCAATGTCCATCAAAAGAATGGAAGAATATCATAAAACAACCTCTGGAAACCAAAAGGCCAGCCATCTGGAAAGTCAAACCCAAAATAGAAATGTGTCACCTTACCATAATGAAAAACCTAGATAAATATAACTTTTCAATCGTAAATAAATGTCTAGACATTCTGAAAAAAAAAAAAAGAACTATAAAGAAGGACAGTCAGTGATAGTGAGGTGCTAATAATTATTGTATACTTATTTAATTTTTTTGTTTTTAATTGTACTATTATATTTATTTGAATATGGGTGTGTATAAATAAAAAGTGTATTTAAATTTTACTTGGTCTATACTCTCTCTTTTAACTGTGTCACCAGGAGTTTAAGATTAGATATATTTCCATGTATTAGTTAATATTGCACTGGGTCCCCTGATCAAGATGTTTAAGTTAGCCTGGGTGTATTTCAAGCGCTGGGTTCATGTGCCTGTTGTCTGGGCATGCCAACTATATATAACCTATATGCTCAGATGGTACCTGAGACTTGTTCTCAAAACAAATAAAGTCCTTTGGATGGTGGGGGTTGTCCCAGCAATATGGAGAGGTGCTATGATCAAAAAATGTTTGGAACTATGTGTTTGTGTAGCCTTGATCTGGCTGTAAGTATCATTGATGGTTAATCTATCACTGATATTCTACACCTCTGCTTGAATGTATGATCCAATGCCAGAAGCATTCAATAAGTATGAAAAGAAATAATAATAAAGTCAGTCATATAAGTAAATAACAAAATGTTAATAAATAACAATGTATAATAACAAATGATAAATATGGATACAAATGACTACAAATGTCCATGTTGCTTACCAGATCGTTACAATACACATATCATACATAGTAGTATGATAAGTCAGTAATGTGTCTAGTACATTTCTATTCAATTGCCAAACCAAGATTTTTTTCTCTTTACTTAATTAGGAAATGATCCATCAACTACAATCCTTATATAATATTCAGTTTTTAATATTTTTCTTAAATATATATAATATATAGGGGGTTTGAACTCACCATGTCAGCAGTATGAGATGGCATGAACAGTTGAGGGTCATGTAAAAGTCTGAGTTCAAACCCCTATTACATATTGGAGTGCAGATATGAAAAAACCTGTACTATAGAAAAAATTCATATATTAAATATATACAGTGAAAAACTATTTTTAACATCTAATTTGTAAACTGTAAAGATTTCAGCATATTGAAATTTGCTAAAAATTATCATTGTTTGCTGCTTGAACTTTATATCTTAAAAGTAATACTTTATTACTTAAAAATATGAAAAAGGCATATACCAATAAGTTAAATTATTATAATAAAATTCATGGAAATACATGGACTAAATTTTCATATAATAGAAATACTGCTTTTTGATAAATATTTATATAAATCACAAAATAAATGGAAAAGCAGCAATGCATTAGTACTATACTGTTTAGAATATACTGTACACTATCATAAACAAAACAAAAAAAACTAATAAAAATTTACAATAAGTCAAAAGTCACTAATGCTAAAAAAAAAAATTATTGATTTTCATACATGCCAACTTTTGAAATGAGTAAAGCATATTTTGTAGGAGTATTTGTTAGTAAATGGTATTTGAAAGATATTGTGAAGTCCAATGTCAGAATTGATATACACCTGGGTCTCTTTTTACATGGACTTATTTAACACGATTTTGAAGTTACGCGATTCATGTTTCACCGTAAGTCAATTTCCGATAATGCGCTATTACTTTAAATAATAAATTTCGCGCACTTACGTTATATTGAAAGTAATAACACATTATTGGAATTCGACTTTCATCTTAGTAATTGCAATATTTTCAGTGCTTTATAATAGTAAGATTTTATGCAATAATGAAATTAAAATCATGATTTCCACATTTTATGTATACACATATTAAATTTTACAAGATTATAATGTAAATTTGTTCAAACATTGTGCGTGTTAATTTTGCATTTTAAATCACATTGTTTTTGCTTTTTAAAAAAGAACGTAATCAATTATTATTTTCTTATTAATGATACTAATCATTAACATGCTCTTAAATTCCAACGAGAGCTAAATGGCTGTATGTCTGGATATCGCGAGCTTCGTAAACAATTAATAAAATCATCGTCTCAAAGATTAATTACTAATTACGTTGTCACCAGAAAATCATAATAATTAAAACATGTATAAAAAATGTAAATTACTGTACTGTAAATTATGCATAAAAATATATTATTTTGATTAAAATTAAATATATTAGTTAAAAAAAGTTTGTCTTGTAAAAATTTTTTTCAAATTTGAAATTTTTTATTAGTCATATTTTATTTCCTTATTTTTTTTTTTTGTGCGAATTTTAAAGTAATTTTACGTTGGTGCTTTGCTTTTATGCGAATTTTGAAAAATCACAGACCGCATCCCCCCTTTTTCAATGTAAGTTACGTCTATTTTTGCGCGATTTCGTTTGCGTGCGTTTTCTGAGGAACCTATCTATCGCGTAATTTGAGACCCAGGTGTGCTGTAGTTATGAAAAATATTTATGCCTTGAGCATTGAAATATGCAAAATCAACTATTGAAGATTCTGATTAATTTAATATTAAAAACTTTTTTTTCTGTTACTTTTTTTTTGAAAAGAAATTTTTTTGTTTAATATTTCCTGGATTGTAAGTGAAAATAAATAAAGAATCATGCACTTGATTATATTAATATAATAAATGCAAATTTGCAGTTTTCATTTTTTTTTTAATTTCAGCACATACTAGTAAGGAATGTATCTCTTGGATACAAACAATCTACATTGCAATTCTATAATATTAATATGTTCATCTATTAACAAACCTTTTGCAAAATTTTATTTAGATTCTACACAAATTCTATTTCATAATCATGATGTCATTCTTGATATATTTAATTACATTATTCTCAACAAATGTTGCAGTTTTATTATCAATTATTACTATTTTATCTCTATTGAGATTCTTTCAAATAATTCCCACAGAAAAGTCTCTACTATTCTTAAAACCACAAACTTTATGGTAACTTGGAACCACAAACAACTGATGTTGAAGAAAATTCAAGCTCAATTACTATTTGAAATGAGTCAATTTGATTGTAAATTGAAATGTGTTAAGTCTTACAAATAATCACCTGCTTGTTTACATGTATTTTGACAGATTGAAATTGTATGTAAAAAGTAAATTTTAGATTTTAGATATTTAAAAAAAAATTTTTTTTTTCCTGACTATATAATAGAAAGCCATAAAATATTTTCTATTATTAAAAAAATGTACTACACAAATAATAAATACTTCAATAGTATTTGTTTTCATTGTATCAAATGAGATGGTTTATTTTCATTTTGATTTATCATTTCAAAAATATAATTATATATATAACAACTGAAACATACAGACATTATATACCTGTGTTTATGTATGTAATATATAGGGTATATGAGCACAGACTTTCAGGCAACCCACCATTCTCCACACTATCTCATTACACTGATACATCTGAACACATATATAGCGAAAAGATAAATAATCACCAATATGCGTATTTCATGCTAAACCAGCAATCATCAGTTGGTCCAGATTATCATCTCTACACATATATGCTATAAGTGCTCATATATGTATTAAGATAGCCAATCCTCATACTTTAATGGACAGGCTTCAATCTATTCCACACTCCAACTCTTCAACTGTCCATCCAATTGAAAATCTGATGATGGAAATGCTTAAAGGCCACCCTGGGGCTGAGATTCTTGTCACACCCATGTTGACCTAAGGTCAATCTGACCCCTCATGTACAGGACATAATCCATTTAATACATATACAAGGGATGGACAGACGTCTCTACTATCTAATAACTGAAACACACAGGCTTATTATATACCTGTGTTTGAGCATTCCATCATCAGATTTTCAATTGGATGAACAGTTGAAGAGTTGAAGTGTGGAGTAGATTGAAGCCTGTCCATTAAAGTATGAGGATTGGCTATTTTTATATACATATATATCTGAGCATTTATAGCATATATGTGTAGAGATGATAATCTGGACCAACTGATGATTGCTGGATTAGCATGAAATACATATATTGGTGATTATTTATCTTTTCAACATATATGTGTTCAGGTATATCAGTTTTATGAGATAGAGTGGAGAGTGGTGGGTCACGTGAAAGTCTGTGCTCATATACCCTAATTATATATATAGTATTTTAATTTAACACGTTGAGCAGCAACTCTTTCAAAAATGCCAACTGAATTAATTATACCTAAAACAATTTGATACTGTAAATATATTCAGAAGCCAATCTCATAATAAATTTTTTTGCTAAAAACAAAAAAATAAAATATGAGTATACTGGTTGATCATTTGGTATCCAGAAAAAAATTCTCTGCAAATACTGAAGCAATGGATCCGGAAGTCCGATCCATGCTTCACAGCCCTCTATAAACTTAACTAATGTTATAGACCAATTAAGTTTATAGTCCAGTATCAGCAGGGTTTTGCATTAAAGCTAAAATTAATTCATTCATTTTGCTTACTTAATGGTATTTAAATTTGTATTTGCATTAAAATATTTCTTTTTAAATAAATTCCGTTCCAAGATTAAATTGCTATTAAAATTTATTCGTAAAACCTATTAATCAAACATATATATATATGAGTTAATACAAAATTTTGTTGAAATAAAATGTTATTTTGTTAAAAGAAATAATATATTTTTCTTTTTAAATTTTGTTAAAATATGGCGTATGATTTTATTTTGAGATAAGCCTGCCAACATTTTCTAAAGGAATGTATGTTTTAATTAGTTAGCCCATTCAAGGCAAATTAAAGATGGCCTTTTTTAATTAATAGAAATTCAAAAGTTAAATACAGAAATCCTAGAATAAGAAATTAAAAGTTATTTTTAGAAAAAGTTACCTTGAAACAAAGGAGCATGGGGGGCTTATCAAGATCTAAAATCATATGCAAAACAATAGAAGGGTAGCTGACAAAAATGTATAAAAAGGAGAGGAAAACAAAAGACTGTGTTATTGGTTATTATTATTATTATTATGATTAGGCTCTGTCTGGTTCTTTTAGTGATTCGTGCAGACCCTGTGTCTAGATTAGTGAGATTTTACTTTTAAAAATCTCTCTGGTCTCTTATGCTTATTCATGCAGATCCTGTGCTGTGATTCTCCGAGATTTTGTTTCTAAATGCAGAAATTATTGTTCCTGAATTAGGCAGATTTTGCCGTTTAACTCGTGCAGATTTTGCTCCTGAATTTATTCAACTTTTGTCCTTAAAATCACTGTCATAAGTTCCAACATGCAACAAGTGAAAAAGTATATGATTGGCAGTTAGGCAAACAGCTTTGCCTGCTGCCGGGATCCTAAAAACCATCAAAATGCCGTAACATGCCCAAAATAGAAACCTGAACTGTGTGCCATGTCTGTTTGACCTGCATATTTCTATTTCCTTGTCCAGACAAATATCTCTCTACGGATGTATCAAGCCACAAACGTCGAAGGAACTGGACCAAGAAACCAGGACGGTAACCGTATCTCTCCTCATGAACTATTTATTACTTTACCTTTTGATAAATACCTTTCTTAACTGTTTCATTTAATTATATATATATAATGTAACTGTTTTCTATTATACTAATATTAGATGTATATTTAATTTTTGTGTGATCATCTATTTATACTTAACCTTTTTTTTTCCCTTTGCTATTCCTTGTTGTTAAAATGTTATAAATGTTTCTTATTCCATTGCGGTGTAAGTTAAAAGTTAATTTTCATTTAAACGGATCTTTCCAATTCAAATTATGTCTGCAAACTAAATACTAGTAAGTTTCCTTTGTTTGCCAACTTGATCTCCTCAATATCGCCTCTTTTGTCCGTCCTTTAGCCCCATACATATATCTTAGTTAGTTATAGATGTCTGAAATATTTTAAAATTGTTTTTAAGCACAAAGCAATTAGAAAATGCTTTGTGAAAGATTTTTTTAATTGTGCTTTATCGAGGAGATTCGAGTTAATAATTTTATTAAAGTTGGGAAGATATAGACTTAGACCACAAAACCTTATGTAATTACTACCCGCATTTATTGTCTCGTTTTTATCATTAATCAATCGGGAAATAGTGGAGGTAATTAAAACATTCCTAATATTTTAAAATGTCATTCATTAAATATATTATTTAAACTAAAAGGCTTAAGATTTCTAGTTTTATTTCAATTAAAGATTAGCTTAACCTTTATTTTACTGTTCGAATGATCCAGGCACGCAAAACACATATTTCATATTATATTTTATGCACATTTAACTTGGTTAGTTCCCTAAGTATTCTTGTCCATTGTCTCTCCCTGATGCTAAGCTTGGGCCGGGTAAGAAAATAATTTATGCGTGTCTCAGATAATGTTGTTAGTTCGTAGTTACACTCGATAATAGGTGAAGAGGGCAGAGGTCATAGTAATCTTGATTTAATATCTCGCATATGGGTGACCTCGAGGTTTCGCCTAGTATTCGAACTGAGTTAAACCAACATACATCATCATCTGACTGGTACAATACAGTATGATGAGAATAATGCAGGCAAGTCAAAATAACTCAGTAATATTTATGTAAGTAATGATAATCCAATTTCATAATGTTCAAATTTTGAAATATCACTTGTTTTACAAAGACTCTAAAAACAGTTTAAAAAAACAATATAAATATGTGAGCACTACAAGTGAGTTGCATCTCACTGCATCACATTCTAATGACAGTAATTGTTAAAGTAATGAATATGTGACATTTGAACATGAACTATTTTGCTAAAAGAAACCCAGCTTTATAAATATCAGAATGTTTATAACACATATATTATTATGAAAAATCATTAAATGGACAAAAAAAAGAATTGTTAAAACATATTGAGAAAATATTTGTAAATAATATATGAACTATGTGCAATTATAACAATATTTCTTAGATAAAAAAATATAAGAATATTAACTATAACCTTAATACATTTTCAGTATTGGGTAGCTTTCTCCAAACCAAACTTTATATTCAAAATAAAAAAAGAAATATGAATTATACATTTAATTGTGCATTAAGATTATATTTAATATTTTTCCATGTAAGAATTATTATTAAGACTGCATATAGCTTATTATAATAAAGAATATATATACTCTTGTTAAATAGGAAAAAATAAAGTAGCTAATTTTTTAAATGAGGTTATAGAAATTTTGATCAATGATAAAATGCTAAAATTATCCTCCTCCCCCAAAATAAAAGGATAAACTTTATCTTTCAATGTTCATACTATCTGCTGATAAAAAGCATTTAATTAAAGCATGTAGATAAGTGTGCAAAAAAACTAAAGGCAATAAAATATATTACTACTCCACAAAATGCAGCAATAAGGATCTCATCACATGATCACTATCTCATACTAGCACATAATTGTTATTAAACAATTCAAAACAAACCAAAACTCTCCATATAGTAGTGCCATCTTGTGCTAACAAGAGCAATCAATGGATGCCAGAAGGCATGTACATAAAATCCCTATCTAGTGTCTACTCATCCAATATCCCCAGACTAGTTTCTGGCTTGTGGCCTTCATCAGTGAGGAGCCTGAATTGAGTTCAGACCCATATGACTATTGAGCTTGGATTGAAAATATTGTTTTCAATTTCATTCTCATAGTTTAGTAGTTAAATAGAGTTAAAAGGTGGCTGCTGGAGGGTTGCATTAGATCCTAAGATCTAGGTGCAGTGCTCCCAGATCCAAGGCTCCTCACTGATGAAGGCCACAAGCCAGAAACTAATATGGGAATATTGGATGAGTAGGCACTAGATAGGGATTTTATGCACATGCCTTCTGGCATCCATTGATTGCTCTTGTTAGCACAAGATGACACTACTATATGGAGAGTTTTGCTTTGTTTTGAATTGTTTAATAAGGATCTCTTTGTATAATGGAAGTTTTCAAAAATTAACATCAAGAATTTATATTTATATATATATTGTTTTGATGTTTAGTTGCATATTCTTCTGTGAAATATATTTTTGTTTTTTAAATTGCGTGTGAAATAAATATTCAGTTCTCTAATGTACAAAAAAAAATAGCTCTTTGAGGTATTTCAAAAAATACCTCCAATAATGTATATATTAAATTTTTTAACCAAAGGATGATGAAGCATCTAAGTAAAGAAATAATATGATCACTTAATCTCATATGAATATTATCAGTGATATAATGTCAATGCTTTTTTATCTTAATTCAATTTATTTTAGCATTTCAATTTTAAAGCTCATGTTTCCTGAGCTACATCTGGCATAACTTTATCTGGGTGAGTAAGGTTGTAGTGAACTGGAACTGTAGTAGCACCATTTGGGAAACTAAACAGATAAAATATCTAGATGCTTTCAGTCTCTTTAATGCTACATCCTCTGATGGGCAAGAAATATTGTTGTATGGGCAGGAAGGAATGTTATCATTTGGTAACACCAATCATTCTTTTCTTCCTACAATGTGCTCATCAGGAAATAAATAACAGTCAGAGGGGTTGGAAGTGCCAATCCGGTTACAATATATATTTTCACTCTTTAATTAACATGGGTTACTTATGGGCCTATCAATTATTATTCTTTATATTTTCTTTTCGGGGTCAAGATCTCATACATGCATATGAGCTTTGTTTAGTAATAATAAGCATGTGTGAGTTGATATAGTAATTAAGCCTAGTGATTTTTGCTATGGGTTCATATCATAGCATATATATATATGCACTCATCTAAAAATTGACTAGTTTCTGAAAATTTCATTATTATAAAGGGAACTAAAGTTAACATTGAGGGGAAGAATAATATAAACTATCAGATGTCAAATACATTCTTAATTATTTTAAAAGGGTTAATAAACAGACAAACCATTTGTTTAATATAACCCCAGTGTCTAATCCTTTCTATCAATATAAGCTTATTATTTAATTGTTAATAAATATTGCTGTTAACTGTTAGATTTGTCTGGCATTTTGTTGGCTGTTGTCTGATCTGCTAATTGTTTATTTTGACAAGAATCTCCGCTCTTCTTGATCTTGCAGCAATAATATATACATATATGATGGGACAACTGTGAAAAGCATTGGTGGGTGATATTTTCATCAGCAAATTATAATTTTTTAAGACTAGAGGTCTAGTGGCATTTTGTTGTAAGATATTAGGTGCAGGATGTCCAATATAATACATATATAAGTTACATATTGTATAAAATAGAAAAAAGATGGAGAATATTATTTTTCTATAAATCTCCTCATATACTGTTTAATGCAACTTTTATATAATTCCTCCTTTATTTTTCTAACAGTTTAAACTGTCCTGCAGTCTTCATAAAATAAAGGAGGAATTATATAAAAGTTGCATTAAAGTGCATATGCGGAGATTTATAGAAAAGTAATATGTATAAATATATGAAGAAATGCAAAAAAGTAAAGGAAAAGATATAAGACTAACAATACTTATAAAAAGATAGAATTAATTTTTATCTCAGAAAATATATTTTATTGGAAAACCAGAAATTAAATTTAATAGGTTGAAGTTATCCATGTAGATTTTGAATAAAATAGCATTAAAATTATGTTATTAACAACTAAGAGAATTCCAAATAATGATTACAGAATATTTACAGATGAATTAAAATCAAGGTTGATAAGTTTTAGAAAAAAATGAAATATTGATTTATCCTAAATTTTTTTAAACTATTGAAAATTAGCTATTTATGAATATTATATAAGATTAAAACTTATACAAGAGAAGAAATTATAATGAGTATTTTATTTATCTATTAACCACAAAGGAGTTTGCTATTAACTGAAAGGAGACCTTTTGATTCCTCTTGGATGCATTAAAGGAACCGAGCAGGGCAAATTCCGAATGTCCACTCCATATGTTCTTGTTGTTGCAGCTGTTATTATATGTGATTATTCATATAGTATACGAATGTGGATAGGCTACTCACCAACACACATTAGCCGGCATGGTGAGTTTATTGGCTTTTTACCTCTGAGTTTAAGATCAAGAAACACCATGGTCTTTCTTCTCAGTTGCCTGATAAGGCAGAATGAATGTTTATGTCAATGATAATATTTTTCCAATAGATATATACATTTATGACAGACAAAAATAAATCATAGACCTTATTCCCAGGAGGCTATGGTTGGTGGCCGATGGCAGAGGGTGATAAGAATCCCCTGATTGTGGATTCAGGCTGCCATTTGATGACGACTTTATTTAGGTACTTACAACTGCAGATCACTTCCAAGTGAAGGAAAATTGCAAGAATTAGAAGAACTGTCTTATATTAAATGGGACATTCTTGAACTTTGTAAAGTTAGAAGAAAAGGTGAAGAGACAATTGATTTAAAAAGTGGACATGTACTCCATAAGGCACAAATATTGGAAATAGAAGTGGAATAGGATTCATTATAAATAAAACATGGAAGAACAACATTGTGGAGATTAATGGTGTATTGGACAGATTGGTAAGATTAGTTATTCAATATAATAGCAGATACCAAATGCAGATAATTCAGGTTTATGCCCCAACAAGTTGTCATAGTGATGAAGTGGTAGAAGATTTTTATATGAATGTACAAAAGGCTTTTGATCAGTGTAAACAACATTTTAAAATTGTTATGGGAGACTTTAATGCCAGAATTGATAAACAAATGAAAAATGAAAGTGCTGTAGGTAATTTTGGTTATGGTAATAGAAATGAGAGAGAACATAGATTTGTTTAGTTTGCAAAAAAAGAAAAACTTTATATTATGAATTCTTTTTTTGAAAAAAATGTTAAAAGGAAATGGACATGGAAGCATCCAAATAAAGGTACAACAGAATTGGATTATATTTTAACTAACAGAAAATACATATTTCAAGATTATAATGTTCGTAATAAATTTAATCATCGATTAGTTAGATATAAGATACGTATTAATGCAAAACTAGAGAGATAAAAATTATTAAGAAAAACAATATTTACAATTGATATTTCCTAATCTTCAGAAATATTCTAATGAATTTAAATTAGAACTTATAAATCGGTTTCAAGTATTAGTAGACTTTGAACATGATTCAGATTTGAATGAAATTAATATGAAAATAACTGATACACTTTTAAAAACTGCAACAATGATAGCTGGTAGAAAAAAGCAACAATTGAACAATAAAATTTCTACTGAGACTAGAGAATTTATGAAGAAAAGAAGGAATATGAAGATATACAAAAGTGATGTATTAAAAAGGATTGAATATCTCGAATTTTGTAAAATGGTGCGGAAAAGAGTTGAAAATGATATAAGAAAGTATAACTGTGAACTAGCAAGGAAAGCTGTAGAAGACAATAAAAGTCTCAAGAGTGTAAAACAACATTTTGGTATTGATAGGAAATTTATATCTGCAATAAGAAAAAAAGATGGGATTATTACTAAAAAGAGAGATGACATCATGAAATGAGTAGAAGACTTTTATCAAGAATTATATAGTAATAAAGAACAAGTACCTCCTATATCTATTATATCTTACGAATTGCCCAGAATTTTAAATGAAGAAGTGAGACATGCAATTAAATGTATTAAGAAACGAAAGGCTCCAGGTAATGATGGAATTATAATTGATATATTAAAAGAAGCAGGTAAAGAAATTTAATTTTTTTTAACAAAGTTATATACCAAATGTCTAAATGATAAAAATGTACCAGATATTGGAAGAATGCAGTATTAATATTAATATTTAAAAAAGGTGACAAAGAAGATATTAGAAATTACAGATCTATCAGCCTTTTATCAGTTTTATACAAAATTTGTACCAAGATAATTACAACTCGTCTATAGAGAACATTGGATTTCCACCAACCAAGAGAACAAGCTGGATTTAAAAGTGGTTTTAGTACAGTAGATCATATCCAGGTATTGAGAGAAGTTATAGAAAGAACAAATGAATATGAGTTGTCATTATGAATAGGTATTTGATTTTATAAACATTTATTCAGTGATTAAAGCGTTGGATCATCAAGATGTAGATCCAAGATATTGTCATATTTTAAAGAATATTTATAAAAATGCAACAGCAACAATTAGATTATATAATGATACTAAGAAAGTCAACATTGAGAAGGATGTAAGACAGGGTGACTCCATATCTCCAAATCTTTTTCCAGCAGTGCTGCAAGAAGTATTTTGTGGATTAAAATGGGAAGCTAAAGGAGTGGAAGTAAATGGAGATTATTTAAGTCATTTAGATTTTGCAGATGATGTAGTTGTTTTTTGCAAATAATGCTTTAGAGCTACAGGAAATGTTGCAGGAGTTGTCAAATGAAAGTAGGACTAAAGATAAATGTTAAAAAGACTAAAGTAATGTTTAATGGATTTTCTCAAAATGTAAAAATAAAGATTGATTATGATGAGTTAGAAAAGGTTGAAATAGTAAATCTGATTCAGATTTGCCATTTCATTGTCTGACCTACCTAATCACTTATTAAGGGGGTTTAATTAAAGCCCACCTATATAGAAAAATGTATTTTTTCAATGTTTGCTTTTTTTTTTAATATTCTTAAAACATTTTTTTAACACAACTATCCTGAATAAATTACTAAAATTTATTCTGGATAGTACTAATCATGTACTACTAAAATTTATTTTGGATAGTACTAATCGTGTACTAACACACTAAGTTATCTCATTTAAAAAAAAAAAAGAAATTCAAATAATAAGTTTTGAATTTTTTAAAATCTCTTGTTTTTTTCTTTAAGAATCCAAGATGGCCTTTTTTGAAAGATTTGTACCTCGATAAGAAGTTTAAAATAACTTAGAAATTACCAAAATCCATTACTTTGGAATTTCTATTCATTAATTGAGATTTTACATTGTTAGATAAAAATTATACTAAAATGTCTATCGATCCTTATCGAGGTACAAACTTTCTAAAATTAGAACAAAAGTATGATTTCCCATTATTTCATAGAATATCTAAAGGCAAATCATCTCAGGCAGTAGATAATTCGAATACCAATGCTAAGGTATAAATAGTGGTTCTTTTTTAAAAAAAAAAAAAAGAGAAAAGAAAGAAAGTTGCAGAACGTCTCTATGCCAGTTGAAATGTTGGGTGAGTAGTTTAAGAGAAAATCACCGCCCGTCCCTTCCTGAGACCTAAAATCTCCAATTATGCTGCTGCCAGAATCTGCCTTCAAATGCCACCAGCCATCAATGTTTGCCCATGAACTCATCCCAGGGAACTCCAGGCAAAATGCCGAAGAGCTTAAATACTGTCGTCCAGATTTTAGAAATCATCATTAGAATATAAATGTAATTTCTTAAAGCTTAAAAAAAAAAATGTCAAAAGTTAATGCTTATTGGAAATCTTTTTAACTGACTCTTTAACCCTTTTTCTTTTTAAATTATTTATAATGTTTTTTTAATAACTCAAGCTCACCACAATTTTAAGATGTTGATTTTTGAATATGAACATATTTATTTGTTTTTGTATATTAATTAAAGTATGAGATTTCATGCTTTGATTTCACTCGTGGGACCCAAAGAGCGTAATTTGCTAATAGAGCAAATTATGTTCATAAGGGGAAGGGAATTTAGCAAAGAATGAATTAATTTATAAATAAAAATAAGTTGATCTATTTTTATTTTCGCAAGTGAAGTTATGTCGAATATATCTATTTCAAAATAAACCTAATAATTCTTTAGTTTTATTATAGATTTCCCAGGATGGGGTTCTATAATTTTAGATTTCTTTAAATTAAAACAAAATAAAATTGCTATATATTTTTGATCTAGTAACAGCGCCACTGGATAGCATCAGTTAATTATCATGATTTTTTTTTTTTAAAGTTCGGTGTGGGAAGAGGGGATTTATTTGAGAAGTAAATTTCCTTATTCTATATGTTTGTTTTTGTTAGTTAAAATATTTATATAAAGTAATTGGTTGCGCAGGTTAGTCTCTATGCAGTATTAGATCATTTAAGGCTGTTTCATTATAATTAGTTCATATTTGATGATTATAATATCTTGGGTTAATAAAGAATGCTTGGAGTAGTATGGACAGATCTAAAATGGTCATTCATTTGGTGTTTGGAATTGGCTCCCGCATACGTCTGTGGACCGGAGAGCGTAGTTGAGGTAGAGTTGGATAGTTGGCATGCTATCTGTACAGGCAGACATATTGGCTCTCCGTAATTCCTATCTCCTATCGGTATATGATCGCGACAGGTGGACATACCGATTTCCCTTTGTTCTTTGTTGGAATAGGCATGGGAGGGTCTGTAAACCGGCTTATATGATCTTACCTGCATTTCTTCTTTCATTTGCATTCATATGTTTATTAAACCGACATTGTTTTGCTTTTCTTTTGCCTATCTAATACATAAACCATAGGGAAATGATTCTACTACAGGATCATCGGCCTGAGTAACCGATTCTTTTGTTATCTCGTGATTAGTTAAAATCTTTTAATTTAGTTAATTCATATTCTAGTTTTATAAGGTATGATGAAAGTGCAACTAAAGTGATTTGTTTGCTTAATAATTAACTAATCTACTTTTTTTTATATATAACAGCTTACAGTTTTTAATCACTGTGTAGTTTAAAGCTATTCCAGAAAGGTCCACTAACATAATAAAATATTATTTTATTTGAGATCTAAATTATTATTTATAAAGAGAAAGAAAATCTTTTTTTTTTCTCTTTTTAGGTCATTGGAGTAAGACGCGGAATCAGTCTTATTGTAATTGTTTCTTTGATATCTGTTTTAGTATAAAATGTTGTTTAAGATCTTTTTTATAAAGAAGAAATAAAATGTTTATTCTTTATATACATCAGGTGGTCAAATGTTTAGACACGCTGATGTATTATTACCATGTACTAAATGTGGACGGAGAATTTAGAATCTGTGGTCATTTAATTTTAAAATTTTTTTTGTTTCTTTTTCTTTCTTAAATAAATGTAAACAAAATAAAGTTGTACAAACCAAATAATAAAACAGATAACCTCTAATGTAAATCTGTCATGCAGGACGCGGTCTCACATAAACTTATTATATAATTATAAAATTAATTTAAAAATTGTTTTTAAAGAGCTTGAGTTAAATGTCAATGTAAAATAATTAATGAGTTTAAAATATATATAACTAAAACAAAACTTCCAGTGTTCTTTGAATCTTTTCATTAACTTTTATTTTAAGTAATCTTTGATTTTAAGTATATATATAAATCAATCGCCCAAGTTCTCATTAAAATATAATTAAAAATAAATCTCATGCTTGAAGGCTCTGCGCCGAGCACGATGAAATTAAGGGAATTCAATGTTATCGTCGAGAAAGGTTTTTGATTAGATCTTTGACCCGGGGATATCAGTAAATAGGGCAGAATCTGAGATGTACCTGACTTATATATCTTGTATGTGGTCGGATTTGAGGTACTTTACCTGTATTCCGGGTCTTGTTGAATCGATAGACATTTTTTGACCGGTACAAGGTTAACAGTTACAAATACCTTGGTTAGATTATTAATACAGATGGAAACATAATCATAGAACTTGCTTGGAATGCTTTTGGTAGAAATAACTTGACACTAAAAGGAAATATGCCTATGTGTTTGAAAAGGAAGGTTTTTAATAAATGTGTTTTACCAGTTCTTACTTATGGATCTGAGACTTGGGCACTTAATAGAAGAGCAATACAGAGACTTCAGACTACTCAAAGAAGTATGGAGAGATGCATGTTGGGAGTAACAAGAAAAGATTGAAAAGACAATATACGGATAAAAGAACAAACAGGTGTTACTGACCTCATTGAAAAAATTAAAAGACTTAAGTGGAATTGGGCTGGACATATTGCTAGAAGAGATGATAATAGATGGACAATTGAAATCTTAAACTGGATTCCAAGAGATTATAAAAGACCCAGAAAGAGACCACATATGAGATGAATGGGTGAAATAAGAAAATATTCAGGGGTGATGTAGAGAAGAGAAGCTAAAGATCGGAGAAAATGGATTAAACTTGGAGACCTTCATCTTGCAGCGAATTGACTATGGTTGATGATGAATAAAAAAATATTTTTATTACTATTATTAAAAAAAAAAGATTGATGATCATTATTTTATCTATAGAAAATAAAATCCAACATATTAAAATCTGATTAGAAATAGATGAAAATAAATTGATATTGTTTAATTAAAAAACTAATTAAAAAATTTCTACAAGACAATGAATGGAATAAAGTTAAAAACATAAATCACATTAATATTGTAAACAGGAAATTTGTAAAAATATGCAATGACATATATAAAAAAAAAAAACCAGAAGGAATTATATATTACAAAAAAAAAAACAACAATAAAAATTGCATTGTTGCAAATTGGATAAATAGCAAAATGTTGAAATTAATACAAGACAAAAACAAATTATAGAAAAAAATGTAAAAAACAAAAAACAAAATCATGATTTATTTTTTCAATATAAAGTGTTAAGAAATAAAATTAATTTTATGATAAGGGCATAGAAAAGATTATGCTATAAACATTTTTTAAAATAAAAGTATAAAAAAATTAGAAAAAAAAATTAATGAAGTATTAGTCAGGAAATTTAATTCCACAATCTATGAAGATCCTTTTTTGTTTAATTTTTAATATAAATGATAGTATTATTCTAGAAAATATGCTTAAAACTATATTTTTAGAAAGAATTAGCAAACTAAAAAAATCTTAAGTATATTATTAATATTTCAAAAAGTTATAATAATCAACGTTATTCAAAATGAAGAAGAATTATATGAAATAATAAAAAAATATAAAATAAATCTAAAAACAGGAATAGAGAAAATTGGAATTGTGGGTTATTTCTGAGAATATGGCACTCATTACGAAGTCTGAAATTGAAATCCCTACAAATTTATGAATTTTAATATGCATGGCAATGTGTCTTAACAAAAGATAACTTCTTAATAAAACAAAATATTGTATGAAATTTAATATTTACAGCAATGTGTCTTAATAAAAGATAATTTCTTAATAAAAAATAATTATTTTACAAAAGAATTAACTGTTTGATCATGAAATACATTTGTGTATATATTGCACTTCTTTCTAAAAGTCTCAAAACTTCTTTTGTCTAAGCTGCTACTATGTAATATCTCTGGCATGTTTTACATGTAGTTTAGGTTGGTAGCATTTCATTAGTAGGTTATTCTGAGGAATTCTCATCCTGATTCTCAGTTTGCAGTTGTACTATTGTAATTGAAAAAAAAAGTTAAATCAGTACAATTAGCTTTGCAATTAGTTGTGCTTCCTTGTATTTATAAACGTACATTGTACTACATATATATAAATATTTATTTTCTATTCCCTCGTGCCAGCCGTTTGATGGCGTTGATGCTAATCAAAAACACATACATATTACAATTCCGGGCTGGGCCTGTAATTGTATATAAATATCGCCTTTTTTAGTTTTTGTAATAGGAAATTAGAGGAACTAATAGTAAATAATATTACAGTAAAAGCCTGAAATCCGAGCACGGCCGCTTGGGGCATTGTTTACGTGTCAAAACACATAAAAATGCCATTTCGGCGGCTGCGACCTATACAGGCTAATACAACATTTACGTATTGTATTAACCCATTAGCTAGGCCGCTTTACATGACATTGCACAAAAATATTACGGCCTGTTTTGTGCTTCGAAGCTATTTATGCGTATTTATAGCTGATTACCGTATCGCTTGAGGGTGTTGAAATTTCAAGGCGGTACGACTTTTTCAAATCTCCGTAATAGAGTAATGTCATTTTGATTTTAAAAAATGTTGTTAATTATTAATAATTGTCATATGGTCCCCACCCTTCCCTAAAAAAAGGTTACTATGTAAAAAAATTGGCAAAGTGTATGTTCGAACAGGCTTCGACAAAGCTCACGCGCTAAGTCACGTTTCAGCCTGGAAAATATTCGAGACCACTAAAAGGTCTGAGACGAACGTGCAATTTTGAAACTTTTCTGCAGAATTGCCGAGTACAGAAAGTGTGTGAGATTGTGTCCTTTTTTTCAGGCACATAATGTCCACTTTTTATTACAGCAATAAAAGAATAAATAATTTTAAAAAAGTCCAAAGTTTGTGTCCTTTTTTTTTTTCATTTCATTTCATTAGAAATTGACAAGTATTTGGATTCAATTTTTTGCAGCCGGGGGTTAAAATAAATGACGATTTTGGTGTGGACTTTTTGTTAATAATAACAAATTATGAATTCCCCCCACCCCCAAAAGCAGTTTCTTATAGAAGGCCAAAAAAAAAAGTAATTCAAACGAAATAGAAATCAAAGTAAAAAGTGAGAAAAAGTTGTTTAAAAAAAAAAAACCCGGTAAATTCTTGACTTTTTGGTTACAATTCTTTTTGCGAGTGTGGGAGTGGGTGTTTGAAAACAATTTTTTAATCGGCAAAAACACAAAAGTAAATTTTGATTTAATATTAAGAAAAACAATTACGTCAACCAAAAATGAAATCAAAATTCGAAACAAGTCCCAAAGTTGATTCTCTTTTTTCAGCGCTGTTAAAATAATTGACTATTTTGGTTGACTTTTTGTTAATAATAACAGTACGAAATCCCACCCCCCGCTCAAAAAGCTGTTTCTTGTAGTAGGCCAAAAAAAAAAAAAAAGGCTAATTCAAACATAATATAAATCAAAGTGAAAACAATTTGTGTTTAAAAAAAAAGTAAAATTAATAATAAGAAAAACCATTTTGTCAAGCCAAAAAAAAAAACAAAAAAGGTAGAATTAAATTCTAAACAAGTTGCAAATAATTGTATTCTATTTTTTCGGCGGTGGGAGATTCAAACAAATTTTTTGACGTCGTGAAATGGTCCAAAGTTTTAAAATGATCAAAAGAAAAAATAAAATTAGCAAAATTTGTTGAAAAAATGTCAGGTTCCAAAAAAAACCCACAAAAAGTAACGAAAATGAATATCAAAATTTGTTTAATAATAAAGAAATCATGTTCTAAATGAAATAAAAATTATTCATTTAATCAATATTACAAAAAAAAAAAACCTTGTTGTCTAAAAAAAAAAGTTGTGGCGGCCCGGTAACATTATATTTCATAGATTTTGTCTAGCATCAATGCTCCAAGCGGCTTTGACCAGATTGCAGGCTTTTGCCAATATTACTATTTAAAAAAAAAAAAAATTTAGAAATTCACATTAAATTTAAAAATGATATCTGAATAATTGACGTTTTTTGGATAGTAATTAATCATAAAATGGGTTGTTTTTGTTTGTGTGTATCTGTCAAAAGTTACGGGATTTTTTAAATCGAAAATAAGACATAATTATACTTTTTTTTTCATTTTACACAAAATTGCTACATTCATGCTAAATTTACAAATGATACCAGACTAATTTGCTTTTTTTTTGTTTTGTTTTTGGACAGTAATTAATCAAAAAGTGGGTTCTTTTTGTTAGTGTGTACATATAAAAAGTACTGTTCTTTAAATACTACATTTCAAAATGATACCAGACTATGTTGCATTTTTTTTTTTGGACAGTGATGAATCACAAAGTGGATTGTTTTTGTTAGTGTGTAGATATCAAAAGCCGTAATATTATTTAAATACTAAATTTAAAAATGATACCCACGAATAACTTTTTTTTGGGTATTGACAGTAATTAATCAGAAAGTGGATTTTATTTTCTTTGTATGTGTATATATATAAAGTTACGGTCTTTTTTTCAATCGAAAATAATATGCAATTCTACATTATTCAATTTACCCACAACATTTAAAAAATTCACATTACAATTTTAAAATGATACCCAACTAATTTGCTTTTTTTTTTTTTTTTTTTTTGGGACAGTAATTAATCAGAAAGTGGGCTCTTTTTGTTAGTGTGTATATCTAAAAAGAACTATGAAAAATGATACCGGACTAATTTGCTTTCTTTTTTGTTTTTTGGATAGTAATGAATCAGAAAGTGGGTTCTTTTTGTTAGTGTGTCTATATAAAAAGGTATTGTTATTTAAATATTAAATTTAAAAATGATAGTCGACTAATTTGTGTTTCTTTTGAACAGTAATTAATCAGAAAGTGGTTTTTTTTTTTTGTAAATATTGTGTATATATAAAAAGTACCATAATTCAAATACATTTAAAAATCAAACCCCGACTAATTTGCTTTCTTTTTTTTTTTGGACAGTAATTAATCAGAAACTAGGTTGTTTTTGTTAGTGTGCAGATATAAAAACTAATCTTGTCTAAATAGTAAATGTAAAAAAAATAATACCCGACTAACTTTCTGTTTTTTTTTTATTGACAAGTAATTACTAATAATCAGACACTGGGTTGTTTTTGTTTGTGCGTATATATATAAAGTAACTTGTCACGGACGAATTCTTGCGAAAATATTACTTTTTGCGTGATCCTCGAAATACTGCTGTTCTGCACCCTTAAAAGCAATTTTTGAATGTTACACATTCGTAATGGAACCTTCAGGACATTGCTAATAAAGTTACATTGTAACAGTAGGTTAGAGCACTTGAAAAAAAATACCTTTGTAATGAAATTTTAAGTAATTACGACAGGCTAAAATCCACACACTCTCACACCAAATTATAGAGAAAATAGACATTCTAGCATTATGGTTAAGTTAATAACACAATCAACTACAGCAACCAATAAAGGCATTTGTCTGTGCTTTTAGCATAAAGAAACCAGACTGGCAGGGACTCTTTCTGGGTTTTATTGTAGAAAGAAGCCTCTTAGGTTGGGTGAGGCCACTGCGAGCACTCTTTCTGTTTTATCGGAGAAAAAAGCCTCTTAGATTGGGTGCAGGCCGCTGAAACAGTATATTTCTAGGAATTGACCTAGAAATAGCGCCATCATGTGGTTGACACCAGAGAATAGAAAACAACCATATAAAGTTTAATGTATATTTAGGTATATCATACATATAATGAGTTCACTATTTTCTTTTTATTTTGAGGTGAAAAACCAAAAATACATAATACACATTTAAATGGTTTAAATATTATAATACAAATAGGAAAACAATTGAGAAAATTAATAATAAAGTTTTCAAAAAAATGATAAACAATAAAATAACAATAAGCACCTGTAAAAAATGTTAAAATATTCTGAAATATCTGAATAATAATTTTATTAAATAGGGACTAATAAATCTATCATTTTAACACTGGGCTGGCAAATTTTCAAAAATTTTAAGCTCTTGACTTATGATATATCTAATATCTTATATTATAGTAAGTAATAATATTTTAAACATTTTTTTATTAAAAATATTTTTTGTAGAGAGTAAATTTAACAAACAAGTAAATGGCAGATTCTGTGTGGACATTTTTGAAAAAAGGAGGCAAAATGCTTAAAATGTGAAAATAAGTTATTAAGTTGTAAGGGATTGTTAACAAGTGGCTTAATAAGGCATTTGCAACATGTTCATAAAATTAATTTGCTGAAATGAAATGCAAGTGATGATCAAATTGTTAGTCCAAGAGAGATATACATTTTGACAAAATCGACATATTAATCTTCAACTCTAATATTATTTTTTACTAAAAAGCAATCTATGTCAGAAATAGTGGCAAGACTTGCAGTTATTGATAGATTTTCAATTCAAGAAATATCTAAAAGGGAATTTAGCATTCAAAGATAGGCAATATAATTTATCAACAGGTAAAAATAATGTAATGAAATTAATTCATGAGTTTTATAAGTTGGAAAAATGTGAAGTAATAGCAAAAATTAAATATCATAAAGATACTTGCAGAAAATTCAACCTTACATTAATTAGATGAGTGGATGACTTTACAGAACCAGCAGTACTTAAACATAAACATCTATTTTAATAACAATACATTAACTTAGAATTAATAAGAATTGCAGGAAGTTGTACAACTAATACCATAATTAAACTAATCAATTCAAAACTACCTGATTTTGGCATAAATTTATTAGATGTAGTCGCATCAACTACTGATGGTACTGCAGTTATGGTAAAATATAGGAAATTGTCTAAATATATTCATCAATTATTTTATAACCATGACATCGTTATAGCTGTATATGCAAGTTATAAAAAAAATTGAAAGTCATAATATTGATCAAACAGATAGCACTGAACATGAATATACCTCAATTAATTAAGTCTTTTCTGAATCCATTATTGATGATGAACCAAATGATGCTTTAACTCAAAAGATGTGAAGTAGAAGATATTAAACCTGCATTGCAAATGTTATGGAAAATTATAGTTTTTTAGAACTTCACTGATAAGAAACTCAATATTACAAGAACATGTCAAGGTAAAGCATGGTAAAGAATTAAATTTGATTCTAGATTGCAAGACCAGGTGAAATAGCATTGTGGTTATGGTTGAGAGATTCCCCGAAATAGTTGACTCAGTTCAAGAAGCATTAATATATTTGGGTTCCTTAACATTACTGGTTGATAATAATGTTCCAATAGTAAAAAATATTTGCAATGGACTTCATCCAATTAAAATAGCTGTTGAAGTGTTGGGAAGAGGTGATGTAAATCTGGTTACAGCCAATGCAATTTTTGAAGTTTTATTTGATAAAGTTTTATGTAAAAATGAGGATAATATTTCAAAACAGTTGTTGGAGGTTTTGAAATTTCACATCATCGAACGAAAAAAAAACCCAAAATCTTATATCTAACAAAATTTCTCCAAACACTGGATTTACAATCTACTGCTATAAAAGATTTGTCTTCATCATCAAAGTTTGCAATTACTTGTTATGCTAGCGAGTTTTTAATAAGTTATTCAACAAAAACATTGAATGTGATAAAAGTTGAAAAGAAAACTCAATGTGAAGATTCATGTGAAAAAGATGATGGGCAAGTTCATGATATAAATGATAGATTGGCTGATGCTATCAGTGCAGCACTTATAAATTAAAAAAATAGAAACAAAAACATCATATAATCTGATAAAAAATCTACAAAATGAATTATAAATATATAAAAATACAGGAAACAAAAAAAAACTCCAAAAGTTGTTGGATGCTTTGATGACTGTACAGCCCACAATTGAAAGAAAAAGGGTATTCTTGGCATCATCAAATTTTTAAAAAAAGAGATCATCTTTGCGTCATTTATCCCTGGACTCTCTATGTTTTTTAAAATGTTATTTTTTTTAACAAATAATCAATGAAATACATATTTATTATATGCTTTTGCATTTACTATATGTTTTTTTTTTAATTTCAAATTAAATTTGATTTTTTAAAAACATTATTATTTTACTTTTTCCCAAAATTTTTACAATTTTTCTTATAAATTAACTTTTTTAAATTTCCCAGGATTCTGGAAATATTAATTTTAAATTTCTCATTTCTCAGGAACAAAAAAATTCTGGAAAATGTTACCCACTAATCAGAATAATAAAGATAAAAAATAATACTAAAAATCTATCAAATATCATTTACATCATCAATAAAATAAGAGACAACGGTTTATATTATTAAAGATATCTGTAATAAGATAAGTGTTTAAATCTAGTAATAAACCATTTTTATAACTATAGAACTATATTTATGTTTCTACAATTGCTAAAATAATAGTAAATTATATTCTTAAGACAATAAAAAAATTGAAATGAATAAAAAATAATATTGTTTTATAGAAGGCAGAGATACTATTATGTTGCTTGTATTCCATCATCAAGTATTAAATGTGTATAAAAATTCTATCTATACTTTCAAATACATTCAATGTTAGTAATAGCACAAAAGTTGGTATATAATACATTTCAAGTGATAATAGTCTCTCTTTTACAGATGTTCTGGCCTGATCAGTGATAACACTGGCATGGGAATCAAATTCAATGATCTTTTACATTTGTGAATATTAAATTTAAGTTGATGCTCTAACCCAGTGTTTCCCAACCTGTGGTACGCGAGTTGCTGGTTGGTGGTACACGAAAAATAATCAATAATGGCGGACATAAAAAAAAAAATTAAATCATAAAAATATAGAAACGTTTTTTCCTATAATTCATAAAAATTATTTTAATTAATAATATTATACAGTAAAGTTGTTAATATGTACAGTCGATAACGATCTTTAATGTTAATGATAAAATTGAAAGTATGATTAAGAAATTAGATTTTTGGAAACAGTAATATATATAAGTATCGAAAACAATCAACTGGAAGTATTCGAAACTCTACATATTTTTTTGTTTGAAAATAAGGTTAGTCTGTCTCAAGATATACGAGAAAATATAATAGCACATTTAACAGGATTAAAATTGTCTTTCATGGAATATTTTCCAAAACCCGAAAACACAAATGATAATTGGATTTCAAACCCCTTCTATGCAGAAAATTTAGAAAAAGCTACATCATTATCAATAAAGGATAAAGAAAATTTAATAGAATTATCATGTGACAGAACTTTACAAGTAGAATTCAAACGACACAATCTAATTAATTTTTGGTTAAACATTAAAGAATATGAACAACTTTCTGAGAAAGCTCTTAAATTATTATTACCGTTTACTAGTAGGAATTAGTAGGAAGAGCTTTTTCTTCATATATTTTTTTAAAAAATAAGTATCGAAACAGATTGAACGCAGCTGTAGACTTAAGGGTATACCTCGCATCTTTTGAACCAAATTTCAAAAAATTATGTTGTTCGAAACAAGCACAAAGATCTCATTAAATTTATTTTATAAAAATATTTGATTATGATAAGAAAATATACTAATTGTTTTTTTATAATTTTGTGTTTTTATTAAAACCATTTATTAGTAAACGAAATATGACAAAATAGTAGATAAATAATGAGTCGGATCAAGGCAAATCAATCTAAATTATTTAATTTGAAAGAATGTATCAGAAAAGGATCATACCCAGAAATTAGACTCTCATTAATTCTTGATCATCTATTGTGGATTACTAGATGTAAGCTAGTATTTAATCATCAAAATTTTAATCCTATTAACTTCATGCTGAACAATATAAAGAAAACAAGAACAAGAGATAGCCTGATAACCCCTGAGGTTATTTTTACCATGACTTGGGACATGCTGGATTTATCCTCTCCATGGCCCAACCAATAGCAAGATGCTCCAAAAAAGAGAAAACAGACTCAAATTCGGGAAAACCAAATGAAGGAATGAGAAAACACTTTGAACAAAATATGTACCAAATAACCTTTAATGTAATAATGTAATCTTTAATAAATTATTTTGGAAAAAATATGAAACTTTGAACAAACACATACATATAAATATGTTACAGTGAGTTTATAATTTCAGTGAGTTTATAATCTGGCGTGACGTTTAGGCGTGTTTCAATGTAATTTGTCTCATTATGAGATGTGAATACATACATGGTCATCCTATAATATATATAATGCAAATAAAATAACACACTCGCAATAACAAATTTCACAAAATACAATCATTTTTACGAAGTGGTACAATTTAGCGTGATGTACTACCAAGTGGTACGTGAGCCAAAAAAAGGTTGGGAAACGCTGCTCTAACCAATTAGATTAATTTGTTAAAGGTAACAGTAAATAGAAATTATATATAATTTGGAGGATCCCTCCTATTTTTTTTTAAAAATAAGTCGTTTTCAAACATTTTGAATTAACATACTACCTTGCTCTTAAAAATACATGGGAGAAATCAGGAAATCCTCTTAGATAAGTATAATAAATTTCTATTAACTATTGCCTTTGACATATAACCTTATTGGTTATATAATCATCTTAAACTCAGTATTCATGAATCTAAAGACATCTGGTTCAATTTCCATGTTACTACTATTTAATGATCAGCCAGAAACATCTGAAGAAGAATACCATATGAAATATTGTTATATCCGAATATATGCTATTAGTAACAGGTATAATATTTGAAATGATTAATGTTTAACTTTTATAAAGATAATTTAACAATTAATCCAACATAATGGAAACAGTCCAACATATTTATTTATTTAAAGTATATTCTTTATTAATAACACAAATTTTATATACACTTTTTACAAATAAACCGCATATAATTACAAGTCAAATGCCATTATCATACACTTTCAAAAAAAACGTTGTTATTGGAAAATTTTGCAGATAAAATTGACATTACATTACATGATAATAAAAAAATATGTAAGTAAATATATTTTAGACTTTTTTGAAGCTTTTGGTAACAATGAACAAAAACAATTCTTAGTCTAGAAAATTATTTAAATAATAGTTAAATTGTAACTAAATTATCAAATGTATTTAGCAATAAGCAAAAATATATATATGGAGTTCCTCAAAATTCTATACTTGGTGGACTGTTGCTTTTTGTTTTTATAAATGACATTGGAAATATTAATATTAAAGGCTCAATATTTCAATAGGCGGATGGTACTTTTATTATGGGCATGAATAATAGTAATGACATTTCAGTTGGGAATTCTTAACAAAGTTTTAACAAAATTGTCTATTGATGTTTTGAAAAAAAAAATTATAGAAATGGAGGAAAAACAAAATTTTATATAAGCACTAACATTCACGTGACTGCATATATAACAAAAACACGATGTTTAATGGTAACAATATCTTGCAGTGATAATAAATAAATAAAAATTTTTTGGAAATATATTAACATTTTAATTAATAAATTTAGACATTTTATACCAATATTTTATAAAATCAATAATGATTCTCTTTGAGTGCAAAAAAATAATAACAATAATTTAATAGAAGATGGTTATAAAAATATTTGATGACTTTCTTGAACATATATAATTATCAAAAAAAAAAAAAAAATTATACTTTCAAATTTGAAATGTGACTTAAAAAAACAGATTCATTCATCCTTGTAAAATCTTATAAAAATCGAATGAAAAATCACACTGACTAAATTATTCAACAATCTATCTATTGAATAAACAAATTATTTTTAAAAAGGAATAATTTTAAATAAAGTGAAATTCTATAAAGACAATATTTTGTTTGAACAATTCTTCAAAAATAATTTGATAATAAACAGAACTTTATTTCTGTATAAAATAAATTTTCAAAATAAAATAAGCAAGATTCACCTATGAAACAAAATTTGATTTTAGAGAGTTCTACATAAAAATAATTTCTATAATGCTCCTATGCATTAAAACTTTCTCTGCCCACTATGAGTTCAAGACAGTAGTCAATTGACAGTTTTAGAGCTTAGGTTTATGACTTACAACTTCTATCATTTCCACTGCTTGAACTTCATGTGAATTCCTAAGCCACAAAATCATTTTACTATTTATTTATTTATTTCAAAATTTGCTCTTTGAAACCAATTTCACAAAAAAATATGTAATCTTCTATTTTGAAAGTAAACCTATTTCAATGTATAATTTTATATGCACCAATCTCATAGTTAATTTTACTTCATAGCAAATGGAAAATATTTTTCTACTACAAATATCTAAGAAAAAAAATTGAAAAAGTGTTTAATATTAATGTAATCAATCACACCACTTACGATTGAATTCTGTGAAGAAGGGATTTCAAATTTTAAGTATCACATTTCAAAAGATTTTAAGTATTGTTATTTATGCAGAAGAAAAAGTCATTTTCTATTAAATCTACAGAAAAGTTAAGAAATGAATTTAAACCACTACAAGGATTTCTATAACCAAATTATAATCCACATTTGTTGTTTTGATAAATAAGCCATATTCACAATGTTTATTACTCCTAAGAAATAAAATATATCCAATTACTTATTCTTCATAAATAAAAAATTGTTTTTTATAAATAAAATGTTATCTTTTATCAAGCACAAAAAAAAGAAGAAAAAATAAAAACTTGTCTTTCAAAACTTGACTAAGTTAAATATGATTTACCTTTATTATTAATATGAAATTTAAATGCAAACATTTTAGTTTTGAATTTAATTTCAAACCCTTACTAGTGTATGATATGGAAGTATGTATTGATACAATAAGTCAATAAAATTCAAGATTGAAAAGCTATTATCTAAAGTATAGAAAAATATTTAAAATCTATTTGCATTTTTAAAATGTTCAAAGATAAAGCACTTTATTAATTATTTAAAAGAATTATAACTAGTATCAAATTAACAATAAATATTTATTTTCAGATTAAAATATTTTAATAAATAGGTACTAAATTAAAGATGAACATATCTTAAAATAAAACAAAATAGAATTAACATGGAAAATTTTGGGTGTGTAGTGCATATAAATAATAGTAGCATTATCTTAACATATAGGGACATGATAGCAGTTTATCATCATTACTAGTAGTAAATTTAGCATAAAATTGGTATGCCTAGTAGAATAAATGAAATAATGTTTTCTTTATTAATTGTTTAGAAAAAAATCAGAATTTTTTTTAAAAATTTCAAAATGATTTTGATTCTCATTTAACTTAAATATGAATATTTAATTTTGAGACAAAACACAATCTTATTTTGAGTTAATAATATTTTTAATTATTTTATTATGTTGTCATAAAAAAGAACAATCTCGCTGATTGAAATACTTACTGTTTAAAAAAATATAGTTGTCAAAGCAATGATCAGCAAACAAGATCACTAATGCATTAGGAAACTCCTCTTTCTATTGATTACTTAATTACTTTGTTATATAAAATATTGTTGAAGTGTAGTTGAGAATATGAATTTTTATATTACTAATATTAAATCATAAATCCACAAAAGTTTTTAAATGTCCTATATCATAAATCATGATAAATTTTAGATATGAAAACCAACCAAAGTATTTTAAACAGTTTTTAATATAAAAAGAAAGTTAAAAGCAAGGATAAAGAATGATAAAAGCCTTCACAATTATTAATGAAATTGATACTATCAGCTTAATGATGTATACCTTCTATGAATGAAATAATTTAAGATTATATCAGGCATTTTAATAAAATGCTATCTTCAGTCTTTCCAACATTTTATTTTACATATATGTGATGACAAAACACCAAAATTAAAATAAGTCTAACAAATAAGAAGTCCAACACATAGTCAAATATACATAAAATATAGATCAATAATTAATATTTACCAGTAATAGTCAAATTAGAAACTTTTAAGAATTTTATTTAAAAGTAATTAGAAAATGAGGTACTTTGGTATTAGAGCTGCAATGTAGCATAGGGAAGACAGAAGGCCTTTTCACACTCACCATAAATGTGTAATGTCACTACAACGTCAAACTGAAAAAAAATAATCCCTGCGAGTATACGTGAAAACGTGTTTTTTTTTAATCAACACGATCTTTTTTTTCATAATACTTAGACATTTTCAGTCTCATAATTAATGTTTTTTTTTTTTTGTGGTTTTTGTTCCGTTTTAATATGTATTTTTTTTTGGTTTTTGTTCTGTTGTTTTTAAATTTAATTTGTTTATAAAAAAGATACATTTATTAGCATTTCTGTTGAAAATCCCAGCATACTCTACAATCACATTCTAAATTTTCGAAGGGAAAATTTTTAGTACAGAAATCCATTTTCTGTGATATTAATTTTTTTTGTATCAAGGTGACAATTCCTTTTATATATATTTATATATTATGCAATAAATATCATATGAGTATATTTAATGTGTTTTTATAAATATTATTTAAAAACCAAAATCATTTACTGTTTGTTTAGTAACAGTTTTTTTGTGTAATGGGATCATTTCGTTAAGATCGCAAATCCCATTTTTTTTTAATGTCATTCTTAAAATTGTTACTGTGGAAGTTGTATGTATAGTTAAGTCTTTTTATAAATATTTAAAAACTATAGTCATTTACTATTTGTTTAGTGCATATTTAAACTAACAATTTTTTTTTTGTGTAATGCTGTCATTTCATTAAGATAGCAAATTACATTTTTTTTTTTTTTGCTTTCAAATGGTATTCTCCATTAAGATCGCAAATCACATTTTTTTTTTTTTTGCTTTCAAATGGTGTTCTTCATTAAGATTGCAAATCACATTTTTTCCCCCAATGTTCTTAAAAGTTGTTAGTGTCCAAGTCGTACATATGTGAATGTCTTGTTTAAAATTATATTGTTTTTACTTTTATTTATTTTTAGTCCTGCAACATGGAGCATGTATTAGTCCTACTGCGCCTGTTGACATTCGTATCAATCTCCTGATAACTTTATACATCTTGCCAAAATACGATGTGCAAGATCCATGTACACGTTATTTTGGTCAGATCCCAAGATTACAAAGTTATCAGTGGACTGACGCAATAGGTCTAATACATGCTCCATATTGCAGTTCAAATACCAAAGTACCAAAATTAAATTCCTACACATACTTGTTTTATATTTATTTGATCAAAGTTTAAAATCTATGGATTTATTAATGGTAGAAATAGTTCTTAAACAATTTGTTTCCTAATTATATTATAATAATAAAAGCCAAATTAGTAGTCTTGAATAACTAGAAAGATAATAAAGAAAATAGTAGGTAAAAAAGGAGAGTAATTGTAAATAGTTTATTATAATTTAGAATTCATTTTTTCATTTAATGTTATATGTAATATTATTTGTTTTTAAATATTATTAAAATTATGTTTTAAATATTTAAAACTGCCTAAGTATTATTTTTATAAGTAATAAAAGAATTAGGAAAGTATTCAAGTACAGCTAACACAGTCTCTACTCCAGTAATGATCTCTGACAAAAAAAAAAAAAATCCTATTTTTGTATTAGAAATAGTTTCATATGGAAACATTCACCCATGAAGAATAGGTATATTATAATTTTAGTTATCACATATTTGGCTATATTTACAATAGATATTTAATTAGAAAGAAGATATAATTAGGAAGAAGTAGGAATGGTTAATTATTTGATCTACTTTATTCCAAATTTATTCTGAATTTGATCTCAAATGAATTTCAATACTTAACAGAAATTGAATAACCTTATAAGATACACATCTCCTTATTCATTTTCTAACATTTTTACTTCAAATAATGAATCAAGATAGTATCTATAGATAATCAAGCTATTATCACAATGAATTATAATCCGTAGACTTGATTATTCAAATCTCAAAATCCATAATCTCTATCTTCCACATTTCATAATCAGTCACTGTAGACTAGTATATATATATCATCATTAGTAACCAATCAAAAATAAATATAGCTTTCTAACTTTGGATAATTAAAAAAAAAAAACACAAAGTTAAAGACAAAGTTTACAATGACTATATATATATATAAACAATCTGAAATACAAATATCACAAGTTGGTACTTTCCCTTCTACTTTATTTAATTTTTTACTGATCTCTTGAAATTCTATTTTAACTTCTGTAGCAAATGTTTCTTGCTGAAAAATTTCGACACCTTATCTAATTATAATGCTCCAATGCATTCGTTCTTCAGCCATCTCCTACCAAATTAAGCTGTCAATAATAATTACATTTTTCAGATAATCTTTATAATATAAATGGGATCCATTTCTTTACAAAAATTATGACTAAATTCACCCTGAAATGTTTGCTTTTTCTTCTATTCATTCATTTTACTTGCTTACCTGATTGAAGATTCACATTTATAATAATAGAAACAAAATCAACATATCCAGCAAGCCAGTGAATTTACTGATTTGTCTTATAATTTGCCATTTTATGTTGAGGAAAATTGTAGAATATCTTTAAACTAATTTTTTTCAATGCTTTTACATTATAGTGATAATATCTTATGTCATAATACTCTTAATTTGTTAATATAATAGTACTCTGAAGTCTTTGCTATATCTGAATATGCTAGATCACCTTTCTATCTAAAAAGATAAAATATTTAAAAAGATTCATATTCTCAAGTTGAGAATCAATGAAGCTAAAAGGTATGAAGATTTTTTTTTTATGTTAATGACTGATAAAACATCTAGCAATTAATATCAATCATTAAGTCAAACTCTTTCAAGATTGCATTTAGAATATTAAAAACATTTTTGTGTATCTGCAATGAATTGAAAAAAATAACAATGTAAATCTTATAATTAAAATGATAAAGTTATTGTTTTGCTTTTAATTTCTTTAAATTAAAAACTCTACCTTTAAAACTATATTATATCTTGAGGTTTCTTCTTGGCATTGCTTGCAAACTATTCAAGACTACAGATACAAAATGAAAAGCAAAATTGGGATTATACATATCACTATTTAATATCACATATATATTCACATATCTTTAATAATATTATATGCTGGGAAACAAATAATGCAAGGCTAATTTTCATAATTTTTATAATGATGAGCAAATGTCATGTTGGAATCATGAAATTCATTAGATATGTAAATTAAGTCATTAGTAGTTCCTAATTTACAACTATTTTTATCTCTTTATATACCAGGGCTGAATCAGATATGTTATTAAAAGTATTTCATCATAATGATATAATTATTTCATTTAAATGTCTAGTTCATAGCAAGTCTTGACAATCAACTTAAAGTCATTTAATATTATTGAATTATGACATTCAACCATAACAAACTGCTTAACAATTCAAAGGACAAACTGCCTGTGAAATCAGCACACCAAATTTTCTTCAATCCCAACATAAATACCTATACAATAGAGCATTTAAGAGTAATGAAATTCCTCAATATTTATAAACTACAAACAAAAATTTGATTTATCATAAGCTGGAATTGTATGCATTGAGAAAGAGGATAGAAAACAAAAGATTAAGAAGGCCTGGACAATAGCAAAAGGACCGATTTTCAATAAACACAATCATTCCCCTTTCGAAGAAATGGGCTATTTCAATATTTAAACAATTACTAATTGCACATATAAATTAAAAACATTAAAGAAATTAGATTGCTATGAATATCAATTGCAAGAGGGGATTAAAATAAATCATATCTTAAACTGCATTGTAGATTGTTAATTAAGATGTACTGTATATGGTGTTTTATATATAATTCAGCAATGCAAATAAGAAGTAGAAGGAAATTTTAATATAATAGTTTACATATCAAAAGCATTCTAAGCATTAATAAAATCAAAGTTTAAATTATAAAAACTACTTTTTTCTGTAGGAATGTCCATAACATTTATTTAAATAAAAATAAATAATAATACATGTAATGGTATATCATCTTACACATCTTTAATATTATCCCCAATATTGAGAAAAAAACTTTCTTAATTAAAGAAGACTCCAAAACTAACTGTATCTTATAATATTTGGGATAATAAATTAAACCTTTTGTAGAATGCTCCATGCATAGCAACTAATCATTATATGATAAGACTGAATAAAAGTTTTTTTTTTTTTTTCAATTTGGTTTCTATTTTATCTTATCTAAAACATATTTTAAATCAGGATAAAAATGAAATAGCTTCTTTATATAAAACAAATATAATGAATACATATATATATATATATACTCTTATCTGATCCATTACTGATAATTAAATAATGAGATTTATAAAAATCTTTTGAGAGATATTAGAAACTTCTAATAATAGATAATTTTGATATACACACACTTGACTTTTGTATAATAATAATGAATAAAAATCTAATCAACATTACAATTTTATTCATATATGATAGAAATACGTTTTGCCTATCATAAACATACATCAGCAAAAGTCAAATAAAATATATTAAACCATATTGCAGCCTAACAAGAATAAAGCAAATTTAGATAACAAGACTGAAGAACTAATACCCTAAAAAAGATATAGTGAAATAATAGTAATAATAAAAAACATTATTTAAATCAAAACTACTCTGCAACAATTTAAATACTCTTTCTTATTGCATTGCCAAATGTATACCATATAATACTAAATCATCTATGCACTTTACTACTATTACACAATGCATAAATATGACATCAACAATTTATTTTATAAATGGATACTTCCATTACTTTTGCTTTAATTATATACCCATATATTAGTTCATTTTCATTTTTATTCAAAAAAAAAGCATATCACTTTAGAAAGAAATATCAATAAATTTCTTTTTTTTTTTCCTAATGAAAAAGGTATTTTGTTAATAATTTTTTCAGTTATGAAATGGGCAGCCCTATAATCATTGTATACAATTGAGCAACTACTATATTATCATGTCCTATTTTTTGTATACTTTTAAGGTTTTTTTTAAAATATTTTTTTTTGCCATTTGACTGAACATTTCTTTTGATATTTAATAACTTAATTTAATTAGAATTTAATGTGACTACAAATCTATAAATATATATACAACTCATGACTTAATTAATGACCCAAAATACAAACGTTAAATCATTAATGCATATACAATGTTATTAAAACAATAATATTCTTTTAAAATTATTATGGATCAAGTAATATTTAAAATAAAACTGATTATGAAAAAGCTTTAAAAAATAAAAATAAAATATGCATGGCTGCATTTAATAATAAAAGTAAATCTAAACCTTATTTAAAAATTAAAAACTTAACATTTATGGTCCAACTCATTTAATAAAACAAATGCAAAATTTAAACCTCCTCATCTAAATACTATAATATTCAATTCTCAACTTCTTAAATGAAATAATGAGAAAATAAGTGCAACTAAAATAAAAATTATATAAAGATTTTTTTAAAAAAAACAATAAAGAATGAAATATGGGAGGGGAGGGGGATAAATCTCTACATTGGAAAAGAGAAATCAATAGAAAGTGTTCAATAGTATTTTCTCTTTAAAAATCATGTTAATCTTTCTTAAATGTTGCAATAATGTTATCATTTTATTTTCTTAAAAACTAATATACATATTCATTATTATAAAAAGCAATGGTATTATTTTTTGAAATAAAATTGTTGTTCTAAAATATTAAATTTATCAGATCTACTAAGCATGTTTGAGCAATATCATATTTCAATCAACTATTACTCAAGCTTTTCTTATCTAATGATAACACAATTTGTTAAATTTCTTCATCTTTATGTTAACTTTCTTGTATTTTTAATATATTTCTTGTTGATCAAAATGAGTATCTACCCTAATAAAACTATATGAGGTGACAAATTTATATCATAGTTTTAGATTATAATTAATTACCCTTTTATATTAGTGCACTTAAAAAGAATTTGTCATAGAAAATGGAAGATTAATAAACACATTTGATTAACTATCAGCAAAAAGGGCATCTGCATATTTACAAATTTCAATTCTATGTACTGAATCCTTCATATAATATAGATTTCAGTTCCAATCTTGTCTAAATTATGTGCAATCTCTTGTCTCTTCCCAAAGAATCACTCACACACACACACACACACACAAATAGCAAAAATCAGTAAGAGAAATAAACCCTGTATTTTATTGAATAAAAAAATCTGCTATAATTGAGAATGTCCTTGATCAATGGATTTTAACCAAGATTCTATGACACACTAAATTCTGCAAAGATACTTCAGGGATGTCATGAAATGTAGTGATAAAAAGCATCATAATTTTTCTTGTATCTATTAATAAAAATGCAAAAGAGTTTAATAGAATAGGAAAAATAAATTAAATTTAGAAACAATGGAAATTTAAAAGTGAAACATAATTAAGTTATAAGAGCTGCATTCTGGATTGTCATAAAAGATAATACTCCAAAGAAAATTTTAATCATAATGCTGCAAGCTTCTAATATTTATTTAATCAAGGTAATGTAATAATCAATGAATTTTATAATGTAGTGTCAGATTGTAATTGTAATTTAGAAGGTAATAAGCTCTCTTGACTTGCACTATACTATGATATTAAATCAGCAATGTTAAATGCAAGGATGCTGTCATTCCAGTTACAAGATAAAAGACTGAAAAAATAAGAATGATTATTTATTTTCAAACTAAATCCACTTACAAAGGCCAATCTTAAGTGTCTTGGAATAAGAGCGTGAATATATTAAATTGTTCACTTTATATCCATTTTTTAAAAATAATCTTATTAACACATATGAAATATTGAAACTTTACTTTGTGTTAATATTAGATGTTAAACTATATAATAATCAATGAATTTTACTAATGCAGTGTCAGATTGCAATTCTATTTAAAAGATAAAAATTATTAAAAGAAATGGATGTAAGCAGGATGATTTAATATATTCATGCTCTCATTCCAAAACACTTAAGATTGCTCCTGGAACAAGAATATCCTAGCATTTAACATCAGTGATTTAATATTATAGTATGGCATAAGTGAGGAGGAATTATTATCTTCTAAATACATTTAAACAAATAAAATTTCTTCATTAAAAACTGTTTAAAATATGAAAAGAAAGAGAGACTAAATTCACATGAGGAAAAAATGAGATTATATCTTTCTAGTATTTCATATAATATTAAACAATTTTCAAATTGCATTAGTCTCAAATATCACATTAAATATATTACTTACATATATAATTTTATTGTAATTATTATTTATCAACTTTATTATTGAATATACCACAATTAAAATTATAAACTATTTAATAACTTTGTAATCATTTAATTGAAAGAACTGTATACAATTTAAACTAATGAATATGTATTCAAGTTATTTATAAATTAAATAAAATAATAAATTATAAATTTGCAAACTATATAAAGCAGTAGGAGTGCCTCAAAAAAAAAAAAAAAACTTAAGAGAAAGGTTGAAAAATACGTTTTTTGGTATACAGTCACTTTAGAACTTATTTTAAATAAATTATTTTCATGGTTTAATATTTAACTATTTTAGCAGTCATCTGGCTTTAAAGTTCCTTCTCCAAAATATATCAAAGTCGTCATAATTAACTTTTTTACCTATTACAAAATGATACGAAAACTTGAAAATGAAGTTTATGCAAAAGAATGACAATTTACTTCTTTTCACTGCATTTTGTTTCTAAACTCTCTTTTTTTTTGCTTTATTTTATTGGCATTATTAAAGTGTAATTCTTACCTTTGCTATTATCTTTGATTGATTCCATAGAATGAAAAAATTTATTGTGAAATTTTTTTTTTGCTATTAATTAAAAATTATTGATATTTCTGTCCATTAAAATTATAATAACTATTTATATGAAAATGAGTTTAAATTCTCTTATTTTTAAAGTTTCTAAAATATTTATGACTTCAATATTATTTCATCTTGATCTGGTTTAGTTCAAATATCTTATGATTTAACTTCAGTCTTTTTTTTTTGAAACTTAAATTACTATTTTTTTATATAAATATTGAGGATTCTATTAATAGGTATAATTAGAGGAGATTTGATTACAGACTTCCAAGCTCCCTTCAGCTATCTACTCCATCTTTTATAATTGATACACATGACCACAGACATATGAAAAAGATAAACGATCTCCAATATATGGTATTTCATGCTGAACTAGACCATCAATTGTTCCAGATCATCATTTCCCACACACATAAATAATCAGTGCTCCATTTACATTAAGATAGTAAATCTTCAAACTTTAATGAACAGGCTTCATTCTTCTCCATCCTCCAACTCTTCAGCTATCAGTATTATTGAAAATTTGATGATGGAATGCTCAAAGCTCTTGTTGATGGCAATATTGTTGTCATAAATATGTTGGCTCTAAATCATTCTGATCTCTCATATATAGGGCCTTGATATATCCATTTAAATATATAGAAGAGGGATGAGCAGAATTCAGGCTGAATATGTAATATTTGACTACAAGTATAATGTAAAAAGATCAGGATATACTTTATACTTGTAGTCAAATATTAACAGGTATAATAAAACTTATAGATATTCAATCAAAACAATTATTTTATTTTTCTGAACCTACATCATTTTTTTATTATTGCAGAATTACTCAAACAAATTTTTGGTGCTCATTATGTATATGCTCTAATTACTGATGTAGAGCCATCTTATACATAACAAGCTATCAGGATAAGATAATTGATAAGCTTCATTTTCCCTTTAAAGATCAAAAACAAAAAAAAAAAAGTTAATAAATATAAAAACAAGAATATCACTTTTTTTTAAGAAAACAAATTTGAAATTTATATATCTTTGCAAAGAGACAAATGATTGTAAAATAAATAATATATTTGAAAATGTAAAAGTAATATAATTTATATAGAAACAAATATTCATAAAGAAATTAATGATAATAGCAAACAATTTTATAATAAACTTGGAATAATTATTAGCAAAAAATCTATAAAAAATTTAAATACAAAAAGATGTCTATCTTCATCTACCAACTAATAGTATTAAATGCAAAAGCATACATCCACTAGGGGGGGGGGGATCAGAAAGCAAAAATATTAATTAAAAATATTAACCTTGACTGTCACTATTTTTGCACGATTTGCTAGGTGATACTATAATGGTAGAACTAGTCATAGTGCTTAAAGCAAGGCTTTGGCTGCCATTACTTCTGTATATCATGAAATGACAGCAATTTTGCTATAAATTATTTAAAAAGAAGGTACATTTGGCTTTGTGATATGTTGCTGCCATATGCAAATGTAAGTCCTAGAGATTTCCATCATTCAACTCCCAAAAACTCTGTGCTAGGTTTACTTAAACATGTATATATAATTGCACAGACATGCATTATTGCATTAATTGATTAACAGAACATATTTAAATTTGTCAAAATAATGAATGACATTAATTTTATAACATGTAATTAACATATATGTTTGTCCATATAGAAATGTATGTGCAGGCTGGCGTTTATATCAAATATTTTAACTTGTCAAAATAATTAAGTTATAAAAATGTTCATTTTCATAATTAAATTCTTTGTTGAAAGTATAATAACATTCACATATACATGTGTATATTAAAAAAATAATTTAAGACAGTTATTAAATATAAATCTACTTTCTTTTTTTTTTTTAAAAAAAGTCAATCTTGACAGGTTACTCTAAAAAAGTTTGATTAATTAATTATAACATCTTTAAACTTAGATTTTTAATGATTCTTTCCCCTTCTTCCCATAATAATAATTTTAAAATAATATCATTCTGCACTATCTATCAGTATCACAGGTTAATTAATTAATTATAATATCAAATTTAAATATATAGGTTTTATAATGTCATTTTATTAACAAATATTTAAAATATATCTCAATATATATATATCACCATCACAGATCGCTCTTGATTATAACACTTTAAATTTAAAATATAGATTTTAAAAATGTCACTTTTACTAAAGAATTATTTAAAATTTCATTATCATTATATATAATGTTACTTATTATCAGTGGTATATATGTTTTTCTGTGCTTCTCTGCATATAACTGATACAGCATACATATAATGAATTCTTCAGCAAGCTGAGGTTCTCTCTGGGTGTCACCATCAAGAAAGATATAATCAGGTAACTGTTAGTGATCCCCTTTCTGTCCAGGATTTGATAGATTTCAATCCAACAAGCTGCTTTCTAGAACACATTTGTAGCTATGAAACCCTCAAAGTTGACTTTTCTTCATGTGAATTTAGACTCCACCATCATGACATAAACTATAGGGCAGCCCTTTGACTTGCCATCTTTTTTGTCTTTTTTAGATCTTCATGGGAGCTTTGTATAACTCTCCAAACACCAACTCTGCTAGCCAACTATTCTCAAAATATTACTAGCCAACTCTAACAAAAAACTGCCAACCATCTTATCTAATCTCCCTTTTTATATTAGTCAGATGGAGTGACAAAACACATTACTTAAAAGCTGTTCTTTTCTTATTTCTCTTGATCTTTTCAAATGACTTTTAATTAAAAGCTACTTTTAAAAGCAAGTTTGAAGTTTTATCAAAGTATAATCTATATGCTTTTATTTTTAAAAAAAATTCTAATAGATAGAAATTTTATAATTATCAGTTTAACATGCTTGTTTTTAATATCAAAATTAGAATTCAATGAAAATATTTATTAGACCTTTTTAAATATTTAATTTATAATAAACTTTAATTTTAAATTCAGAATTATTTAACTTTTTACTAGGATTATTTCATTCCAGGAAATGTACAAAAATATCTACAAAATTTTTGTCTGTGTTTATTTCTACTTTTCTTTTCAACTTTATATATATTTGTGCATACATACTATGTTATTGCGTGATGTATAACAGAAGTGTTACAATATATCTTGAATATGATAAACTTTTCACAAACATGTACATACATTAAGAAATAATATCCAATATTTAGGCTCATCTAAATAATTATTTGGTGATGTCATTAATTTCCCAAGATCTCCAAAAAAGTTTGTTTTTAAATATTCATTTAATAATATAAGCTGTAACTAAAAATTTGTTAATAAAATTTTGGTACCTTAAATAAATAGAAGACATAGATAATGTTATTCTAGACAGAATAATCTCTTTTTATTATCTTTGATGGATGTTTTTTGCAGTGATATATTTTATTTATTTTATAAACTTTTTTTTTTAAAGAAGACTTAACTATTAACAATTATAAAGCTGTAGAGATTCTAATCAGAAGATTAGACTCATTGGTGGCTTTATTAAATACTTCAAATTTGCTACTGCATCCATGGATTTGACAGCCATTAACAATAAAAGTTCATGGAATGTGCTCGACCACAACTATGTAGATTAGAAGCAGTTAGATTTCATTTCTGAAGCAGATGAGAGCAATGATCATGAACAGATATGAATGTTAGTTAAACTCCTCAGTAACATCTAAAAAGATCAAATCGAAATGACTAATGTTGGATTTGGAAAAGAAATTTATTTAAAATACACAAAATATCCATTTTATTTAATGGTTAAAAATAAGTAATTGGAAAATTAAAACAAAAATTTATGCACTAAAAAATTATAATTCGATAGAATCTGAAAAATAATTAAAAAAAAAAACAAAACAAATGTTTTATAAAGTTTGCTAGTATATTAGATATAAAGTATGAAATAATTAAAAAAGAAAAAAATCTTCAAAACTATCAACAGACTTAACTTTCATTTGAAAATAAAATAAAAACAGTGAATGCTACTCTATATATTCTTGTATTTGATTAATTTCTCTGAAAACTACATTTGAAAGGCAAGCTACATTAATATTTTAAATGCTTCTGCCAAGCCATGTTATTCTTAATTGTTCGAAGAATAACATTCTGTAATGACTCCTTTTCAGGGTTAGTCCCTACCTATATCTTCCTTGCAAATTCAATCAGTCTCAATAAGCAACTAAAAAAATAAAAAAACTGAAACATGTATAAATGCTATTAATGATTTTGTAAGAGAAAATATTGAATTTAATGAAATATATTTTGACATTCACCACTATAAGTTGCCATTAGACTTCCATTGAAAAAAGTAATATTCTCTGCAAAAAGAAAACATGACAATCCAAATAAAATGATTTTGTCAAAAGAATATAATAGTAGAAAAGAATCTCTCATAAAATCCATGATTTACCATTTCTCATAATATAATAGAGAAGAATAATGTGAAGTTCATGATCGTCAATGTAAAAATCTAAAAGCATAACCAAAAATTCACATAACATTAAAGTGATAGTAATTACTGAAATAAAAATTTAATCATCATATTAATAACTTTAAATCTTATCTACATATTAGTACTCAATTCTTTTTGTAAAAAAGAATATTTAAAAGGTCCAATAATCCCTTTAGAGTTATCAGTAATGTCTAGCATATTGTGCAATATTTACAAACATAAAAAATGATTGTACATTCAAATTATTTATGACAAAAAGTTATAAGAAATTGTAAATGCAATCAATCAATTACAATATAATTAAGTTCTCTCTTTGTACCAGTAAGGAAAATTTTAATTGCCAAAAACAACATTTTTCAAATAGCCTAAAACAGTAACTTTGCTCCCATGAAGATCATTCTTCTAAAATCTATCTACTTAATGAAGAATGTTTTCTAAACAGCACTTCTTCATTTCTAATATATATTTAAGTCTCTATTCCATCAGTCTTATCAAATTAAATATTTCATTACTATGAAGAATAATAAATTTGGATATATGAATTAAGAAAAAAGATTTATTATAACCTGCATAACCACTGATGATCTTATGTTTAGTTTTATATATATGCAGTTTATTATAGCAAATTTGCTGCAGTTACAATGATGGCTGATTTTTGTATATTAACCAAATTACTTATAAGAGTCATAATTTTTCCTAAACATGCAAGATATTTAATAAAAACATTTCTGACAATTATGTCATATTATAAATGAAAAGATCAACATGTTCAATAATCAATACAATAAATCATATAATAGATAGACATACAAATATTACGATATAGGAATGTAACAAAAACTTTTTATAGACTATGTCAATCAATTGTATAACAGAACTAGCTCTATCTGTACTTTGCTTATGTTAGTAAAATAAAAGTAATACTTACATGGAATAATAATACTTGAGTTAATGATTATTGTAACAGATATAAACAAAATTGCATATCAAATATAATGGGTTTAATTTGAATAATTTAAATTTTAGCACTCGTTATGAAATAGATAAATTAATTAAATTGCATTTGTATCATGTATTTAATTTCTCATTTGTAAATGGAGTGTGAACAAAATATCAGGATGTTAAAATTTCAGAGCCAGTAAACTTAGTTTACCATGTGAAAAATATATTTAAATAGAAATCCTAATTATCAAATTCAGTAGTATAACTGATCATAAATGACAATGTTCATTATCTTGCTGAACCCACAGTTTATTAGCTTAAAAAATACTAATATAACACATCTTTATGTTGCAAATTATCAAAGTTTTGAAAATAATTAAGTACTTAAAAAAAACAAACAAGAAGAGTGAACAAGATTGATGCAATATAGAGCTATTCCCATGAATTATATATTTACATAATATTTACATATAGCTTTACTTCTCACTATATGTAAAATCTATAATTGTTAATTAGAGAAGATATAAATTAGTATTAAAGTTTATCGGCTAAACGTTTTCAAGGATCCATGCCTCATATTCATAGCCTTCATAAAATGTATGATAAAATATATGCAAATACAAATATTCAAATAAGCTATTAATAGAAAAGACGCTTCGAGATCTCGAAGAAATGGGCTACGTAATACTAGCTTATTTGAATATTTGTATTTGCATATATTTTAATATTTACATGAAAATGATTTTTATTTTGTTGCATTTTTATATTAATAATACGTGAGTTATCAACAGCAGCATCACAAAAAATATAACTTTTTATGATCAATTATGTTGAATTTGATCAACTTTTAGGATTTCATTTTAAATACATGGTACAAACAGAATATAATTAATTTTAAATATATTTAAAAAATCAAAATTTATCTCGCATAACCAAATACTATAATTCTATTACTGAATTTGATCACTTTTAGAATTTGAGTTTAAATATATTTTTCATGCGATAAATTAATTTTTAAAATGGCTATGAAATTTTAACATTATGGTATTTTTTTCACACTCCACTTGCAAGTGAGAAATTAAAAATGAGAGAGAATCCCCAAATAAGCGGAATTTTATAATAAAAAATTGTTTATTTAACTTTTAAGTGTTATAAATTTAATGTGTTTCAAAGAATAATACAACAGTCTAAATGTGCTTTTCACTTTTTGAAGTAGTCTGGAAACAAAAAGTGAAGTCTTTTAATGCCTGCATGCATTGCTTTTTTTCTTCACTACTTCTAAATCAGCAAAACAATTTTTTCCAGCATTTTTTAATTAGAGGGAATAAACAGAAGTCACATGGTTAGAGATCGAAAGAATGTGACAGATAAGCTGGTTCATGTTGAATTTAGTTAAAAATTGTTTCACACTCAAGACTGTTCATAGAAGAACTGTTGTGAAGTTTGCATTCATCGCTTTGTCAGAAACTGGGATGTTTACATTTTACCACATCATGTAAACATTTGAGCTTGTGTAGATAAAAACATTTGACCATTAAGAACTAATTTTGAGACTAACATGCTGCTTGCATCAAGAAAAAAAAAATCATTTTCTTGACAGTGGAATATGGTGAATTTGACAATTTCATTAAATTATTCGTAAACTTGCGTTTTCTCCAGAACAGCTTTCTTTTAATCTGCATTCACTGGCTATCAGTGCATCATTGATGATCTCGATGGATTGTGATCGGTCTATAAATCCATAGAGCTCTGTGATGTCAAGAGTTGCCAGTTTAAAACTTGCTGGGATGATAGATTGTTTAATTTTTCCAATGAATTCAAATGACGACTGAATTGTATACTCTCCAAAATTTAATGTGTCTATAAGCCATCTGTTGATGAGGATAGCAGTGTTAAAATAATGTGCTGTGCCAAAGTCAAGCATGAGACATAGAGGTTTGTCGGGCCTGTCAATTCCACGGCAAATATCCTGGGGAGTGATGAAGTCAATGAATATATGATTGTATTCTGTTTTTGATAACACTATATCTCGATGTGCTCATAATATCGAGGCGGTAAATTTATTGCAATTTAGCTTGTAATTAAAATAATCTAAATGGGCAATTTTAATTTTTCGATTTGAGTATTAATTTTATTGTGATATTCGTACTCATTGACCAGTGTGAACCTGTTGTCTTTGTCCTCCTTTAAACAAATGAGGGAGTGGTTAGTTATAAATTGTCTAGTTGTGGCAATCTTTTGGTTCCAAGCATTGGCGTGTGTATATATATTAGTTTATAACATTTAGTGAAATAATAATTTAAGTATTCCAAATAATAAATAATTTTGTACACAATTGGCAACTTCTCCACACCGGTTCATCTATATGCAAATATCAGCAAAGAATAGCTTTTCTTAGTAAGTATGCAGAACATAACATCTTACACAACTGGCAACTTCTCCACACCGGTTTATCTATATGCAAATATCAGCAAAGAATAGCTTTTCTTAGTAAGTATGCAGAACATAACATCTTACCTAACTGCTGTATAATAAAAAATAATAGAACCATTTCAAAACACAGCTATAAAGATAAACATTAGCTCAATAATTCGTGGTTGCAAGAAAGCCCCCAGGAAAGAGAAGCAAAGATGGAATGTAATTTCGAAGAATTACGAGATCCCTCAATATATAATGCATAAACTTAACAAATGCACGTATTTCCTCAACTGCAAATTCGATGACAAAAATTTCCTACAAACAAAACATTACCCTAAACGTAAGCAAGTGCAATGCTTACATCACACTAACACTCAAATTCCCAGAAAGATAGGTTTTTGAGCTGGACCCCAGATATGTTGGTGGAAGGTGGAGAAATCCGAAGCTTGAAATCATCAGAGATGTGGAGGCAAACTTAATTAATAACCCAATGAAAAAAACCGTCATAGCTCGAGTTGTCAAAGTCATAAAAAACAAACAGCTTAATACACACGCCAATGCTTGGAACCAAAAGATCCCTGCTACAAGTAGACAATTTATAACTAATCACTCCCTCATCTGTTTAACAAAGGGCAAAGACAACAGGCTCACACTGATCAGTGAGGACGAATATATCAATAAAATTAATACTCAAATCAAGAAATTAAAATTTTCCCGTTTAGATGATTTTAATTACAAGCTAAATCGCAATAAATTTACCACCTCAATATTATGAGCATATCAAGATATAGTGTTCACAAAAACAGAATACAACCATATACATCCATCGACATCATCACCCCCCCTCCCAGAATATTCACCATGAAAGTGCACAAGTCTGACAGACTTCTACGTCTCATGCTTGACTTTGGCACAGCACATTACTTTAACATTGCTACCCTCATTGCTTATAGACACATTAAACATTGCTTATAGACACATTAAACTTTGGAGAGTATACAATTCAGTCATCATTCAGATTCATTTGTGAAAATTAAACAAGCTATCATCCTACCAAGTTTTAAACTGACAATTTTTGACGTCAGAGCTCTATGGATACATAGACAGACACATTAAACATTGCTTATAGACACATTAAACTTTGGAGAGTATACAATTCAGTCACCATTCAGATTCATTTGTGAAAATTAAACAAGCTATCATCCTACCAAGTTTTAAACTGGCAATTCTTGACGTCAGAGCTCTATGGATACATAGACAGATCACAATCCATCGAGATCATCAATGATGCACTGATAGCCAATAAATTTCTACCTGCATGCACCAAATTCATATATGAATTCCTTAAGTGACTTGATAAGAACTGCAACTTTCAAAAACATGTGGTTCAAGATGATTAATGATTGGCCAATGGGCCTACAGTTCAGTGGCATTGTTGCTAACATTGTGCTGAATCATCATGAAAAACTCACACTATCAAGATTCTTCAGTGCAACTCCACAACTCATTTACCTAAGATATGTGGATGATATATTCATCGCAGCCCCTGACCACATTACATCAGAACTTCACACCAGTCTCCAGAATATCTCTAAACTCAACTCCACTCACACAGCTGAAAGGTCACACACAGCATGTTAGATACCTGGACATAAATGTCTGCAGAAACCTGTCAAGTAGATTACCCCATGATTGTCAAGCCAGTAGAAGTACATGGTATAGCTCACACTACATCGTACTCACCCTATTCTCATAAGATGGAAGGCTTATCTTCATTTTTAGTTAAAAAACCATGTTGTGCAAATATGAAGCTGATAAGAGACACAACCTGAACCAGTGTATAGCAGATCTAATAAAAATTGGATATTCACATTTGGCTATCAACAGGAAAGTTAATAAGTTCTATTATAATATTCAGCATAACCACATTAAAGCAAGAATTCTTATACCATATATCCAACCCCTCGCCAAATGCCTCAACAACACATTATCTAAAGACTTTAGCATTGCTTACCAGGCCTCCGAACCCAAACAGGCTTATAAAACATGGAATCACACCCGAGCTCACTCCTAAGGTAGTGTACAAAATGATCTCCCACAAGCCAACAGCCAAGCTCCAGACTATGGGGAGACCCATACTAACATAGCCAATAGAGTAGCACAACACAAATATATATCTACAATAAAACTAAAACCAAGTAAGAAGGCAATTTGAACCCATCACTGCCAGCATTGTATGCTCTAACCCAAGATTAAAAAGATGTTTCACATAGCTAGGTACTCCAAATCCGATCAATAAAACAGCTGTTTTGCTATGTCTTGGAAATGGCAATCATAACTCATCTGCATAAATTCCATTTCTATAACATAGTTACAATAACAGCTATGAGTATGAGAGCAAGTAGTCTCTTGAAAACGCTAAGCCCTATAATTTAATAGTTTTATATTTTAGTAAATTAAATATTTCACTTTTAAATATATGTTCTAGCTTCATTATCTGTGCATACAGCACACATATATTGTTTAATTATAATATTTGATTGTGTTGTAATCATTACACTGATTTATATTGATATATATATAATTTGAAATTCTTTTCATTCCCTGAGAAGTAATTATTCAGGGTTTGCTAATCCTATATTATCTGCGGAGATTATTTTAACAAATAAATATAGTTCTAACCGTAGAGATATAGTATAAATGTGTATTTTATAATTAACCTTAATATCCCTTGAAATGCATGTAGCCATTACAAAAATAATGCTTGATGATGTTGATCTACTATTTTCTATACCAGAGTTAATATTTTATTATATCAAGCAACCTTGTTACTGTATTAGCTTTTAATATTTGTTTTATAGAAGAGCTGGCACTGCAGATATTCACTAATTATTTTAAATGCAAATGTAATTGGAGTTGTCTTTTGATACCTGGTCACGGTCTCTTGACGGCACTGTTTATGTATTAAAACAATAAAATATAACTTTACCAGGCTGCGATTTTTAAAATATGGTGACTATGCGGCGATTTTTTTTTTTTTTTGCCTTTATTTCCGTGATGTCTATTTTGTGATTTTGAAAAAAAACAAAGAAAAACGTCCTATTAATTAGGTTTTTTGATCCTCATAACATACCACCACAATAAAATTACAATAACATCAAAAATTCAGACTTTCACACATTTCGTATGCCTTTTTTTAGATTTAAAATAATGACTTTTTTTTTGACTATACGGTGATTTGTATTACGCGATTCCTATTTTGCCTTTACCATTGATTACATTTTTGGATCCTTATAATTTTTTTCCTACTATATCTTTAATATTTTATTATTAGGAAGTGAATGCCCTTCGGTTGCAGGAGCCTGACTGACATCGGTAGGTGGCACAATTTGTGCACCATTTAATTTGTCTTGTATAATTTATTGCGAAAGCGTGAGTTTTCGCATTTGGCCCTACTCTTTCCCAATGTTTTGCAACTTCAAACTTGTGTAGGGAAGGGTGGGAAGGTATTAGTAAGTCAGACTACATGATTTAAGTACAAATGAAATTGCTCTGCTATGAAGATATCAAAACTTGTGGCCACTTAAAATCCAAACACCATCAGATGATATGGTAGTGATCAGTGAATTGTGTGAAATCGCATAAAGTGTTGCGAAGCACAAAACAGGCCGTAATGTTTCTGTGGAACGCCATCAAGTGGTCTGCAATGGCTAAGATAAACCCAACTGTTTTCTTAGCCGTAAATGTAGGCCACGGAAATGGTGTTTTTATGTGTTTTAACATGTAAACCATGCCATCGAGTGGCCGCGACTGGCTATCAAAAGACAACCATAATTAGTTATGTTAGAATCATTATATTGTATTTATGCATTGCTGGTATGAATTTGGTGGTATCAAGTGGCCACGACTGGCTATCAAAAGACAACCATAATTAGTTATATTAGAATCATTATATTGTATTTATGCATTGCTGGTATGAATTTGGTGGTATATATAGATATATTCCTACCCTGCTAACTTCTATGAGTAAACAGTAGAATGATTCAAATATGTCAGCTGCTACTTAACGGACAGGAGTCACACTAGGGGCTGAATTGTTTAGGTATGAACACCAAATAGGCAACTGGCATACAGACCCAGGGTGTTTGAGTAGTCTATCTGATTCCTGAACTTCAATTTATATTTTTGATTAATTATTATATTAGTAAGCTTCTCAGTTCAAATGAACTGCACGTCTTGTATGTGGATGTAAGTTGTCATCCACACCCTCAAACTTCTAATAAGTTTAGTTTAATTTGCTGATAGTGAATCATATGTAATGCTAACTCAACCTATTATTCATAAATTTATCTGAGAATATTTGAAACTCTGATAGGGCAGATCATGATTTGCATTATCTTTTAGAATTAATAATTTATATTTAAATATTAAATTGTTTGTTTTAGATAATTAGCAATATTAATGATGAATACTAAATATGATTCCAGTTATTATTCATAAACTGAACTTTTTTGGCAAACTATAGTAAAAATCGAATATTATTTAGCATATTATATTGTTCTAGATATCAATCCCCCACAAAGCATAAAGAGTATTAGATTTACATGGATCAAATCCTTCCCTGTATGTAATAATTGATTGAATTTGTCTAATTGTATAATGCATAATGGTGTTAAACTAACCATACTTCAATCACCAGTTTAATGTAATCTATATTATCCTATGATAATCATTAAATATAATAAACTTTTTTAAATTCACCTCATCTTCATTATCTTTCTTACCACACCCCAATCCAATTAAACTCTTTAGTTAAAATGAAATTTATGTGTGATATTTATGGCATTTACTTTATCAATTTATTTATTAAAACTATTTTGTCATTCATTTTTCAAGTCCATTCATAATCCTTACAGTGTAGTTAAATTTAATAGAATCTCAAGCTTCTCCCTGTTCTGTAGGACTCAAAATTAAAAAGAACTTTAATGTATCATAGGAAGCATTGTTCATAGGATTTAAGCATGGAGCAGACATATAGGCTGGAATTTGGTCAGATATAGGACCTCGCGTCTCATCTCAATAAGATTAAGTATTTTTGTTGTGGACTCTGAGTTTTGTTGAGTGAATATATGATTCCTCTCCCCCAATTCTTGTGAAACAACGTGAGAATATCGTACCACATATTTATACTTCCCTGAGTTTCACATACAATTTCCCTGGATATATATATGGACTTATGTAGTAGTTCGCACATGGTGCTTAAGTAAATTATATTTAATACTTAATGATTTAATATTTTGAGTTAACAAAGTGTTTTATATTGTACTATGCATAATGACATTATTACTGTTGACATGATACTGGGAGATGGCTTGAATAGGGCATAAGTCATCTTCAATATAAATTTTGTCATCATGAATACAGAGTTTTAAAAAAAGAGGGTACCAGTATTAATGTTTAGAATTGTTATTGGATCCAGGGTAATGGAGACAGTAACATGAGATAATTGTTTGCATAGTTCATAGGAAGAAAATGAATATAATCTTGGATCTAAAAATTTTTTACACGAATTGGCAAACACTCAACAGAAAGAAAAGGAGCAAGAAAGCACCGTGGGCAAAAAAGGTTTGCTTATTTTCTTTTATATTGTGATTATTGTTTGATTTTATACATATGTTATGTAGTAAGCATAATAGGTTGAAACATGGGAATAGGAGCAGCTGGGGGTAGCAATGTATTGAAAGTACAGTATACTTTAAGATGCCACTTAGGTTACTCCACGATGATGAGCCAGTAAGGGAAATAAGGAGATAATGAGGATTTGATTGTAGCCTTGCAAGAAATGATGAAAAGGACAACCATAGATATGGTACCAAGATTAGAAACTAAAGATCAACAAAAGACCTGGGACATGGAAGCGAGATCAGAGACCAAAGACCAATAAAATATCTTGCACATAGAAGCAAGATTAGAGGCTAGAGATCAAAAGAATGAAGAAAGACAGCAGAGAATCTGGAAAAAATAAAATCAGATTGGTAGAAAAGTTGTGAGAATAAAAGCAGTGAATTAATAGGGCTTCTGGGGGAAAACTTGGAGAGACCACCAAAACCATACAAACATTAAAATAAAAGTTTGAAATAACAAGGGATAAAGTAGAAGGGCAGGAAATGATATTAAAAGACACAATTAAAGGAATTAAAATTTGTGGAAAAGAAACTAGAAGGGGACAGGAAGAAACAACCTCAGAACTAAGAAAACAGGAAAAAGTTATTAGAGATTTTCAAGAGGCACAGGAAGAAATGAAAGATCTGTATGGATTAAAAGAAAACTTAATACATAAAAATGTTTTGATCCAGGGGAGAATGTAGATGATGGTCAGTATCTAGCAATTAAAGGAAGAATAGAGAAAGTAAAAGAAGAATAGTACCCAGGGAAAGAATACAAATTTCATAGAACCAGTAGATACAATTCAGAAACCCATTAATGGGGATGCTAAGCCAGAAAAAATAAATATCCAAGATAAAGTCGAGACATTGGATAACTATATAGCTTCTAAGGATAAAATACAAAGTAGACCTATTGTTAAAGGACTGGGTAACCATTATTAAAGACTTCAAATCGAAGATGATAAAAAGGCCATAGTGCAGAGCAGTGTTTCCAAAAACTTAGAGGAATGTACAGAGCGTTTGTCTATTATAGGACAGCAGAGACCAGAAATGGGTATTCAAATCCTAATGTCTAAATTTATCCAGGTCAAGATTTTTAAGGGGGACATTGGGGAGAATCCAAAAGCACACATCAAAATCTTGAAAGTTATTTCATTTCCACAAAATCAGACAAGCAGATCACATTGCCCTTACAGTCCACTATTTGCAGGGTTATACCAAATCGTAGTGGAATTGCCAAGCAGAAAAGCCTCTCACTTTTGAAAATTACTGTTTGGCCCTTTTTAAGTTTTTGGAGCAAAGAGCATAAGGATGAAATCTACCATGCCATTCTCCATGAATTGTATGGTTCATCCACCAAAGAAACATCCAATTTTTCAAGGCAGGTTGCTCGGTTCCGACCCTTAACAGTCTTTGCATTCACAGACATCCAAATTATCCTTACGATCCAGAAAAATATGCTGTAGTCACTGCATAATGGGGTGTAGAATAAATCATAGAAGAAATGGCAGAATTCTTGCCCATGATTGACTTTACTCACTTTGCTAAGGAACCTCCAGAGAAAGTACATAAAACTGAATCCCCAAGATTGGTCTACAACTGTCACCCACAGGGATTCAAGATATGGGAGGCAAACCAGAGTCAAAAGAGCATATAGAAATGGGCAGATGATAAACCTAGGGGGTCCCAATGGGTTATTCCTGTATCAGGATCCTGTTAAATATTCAAAAGAACAGAACCATGATAAAAAAAAAACTAACACTCATCATGTGGATACTAATATGTGTATACAAATATAGCTTGAATAACCATACTAATAATCCAAAAGTATTGATCAAAATAATAATGCTGGGAAGAAAGCAGTTAAAATGAACCAGTGGAGCACTTCAGAAAAAAAAAAATTATAGGATAGAAATTAAACCAATTAACACTAAATTTAGTGTCATTCTAATCATTGTCTTAAGTAATATTAAATTTATTAAATAAATAATTTCTTTTGGTATTATTTGGTATTTGACTGGATCTGTAATCATATTTAGTATTGTGTGAGATTGCATTGGATATTATATATGTAAAACCATTTTTTTTTGTAACTGAGGGAATATGAAACTGAATATTTGTCATGCCATATTTGTTTCATCTAGATTATATCCTAGGACCAACTCTGGGTCACATGTAAGTCTCCTTGCCGAAGACAAACATTAAAGGTACCTCAAAAAATGTGTGTGTAGCTGTATAATAACTATATATATATATATATGTATCCATTAACACCAGATATTTAGTTTATTATGTATAAATTAAAGTAATAGCTTTTTTATTTATAAAGCTATTACTTTAACTCAAAATTATTAAAATTGCATATATATGGGTGAATCATACATATCACCATGATACATATATATATAGGACATACTTTGTTATTTGTTATATATATAAAAATAAAAAAAAGATCACATGATGCGAATCTGGTTGGGGATAACATGTTAATTGATGTTTAAAAAGGTATTAAAACAAGTTACTTGTTAAAACATACTCTATCTCAAAAATAAACTAACTAACTAACTTTGTAAATTATTTTTCCAAAATCATGTTTTAAAGACAAAGAGTAAATTCTTGTTAATATCTTGCTGAAAATTAGACAAAAGACAGGGGTTATTTTGTTTCTAAAATTATACGGCATGGTATGCTATTAGCTTATTTTGCTGTTTTTGCTAAAATTATCCTAAAATGTACAAGTTAATTGAAGGCAGGTATTTATAACCCACCATTTTTCTGTGTAAGAGAGAATTACAAAAATTTGTAAGCATTGCCTAACACAATCTACACATGTTTGATCTGTAATATGTCTGAATAGGAGAGGTAGGAGTTACTATTCTTCAAGCCCAGAGAATGATGATTTCCATCTCAGTCCTACAAGCAGACAACATCCAGCTTTATAATGATGGAAGAAGTTCCCATGAAGAACCTACCATGCTGATGTCGCCCACACAAAGATATGCTGTCTATTCTGCGAAGAATGACTGCTACTCTACCCACAACCAAGAACTGATGTTCTTTCACAGATTAATCACAGATAAAAATTCTTACTATCACTGTAAGAGCTCTAAAATGAACTTTAAATGATAAATTTAAAGCTATAGCTATTCTATAAATCTTATTGAACATTTAAATTAAAATTCCATCTCTGTAAAATCTTTACTTTGTTTAAACTATGAAATTCCAAACTTGTAATCATTCTATTAAACTGTAATTAATCTTTATGTTCATGCTAGTGGTGATATCTATTAGTCTTTATAAGTTTCTAGTTATTCAAATTTCTAACTGATTCATATTATAATGTGCCAAATGCTACTTGAAATAATGAGTGTATTAAATATATTAAGTTTACAGTGAGAAATATTACTAATTCTGTATTTGATCTAATAATTATAGAATAACATTAAGTTATTCAAATCCTACTTGCTATTTCGAAATTACATTGCTTAGTTATAATATTTGATTGACTTGTAATCATTATAATGATTTATATTGATATAATTTGAAATTCAATTCATTCCCTCAGATTATTCAGGGTTTGCCAATCCTGTATTATAAGTATAATCTGCGGAAATTATTTTAACAAATATAGTTCTAACTACTGTAATATCCCCTGAAATGCATGTAGTCATTACAAAAATAATGCTTGATGATGTTGATTTATATGCAAATGTAATTAGTTATGTTAGAATCATTATATTATATTTATGTATTGCTGATGTGAACATGGTGATATATATAATATTCCTACCTTGCTAACTTCTATGGGTAAATGGTAAAGATAGACCCAAATAAGTCAGCTACCGCTTAACAGTGGACAGGAGTCACAACTAGTGGCTGAATTGTTCATGTATGAGCACTAATTAGGCAACTTGGGTATGGACCCAGGAAGTTTGAATAGCCTATAACAGGAATGGCGAACTTATGACATGTGTGCCAGAGTTGGCACATTTGAATTTTTTACTGGAACGTAAACTATTTACATATATTAATTTTCTATGCTTTAAATTATTCAATATTTTTTTCATTGCTAAAATCTGCACTAATAAAAATTTACTGTAAACCAAAAATAAAATAAATATAATATCATACTAGAATTCAATTTACAATTGAATTCTGATTAGAAGCAATAAATTACAGAACTTGAAACAAATATATATATATATCGAAGCAGTCGACCTGATACTCAGATCGAGCTTCACAGCCCACTCAGAATCTCCCACCACCAAACCATATTTAAACCCCATCCTTACGCACATATATGTATTTACTAAAACATATTTTTTCTTCTTGCATAACCATTAAAATAACTGACATAGATCTTAATGTAAATAATTTTAATAAACAAATATTTAATGTTATTTTAATTCGTGTATGTGTGTAATGAATATGTATATATTATTGGTGAGGGAAGATTACTTTTAAAAACATAATTTCAAATAAAAATATATATTATTAATGTATATTTTAAAATTGTATATAATTTATTTATTTTAATCATGGTGGTCAGAAAATGATGCAATTCTTTCAAGAAGTTTCTCCAATGCAATTAAGACAATTAACTGGAAACCATTAGTCCAAAATTAAAATGTTATAATTTATAACAGTAAAGTAAGAATTCATTAGTGGAAATTTTATCCACTTCAATTTGTTTTAAAATCATAAGACTATATTTTAAAACAATCTTTCGAGAAATTTGTAACAGGATTGCATTGTTTTCAAAACTTACCAAAACAAAAGATGCATCAGATCAGCAGATTCCAGCTACTAAGCACACAAATTGCCTCAAGTCTAGCAGCTAAGTGCTTTCCGACATCATCAAAAAAAAATATAAATACTGCTAGATTGGAATCCATAAAAGAAGAGCACCATAGTAAAATAGCAATGGCAGATATATTCCACACTTGTGGTTTTAATAACACAATGTATCATGAGTAGAAAAATTTCACCTTTCTCTCCGTTCAAAACATTCTTTCTTTCATGCAATCATATCTCTGGATCCCATACCCATGAATTGTAAAAATGCTTAAAGACTGAAAAGTAAATGCTACCTGTTTGACTGGCCCAAAATCTAGATATAGTTCACCAAATCCCAATAGACCCTAAAGCATCAAGGACCGCCACTATGTTTTATCAAGGTAAAAAAACTTTAGCAGCTGCCTAATATATAAATCTCTTAAACTCAGCTTTCTGTAATAATAACTCTGTCATCTATTAGATAATTAATATTATGTAAAATTATTTATAATTTACTTACCTCCAGTTTGTTCGTAACTCTATATAACTTTAATTTTCTTTTTGTCATTGGGCCTCTATTAAATATGTTTTCTTTCATTTTCATGCGGCAATAATCTTTTAACTTTTATTATCATATTTTATATATCAAGGAATTATATATTTTAATAAGTTTAAATGATCCACTTCTGTTTAGCAATTAAATCATACCATTAACGGGGTATTCCATAAGGTATGGGCATTAATTAAGTAAATATTCTTTAAAGTTATATTCGTTATTCCAAACGTTGCATGCATATAGGCCTCATTGTTTGTTTATATATATACATTTGTGCTTCTCTTTACCCGGTCGTATCGGAAAGCCGAACCCTGTCTCGTATATCCAAGCCCAAGAAACAGGCTCTTAACCCCCTGGGTACTTATTTGGTCGTATCAGCTGGCCTTATATGGAGATTGCTCTGGGAAAATCCCAGCCCATTAAATGCCTCACCGACTGCTCTTCGTTCATGAACCGATTCTGCCAACATTTGCAGACATATATCGGTCTATTTCTTCAATGAATTCTCAGAAGCACCTGCAAGGATCTGTGACTGGATCACATAAATATGCCACCATGCACGCACAGCCTTTCTGTTATATTTCTAGATAAAACCCATGAATATCCATAAGCCGTAATGTTGTGACTCTACTAACCAGATCTATCTATTATATTCATTAATACTTTCAGATGCACGTCTTTGATGATGGCATTATATATAACAAGCTATCCCACACACTTTTCTCACTCGGTAAAATTGAAGTACTTTTACCTATTAATCAAATGTAATTTTGTAATAAAATTAATGTTTCAATCCTAAATAATACTTGTAAGCTAAATCAGTTAAATGCTATATTTTTTTCTTTCTAGCGGTTGATTGATATCTCAAGAATACCTTTCCTAATAGAGCTAAATCAATTGTCCATTATTATATTTATCTATTATTGGCATATGAGCCGCAATGATAAATCAAATCAAAGTAACCAATCAAAGCTGTCATCCTTTAAGTTAAAATAAAATGTAATATGATTTACCTGTTACCATCTAAATGTACTTCAATATATGTTTACGTTAAGAGGCCAATGATTAATAAAATAATGAAACGAGTATTCATTCACATTTCTTTAAAGTAATAAATCCTTATATATATATTATAAACTTTCAGAATCATTGTTTTCTTTTATTTAAATATTAATATCTTAGTTATTAAATTATGCTCGCTCTGACTAGATGATCTCCCGATAATCTTAGAGATATAATTAATATGAAAGGTCACGACCTTTAAATGAGTCACTCTTATATTTCATGCTAAAATGTTCCATCATATAAATTTAAATTAGAGTCTTTTTGTATTTGCGATACCGGTGGAGAGAGATAAAATTAGATCGATATCATTGGGATTGTTGTTCATAAGTTAGTAGATCTGGAAAATAGGCAAATAGGGCAGAGTTCATGAATCTTCCTGACTTATGTATCTTGCACATGATTGGATTCGAGGTACTTTTGTCTAGATGCTAGATCTCGTTATATGAACAGACAAAACCGACAGGTACAATATATAGGTGGAAATCATATTTTAAGTCAACTGTCAAAGTTTCCAATAAATCTTTTTGAAGTAATTTTTTTCAAAGTAAAGTAAAAGTAATAAAATTATTTTCTGTCCTAATCTTTTTTTTTTACCTAAATGTGTTGACACCATTCATTTTTTTAACATAATCAAAATCGTGAACAAAGGAACGAAATGCACGTATAATCAATACTATCAAAGGTCTTTTTTTTTTGCTTGAAGTTTTGTTGTAAAAGTGTAATGTAAAAATAATAATATATTTTAATATATAATAAATCTTTGATTTATAAAATTATTAAAGCTCATTTAAATTTACTTTTAAATAATTTGTTACCATTATATTAATATGATTAGTGAAAGAAAAAAATTGTTAAGCAGTAGAAATTTTCAAAATTGGTGGGTTGATGAGTATTGGTGGGTTGATGAGGTACCAAAGCAATATGTTTTGTTCCAGACATTGTATTGAGAACATCATCGGTAAAACAGCATTTTGAGACCGATCAAAAATAGCTCTGCAAAAAAGTAAAAATGAACAAAAAAAATTTGTTGCTCAAGCATTTAAAAATATAAATATTCAATCAACATCTTAATGAAATTTATTGAAAATCATTCAAATATAACTGCTTCTAGTTTTTTTATTTCAAACGTAATTGCCAAATATGGGAAACCTTTTAATGATGGAGAATATAAGAAAGAAGCTTGGATGAAATGTGGACCAGTTCTTTTTTAAGATTTTGAAAACAAAGCAAAAATTATTCAGAACATAAAAGATTTATCATTGGCTAGAAATACAGTTAAAGAAAGAGTCCTGCAAATGGCTAACAAAATAACTTACCAACAAAAACGAAATAAAAAATCTAATTTAATTTCTTTCTACATTGATGAAAATACAGACATAAATGGATCAGCTTGCTGGCTATTTTTATTCGCTATTGGGTTGGAAATAATATCAAAGAATTGATCTGTTTAAGCTCATTAGTAACTACAACAAAAGAAATAAATATTTGCAGTGAAGTCTCAAAATGTACTCACTGAAAAATAGATGTTGTCAACATTGTATCAATAACTACAGATGATGCTCGAAGTATGATTGTAAAATAAATGGTTTTCTCGGTTTATTTACCCAACTGTATTGGACATTCAATTTTGGGTTTTCATTGCATTATAAATCAGCAGGTTTTATGCACAAGATCAATTTTAAGTCACTAGATTATATAATGAACTGCTGTGACTAAGTTAGCCAATTTATTTTATAAATTTATTGAATGAGGCAAACTCAGCATATAATGGTTTATTATGTACTACAATGTCCAATGGTTAAGTTGAAGAAAAGTTCTTCAAAGATTCATTGAGGGTTTAGATGAAATTAGACTGTTTTTGCGATGAGAAAATCGTTGAAAAATATAATGAATTAATAAATGTTGAATGGCTTTTGAAATTAATGTTTTTATTAATATGTGTTCACATCTAAATGAATTAAAAGTGAAACTGCGAGATTATAAGACAATTGTTGTCATGTTTGATTTGATCAAAGCATTAGAAGTTAAATTCAAATATTCAACCGTGAAGTTATTTCTTACATCTTCAAATATTTTCCAAATCTAAAAAAGTTCTTGAGTGATTTAGAATCTCACAAGCCAGATCACATAAAGTTGATGCAAGACTTTTGTGCTGTAATTCAATTGGTGATTGATGAATTTTCTTTAAGATTTACACAGTTCAGCCAATTTTCAAAAACATCAAAATTTATTTTATATCCAGACACAATATCAATGGAGTCTCAAGTTAAAAAATTTTGAATGGCTTAATTAGGAAAATATGGAAATGCAAGCAGTCAATTTTCAATCCAGTTTTATATGGAAACAGAAATTTGCTGATTTGAGGAATGAGTTAAAAACAATGGAAAATGACTGATTATTGGACATATGTAAACAGAATGCTAAAGAGGAACTATTGACTGTCTGGAATGCTATTCCTGAAACATTTGATTGTTTAAAAAAGTTAGAGAATGCTATATTATCAATTTTCTCCTCTATATATATATGCATGTGAATCATTGTTTTCACAAATGAATTTAATTAAAGACAGTTCGAGAAATAGAATGACAGATGAATCTGGTTCAGCATCTACATTATTAAAATTGACAAAATGTAAACCAGATATAAAGCATTTGGCATCCAATATACAACAGCAAAAATGTCATTAAATAATGTCTATTTAGGTTGATTTTATGTTTATTTCAAAAATTTTGTTTTAATGACTATTAATTTTTTACTATTACATTTTATTCAACATTTGCTCTTCAAAATAAATATTGTTCACTTTTATTTAGTTTTTTTTAGAATTTCTGTTTAATTATTATTGTTATTATTTTGTTTTATAAACTTTTAAAAAACTGTAAAAATTAAGTTAGATATATTTTGATTTAATAACTGTATGGCACACTGATCATTCAATAAATCTTTTTGGAAATTTTTGGCATGTACCCATAAAAAGATTCGCCATCACTGGCCTATAAGGTTCCTGAACTTCAATGTATATTTCAGATTAATTATTACATTAGCAAGCTTCTCGGTTCAAATGAATTGCATACCTTTTATGTGGATTTAAGTTCTTATCTGCACCATCAAACCCCTAATAAGTTTAGTTTAATTTGCCGATAGCGAATCATAGGTAATGCTAACTCAACTCATTCAATTCTTTATATTAGAATTATTTGTGAATTTATCCAAGAACATTTGAAGCACCGATAGGGCAGATCATGATCTGCATTATCTTTTAGAATTAATAATTATGTTTAAATATTAAATTGTTTATCTTAGCTAATCAGCAATATTAATGCTGAATAAGACACATCTCCAATTATTATACATAAACTTTACTCTTTTGGAAAACCACAGTAAGGAATTAAATATTATTTGGTATATTAAATTGTTATAGATATCAATCTCTCAAAAAGCATGAAGATTATTAGATTTACATGAATTAAATCTTTTCCTGTATGTAATAGTTGATTGAATTTGTCTAATTATATAACACATGATGGTGTTAAGCTAACCATATTTTAATCATCAGTTTAATGTAATCTATATTATCTTATGTTAATCATTATCAAATGTAATAAACGTTTAAATTTATCTTATCTCCATTATCTTTCTTACTGCACTCCAATCTAATTAAATTCATTAGTTAAAATGAAATTTATGATGTGTGATATTTATGACATCTATTTTACCGATTTATTTATTAAAATTATTTTGTCATTCATTTCTTAAGTCCATTCATGATTCTTATAGTGTAGTTAAATTTAATAGAATCTCATGCTTCTCCCTGTTCAATGGGACTCAAATTAAATAGAACTTCAATGTAACATAGAAAGCATTGTTCATAGAATTTAAATATAGAGCACAGGCATACAGGTTGGAATTTGGTGAGACATGGGACTGTGTCACATTTCGATCAGATTTAGTATCTTTGGCTTGGACTCTGAGTTTGTTAAGTGAATATATGATTCTGACACTCACAATATATATATAGTTTACAGCTAAGTTGGTCTTTCTAGAAAGAAAGTAGTCCCTATAATAGATTTTATGTTATTTATATGAGAAAAAGCTACTTTTATTAAATGATTCTTAATCTGATCAAGAGATAGTTGGTTTACAGATAGATAATGTATTAGAAAAGATATCATTAGAAGAATAAACTCCAATTCATTCATAAATATAATTGGACTTTGTTTTAATCATCACCATTATTCTTATGGTTATATAAAATTTAAAGATAATAGGAAAATTAATATTATCAGTCCATTAAATTTGACATAGCAGCACTTAAAACTCCGTTATTGTATTCTAATCACATCTATTTAGATTTGATACATCAATGTGTGGCCAGATATGAAAGTTTTAGTGACTTTTTATAGTATTTCACCATAATAGACTATACATAGTTATTTTCATTTTAGTCTCAAGCACTTCCCACCTTTTAGATACATTTGGTTGTCTGTGCATGTTGATTATTATGGATGACCCTTTTTGCCTCAATTTATACACTCCCTCTGCTATACCCCCTCATTACCAAAATATGTAAGTACATTAAGATAGCAAATTGTTCTGTTTACTTAAAATTTCTTTATAAATATATATATTGTAATGTAGCCACTTGCATTAGTTCTATTAAATTATAAAGAAATTCATAAAATCCTTATCATTTATTTCTATTCATTCTATCCCAATTTTCAAGAATACTTTTCATTTTCTACTTATTCAATTAATAATTTCTATAAATTCTTATCTAGCTAAAAAAAAACCCATGACTTTTTTTTAATCATAAATTTTTCCCTCATTGTGTGTATATATATATTGTACCTATCGAAGTTTGAGATGAGTTTCAGTATATGGTAAAATGTCAATCATGTATTTTTTTTTTCTTTCTTGTGTGATTTTGATGGATGTCTTAAGCTATGAAGCAGTGAACTATGTTGCTGTGACAATGATAATATTGATATAAAAAATTGTTTATTATTAATTTTAAAATATGTGAATAATAAAGTATATGGTTTGTATAAAATTATTGTTTGTTATTATGTGTATTTTTGTTATTGCATTCATAATAAATTATAAACAATACAACTAAATGTCTAATGTTTCAAATATTTTTGTTATTTATTTATATAAAATTATACTGGAAAAATATATATGTGAAAATATATTTCCAGTGTAGTATAGTGAGAATGTATTATAAATTGTTTAATTTGTGTTAGAATGAAAGTATTATAAAATGTCAATGTTTATCACATATAATAATTCGAAAATATTTATTTTCTTTGCTGTGCAATAAGATTTTTATTTAAGGAATGCTGGCTAAAATTGACTAGAGTGAATGAAAGGTATTACTATAGTTATTATGATATCAAGGGAAGAAGTTATAAATAGAACTGAAGAGAAAAAATTAGTTCTCTCTTATTTTAGTTTCAACAGAAGCACATCTAAATTTCTTTATATGATTTTCTTTATTTTTAAAGGTAGTTAACTGGACAAAGTGATAGGCTGAAAGCAATAATGTTCATCCATCGACCAGCCAAGGTCATTGAATTTGTGAGAGATGATCTGTTGAAATATGAAAATTCTTAGCATTTCGAAATCATTGGAATATTTCTTCACTTTTAAAAACTGATATTACCTACTGTTCAATTAGATCTAAATGTTAACAGAAAAATGTACACAAAGATTATGTTCACCTACTGATATAATTTTATAAGCTTGATATATTATTTATACATGGGATAAAAATTAGTTCAATTTCCAAAGCATCATAATGGATGAAACTAATGTCTGTTCACGTGCAATGTTTTATGAGTTGATTACTTGCTAAATGAAAGGTTATCTACATTATATTGTCATATATATAAATTAGTGTTTGCACACTTATAACCTTATATAGATCAAATATCTGTTAAATAAAAATATAATTTGGTTAATAAAAAAATATTGAAATTAATAAAATGCATTCAAATTTTATAGCTTTTCGTAATATTTCTACTTTCTCTGAAATGACAAAATATTGGATTGCAATTTAAAAAACAAAAAACATTAGAACTATGATACTGCTTTGAATTGCATATTTAAAAACTATGGATTGCAATTTAAAAAATAAAAAACATTAGAACTACGGTCTATTTTGAATTGCTGTATTTAAAGACTATTACTAAGGTCATTTTCTTATATTTATCACTATAATTGCTATTTTATTTTTTCTTCATTTAAAATGTATAGTATTTATTGATATGAATATTAGTGTAATTTTAGGTTAAATAGTGATCTATTTTCATATATAAATGTAAAAGAGCTATTCATAAGTTTGAATTTATATTTTACAGAATAGTAATTATTGTTTTAATTTAAAATATTCATTTTTTAAATTTATGTTAACAAATAAGTCATTTCATTTTGTGTATATATATTTCTTTTATATTTTGATTAACTATATTTTTTATAAAAGTATAGAAAGCAGATATATCTTGAATTCTCTTATATTTTGGAAAGTATAAAAGTGCTACATCTTTTATGTGTTACATAAACATATTTTTCTTTAATATCTAATCAGTGGAGATTGAGGTACAATCACTTATTTAAATATGAAGTTAATGTCAATTGAAAACCTATTCATTAAAGTATAATCGGATTATATGCATATACTTTAAATGCTTATTTACCACATGTACATTGCTGATTTTCATTTATATCAATTTGTTAATAAATTTTGAATGAATTTAAAATAATAAACTTGCTTGGTTGTCATTCACTTTTACAATGCAAATTTATTGATTAATCATATTGGATGAGATGATATTTACTAATTGATTATACCACATAATTCATTAGAAACAGTTATAAAAAATAATTCAGAAATCAAAACCACAGGTTGGGTAAGAAAGTATAATTACATATTTTCTTTGTATTGAATTTAATGATTATTATCTCACTAAGTATAAATCTTATATAGTAATAAATTACCTGATTTGACATTCTTAAATATTTAATGATTAAGTGTAGATTTTATACAGTAATAAATTGATTTGGCATTCTTAAATATTTAATAAATAATTAAAAGCTTAAACTATTAAACATTACAAGATCACCATTTTAAAGGCTTACACAAACTGAAACTTTCCATACAGTAGTGCCACATTCTGCAAACCAGAGTAATCAATGGATGCCAAAAGGTTTGTGCATAAAATCCCTATCTAGTGCCTACTCATCCAATATCCCCAGACTAGTTTTTAGATAGCAATTTTATGAACAAGTCTTCTGGCATCCACTGATTACTCTGACTAGCACTGAGTGATGCTAGTATATGGAGAGTTTTGCCTTTATTATAATTGTTTAGTTAGTAATAGATATATTAAAATAGAAATTATATATGAATTGATTTGATGGTTGATAAAGATACAAATATGATAATTATTCAAGATGAATAAAGATAGTTAATAAGTATTCAAGATGAGTAAAGGTAGTTACAATGAAATGTTAACAAATTTTATTTTAGATCAATATTGCTTCAAATAATTACATTAAGTTTAGTACAATCATAAAGATTGTAATTTTATTCAGTTATGAAGCTAGTAATATATTTTATACTGTTACAAATTAGAATGACTTGCTTTAATTATATTTAAAATTCGTTAGTGTGGATAGTAAATTTAGTATAAATATTAAATTTTAATATTAACATATTAAATTTTAATATTAACATTTGACTATAATAAATCTAACAATCTTTCATATGCTTTGGCAATTGTAGTCTAAGTTTTAATAACTTAGCTTTTATAAACTGAAGAGTAATTGGATACGATTTGTCAATAGTTGGAATACAAATAGGAATCCATCATTTATTTTATATATTGTTGATTGGATACTGAAAATCTTGAGGTTATTTAATAGAATTTTATTTTATAAAATATTAAGTTGATGAAAATGGAATAATATATTGGGTTAATTGATTTTCTATTATTATTATTATTAAATCATTATAATTGACTTAATTAATAGGAGTAAATTGACATTAGTGAAAAAAGAAGGTTGAGTTAGCAGTATTTTTATTTTATTTAGTTGTAATTAGAAATCAATTATTGAATTAAATATTTTGTTAGCTGTCATTAATATTGTAAACTTGTAAGGCGTATTAAGATTATTATTTCATCAATCTATAAATCATTTCATTTAAATAGAAATAATGTTTGACTTTTGGTACAAGTTTGTATTATTATAAACAGTGTGTTGATTCATAAGGAATATTAAAGTTTATCTATGTAATCCTTTGTCATTATTTTCATTCTATTATAATGGATCTATATTATAGGCACATACTGTTATTTATAAGATAGTGATATTTAATTTTATTGCTTTATCTTTGATCTACTGCGAATAATGCTTACATTTTAAGATAGTTCAAAGTAATGTTTTATTTTCTATCCATTCTAAATACTGTTGGAATTTATGAAGTTATAACAAATTGTTATCATTGTTTTATTAACTTAAGTGTTAGATTCTTATTCATTGATTAAAATTCATTTGTTTAGCTTATTATTTTGTATTAACTTAAGTGGTAGATTGTTATTCATTGATTAAAATTCATTTTAGTTTAGTTTATTACTTTCAGTCTGTTACAAATGATGCTACAATTCTTATTAAATTAGGATTGTTATTCCTTAGTTCATTATTTTTATTGTTACAAATGGTGATCAATATTTAGGCTATAGCTCAGGATATAGCATGGCCAACATACTTATTCTGTTACAATATATATATTACTCAAATTTCTCTATTTTAACTAAAACGGCCACATTCTAATAATATATGTTCAACATTTTCTGGATACACCATACAATTTTCATAGTAAATTTAAATATTTTCTTTATTTCTCAGTATTTGCTTTAAGTAATCATTCATTTCCCCCTTTTATAACTTCAATATTAATCTAGTTTTTATATCTTTAAATCACATATTTTTAATTTCCATACTACATTTTTTATTTTATTTTATTTCAATCCCTAACATACTGCATACCTAATATTCTACAATATCTATTCCAATATTTAAATATAAGCACTGAAATGCATTCACCATTTAATATTTTTATATATTATGATATCTGCTTAAATCAATTTGACAGTCCTTTTAAATAATCCAATTCAAATTTATTTGATCAATTCTGTTCCCCTCCATAGTTTGATATCTTCTGAACATTTTAAATTTAAGTTTGGCAATTTTCATACTAAATGATCCATTTTCTTATATACACCTATATTTATTTAACACATGACCTTTATGCGAAAATTTACATTAGCAATCATCATCAATTTGTACTCAGTATTTTGATTTAAAATAATAAAAAATTCTAAATTTTTTTGGCAGCCATTTTGTAAAAATGATGATATCATAGGATAGTTATTAAAGATATCTCATCCAAAAGCAAATAGTGACTTTCATGCTGAAATTGTATTGTATATAGTTCATTTATAATGCACACTGTTACAGAGTGTATTCAATATTTTCATTATAAATTTAAAATATGATTAATGAATGAATAGTATTTTATTTAATTTTGATCCATTTTTATGAGACAATTTAGTTCTTCATTAATAACATATCCAAAGTAAAGATTTTCATTGTTAATGATTACAAAAACAAAAAAAAATAATTAGGTTCCTTTAGTACATGAATGTAAATCGACTTAGCACTGTATTTAAAAAAAAATACCAAATACGTTCAGCATAAAACTAAAATGTACAATACATATATTGCCTAAAATATTCAGTCAATAAATTTTGAATTAAAATTTTTCTATCAAATCAAAACTGCTACAATTGTAAATATATAATATTTTCAGTAAAAAAAAAAAAGAGAGCAAATTGGGTAAAAAACGGTTTAAGATGTATACAATTATTATCAAAAATTAAGTCAATAAACATCATATGATCACCATTTCTTGCTTATAACTGTTATTAAAACAGGCAAAACTCTATACGTATTGCCACTCAATGCAAGCCAGAGTAACCAATGGATGTCAGAAGGTTTGGGCATAAAATCCCCATCTAGTGCCTACTTATCCAATATCCGCAGACTATTTCTGGCTTGTGGCCTTCATCAGTGAGGAGACTTGGATCTGAGAGCACTGCACCTAGATTTTAGGATCTAATGCAATCCTCCAGCAGCCACCTTTTATCTCTACTTAACTACAAAACTAGGAATCTTAAAGTGAAAACACTATATTTTCAATCCAAGCTCATTAACTTATATAGTCATATAGGTGTCAACTCAGTTCAGTACCTATACATTTTGGTGTCTTTGTTTCTTTAATAACCATAGTTACCACTATCCCATTAGACAGGGTTGGTTTTAAGTCAATAAACATCACATGATCACTAATTCTTATGCTTGCTTATAACCATAGACACCACTATCCCACAAGATTGGTTTTAAGCCAATAAACATGACATGATCAACATTTCTTATGCTTTCTTGTAACTGTTATTTAAAAACACGCATAAAAAATGGTGATCATGTGATGTTTATTGACATAAAACCAATCCTGTCTAATGGGATAATAGTAACTATGGTTATTAAAGAAACAAAGACACCAAAATGTATAGGTACTGAACTGAGTTCAGATGTATATGACTATATAAGCTAATGAGCTTGGATTGAAAATAGTATAGTGTTTTCAATTTAAGACTTATAGTTTGTAGTTAAGTAGTCTGGGGATATTGGATGAGTAGGCACTAGATGGGGATTTTATGCACAAGCCTTCTGGTATCCATTGATTATTCTGGCTCACACTGAATGGCAATACATATTGTCAAAAATTACTAAATGTAAATTAAAAATAAAACTTGCTCAGTTTCCTCAATTTTAAATTATCTTTAAATCTTTTTGGATATCCAAAGCAATGGTAACAGTATCACACATATAAAGAAAACAATGCAGTACAAAGAAAAAAAAATTATTCAGCATAATATTAAAAATAATTTTTGGTCATATGTACTATCAATATTAAATTTTAAATTGTATACAGTATAAATATTAGCTAAAATTTTAGACAATCAATTTTGCATTAAAATCTTTCCAAATGCTAATTTCAATCAAATCAAAACTGCTATCCATCTTATATGAGTTGCATTTTTGGGGGGAAATGTGATGATTTTATGCAATTAATAATAAATTGTGTATGATGAAAATGCAATGCAAATAAAGTGACTAAGATTATTGCCTTTGATTTTTATTTAAATAGATCATAACTCTGCCATCAAAACGTATTGCGCTATTCAACAAATTGCTAAGTTATTGCAAAAACATGGTTACCACAATAAAATGGTGACATACCATGCCTAAAAAAATCGGCCACAACTGTTGTATTTGTTTATTTAGATCAGCACCCTACCTATTGTAACAAAAGCCTTAAATATTGATTACAATATGCAAACTTTCAATTTGTCAGCCTTTTTTTTTTTAAGTTGACTGTGATTATGTTTTGTAATATACCATATATTTACTTGGCTATTGTTGCATTAGTGATAAATAACAAACTCTTTATGGTCAATAAAATGCATTATTAAACATTGTTTTTTTTTTTAAATTTTAATAATTTCATGTAAATAATATAAGACTGTAATATAAATTTTAAAAAAATTAAATTTCAATATGGATTTTTTTTTCTATGTAATGAGAAACAGTTGTGCGGAAGAATATAAAAAATTGTTAAATGTTAGTTTACTTTCACTTTCTCGGCCCATTGTGCAGTATTTTTTGTTTAGTGAAAATAGCATTTTTTTTCCTAGTGTTATTAAACCTTTTTAAAAAGAGATTTTGTTTAAAAGTCATTTCAACAATTAATATGACATGAAAAAAAATTAAAAAAATCTTTGATCTTGAAAACCAAATTGGATATTTTAAGTTAACTAGCAAAAAAAATCATGACAGGTTTATGGGTTTGCATCTATTGCCACCACCATTTTGAAAAACAAAGACAAAATAGAATAAAGTGCTCAAACTATCTTAGGTGCCCCAAACATTCCAAATCACAGCATTCTTTATTCGAAAAACTAGGAAAAATTTCTGTTACAATGGATCAATTCACGCATTATCCTTTTTATTAATTCAGCAGAAAGCAATAATAACTTTCATGATCAGTGGCAAAAAGCAATCCATGAGATAGATGAAAGTGTCAGAGAATTAGATTTTAAAGGCAGTCATGAATCGTTTGATAGATTTCGGAAGTGCAGATGTCTATACAATATAAAAATTACAGGAGAAGCAGCTTCAGTAGATACTATTGCAGCTGCAAATTTTCTATCTGAACTATTGAATATTATAGAGAAAGGATATACCATGAAGCAAGTCTTCAATATTGATAAAACTGGTCTTTTTTAAAAATGAATGCCATCATGCATATTTATTTCAGAAAAAAAAAAGAACATCCCCAGATTACAAGCTTGGAGAAAATATGGAAATTGTAAAACTGAAGTCACTTCTCATCTATCACTCTGAGAATCCAAGTGCATTTAAAAGAATTAGAAGACAACAATGGATCACAGAAAGTATCAACTTTAAGCTGTTTATATATATATAGATTTAAGTTGCATTATTATACACACATACATATTTTAAATGAATACCTGCACAATAAATATAGCACAGTTTACAGAGGTGTAGAATGTATGTTAAGAAGTTTTTAAATTTCTATATATATTAGATAAGTTATTTTTTTAAAATATAATATTCACAGTTTATTGTGTAATTATTTATCTGGGTAACCAGGACAATTTTTCCCTCATAGACAATCATTATAAATGCTTACTCTTTATACAATATTCTTGCTTAAGAAAGTTTTGGGAACCAATGGTCTTCATTAAGCATGATAAAAGTGTAGTTTCAATTGCTGTTCACCATGTGAAAAACCTTTCATTTCTTTTTGAATTTTATAGAAATCAGTTAATAAATTATATAGATAAAGGCATCAATTCCATTTCTTAAGTTGTATCTAATATAAGCAAATATTGTCAATTTCTTAATCCATTCCCATTAAAAAAATTTTTTTTATAAAATTATTAATTCTAATGTACATTTCAATTTACTACCAATTTTGATCCCCAATCATCTAATTTCTTTTACACAATATTTTATCATATCCCATTAATTATTTTTCTTTATATATAGATTATTATTATTATTAAATCAATAATAGTCTTCTCCCTTTTTCCTATATATATCTTAAATAACATATTCTTTTCTGTAAGCAAAGAGAATCTTTATCAACTGTAAAAAAATAATGCTAATAATCAGCACTCTATTTTAAAATAATATTTCATATATATATAAACTACATAATTTTCTAATTCCCTTACAAATAATATTAATAATATAGATAATAAAGAATAATATTGCTTAAGATACATTTCATTTACAATATTATCTAATTCAAATCTCCTTTGCATACAACTTCTCCCGCCCCATTTTTTATTTTCGCAGCTCACAGCTTCGCTATGAATATGAGGTAAAGGACCTCGAAAGCGCTTAGCGTATTTAATTACTGTATCTTATTATAGCTTCACATTCAAGCGTGACATAAGCTTATTTTGTTTTATCTAACTTTTCCAATATACTATTTTTAATTTCATTTTTCCTAATTTAAACTATAAGCATTCTCTGATCATTCTGTCATATAATTTTTCAACATAGTTTCCCTATCCAACCCATAATTCATTTTTGTAATGCTGACTCAATACAAAAGATTTCTAAGTATTTCTAAAATTTCCTTATTTCTCCTGATATTTTATGTTAAGTCATATGGAATCTTAACTTTACTTACAATTATATATGAGAAAAATTTATACATAATATGAAGCTGGAAATATAGTACATATTTCAGCTTCACCTAGTGCCAATATCATCAGCACTAGTCTGGGTTTGAACCCAATCTTATATTAACTGACACCCATCTCATAATAGGTGGAAGTATATTTTTAATATTATAATCTTTTATATTTTATTAATTTTATTTTATAATTAAAACTAACCTTTTTATGATAGGTTATTTATTTTGTATTTGTAAAAAATGTATATTGTGTTTATTTTGTTAAATTGAATTGAACCCTGGATATCTATAAAATGTTATAAATATTTTAAATTCTTTTATTAAAATTTATTTTTCTTCAATTAATCAGTTGACAACATCTTATATTTATCTTTTAATCAATGTACATTAGAGGGTCATTTATCTACACAAAGTAATATGTGTAAGAAATATTTTGTAAATTTCTATTTAAGTTTATGTCAAATATCAGTTTGAAAGTCATTGTACCAAATTCCTAAAAATTTTCTGAATAAAATATACATTTTTGTTAATCTAAACCTTAATTAAATAGGCTTTATTAATACAATGACTGATAAACTTAATATGCTTGTTGTTTTTTTGTTAATTAGCAAATCAACCCTTGGGGCATATTCATGCAGAATTATAGATTTCCCTCCAAAGCAGGCACCAACCTCAGAGAAACATTTAGAGCGATTGCAATTGGCAGTTGTCACTGTAGACTCAATCCTATAGATAAAGACCAGAACACATAAATAGTGGACAATTATTATTGGATTATTATTGAGTTTTATCTGAAGAGAGTAGTTTAAATTTACAGTACATCGTGATTAAAGAAATGATGGGGTAAAAAGATCGGCATTGCTCCCTGGAGCTCTGTTTCCACCAGCCCATCAATGCCTTTCCAGTGCTTTCAAAATCTAGCTGGAGACTGTCTGTGTTAAGGAAGCCTGCAAATGATCTGACTGTATAAATGCCTGTTTCAAGCCATGGAATGCCTACTGATTGATTCTGAGGTAAGGTCCAATTCGCCGCAAGCCATTGATTCTATTTTACTTGTTTTCCAAATCAATACTAATTTATATTTTATATATATGTGTGATGTTTATACGGCTTGGTTTAAAATGTGTATTTTAATTTTATTAAATTTAAAATATCAATTCTTATAAAATCTTACATTATTTTGATGCGGCAAATTAAATTAATGTTTGTTGGTTTATTTAGAATATTTGACTTACAGAAATTGCCAAGTACAAAACTCAGCGAGTAACTAACTTTAAATCCTCTCCCTCTTATTTTTTTTACTTAAAAATCATTACAGGAGACTTATTTCCCTTAAATTAATTAATAGAAAAGCTCGTTTAGTTTTGTACCGTTTATATTATAAATTTATTTTAAATTTATTTATGATTGAAATTATTTTAAAAATTTTATTATTACCTCCAACTTAAAATTGCCCTCGTAATTAAATCGATTAGTTAAACTTATTACAATTTCTGTAAAACATATGTCTTGAAAGAAAATCATTGAAAGCACATTTATCATAGAAATTTTATCAGTATATATGTCATACATATATTTTTATTTGTCAAAAAAATATTAAAATTATGATTTACAATTTATTATGATATATGTTTAAACTTCACCATAAGTGAATTTGATATCCAATGCCCCGTCTATGTTAATTAAAAACAGTCCTATTTTGTAATCTTCTGTGATGAGTTATTTGAAATATTTGTAAAGTGTGGAAAACAATTTATATTTTAGTTTTAATTCTTGCCTTTCCTTTTATAGTGTAATTTCTGATCGATCGAGTAAGGGCCTAAGGTTTCTGGGACTTTCCATATGTCAGGGAGCCGATTATTTTAATCAGGAATTAAGTTATTAATTTTGTTAGTGATACACTATCTATATATATATGTCTAAGGCATTATGTATTTATAGCTACAACCATTCATTTAGTATTAGTATTTTGCTTTGCTACTTACTCATCAGGAACTTCGGAAATTTAACTATGACCAGTCCAATCTTTCACACTCCCTCAAAGTAGACGTAGTTCACACCAAGGGATCCATTTTCGGGCATTGTCATTTAAGACGTGTATGGAAAGGCCAGCACATCAAAATATTATTATGATTATTTAGAGACATGTTTTGGCTGGAGGGCCAGCATTTCTCATCATCTAGTTGCATTTACTAGGAATTTCCTTTAGCAAAGCTACCCAGAGGTTCATAACAGACCTCATTTATTTTGTTGTAATCTATAATAGCTTACTGCCTTCTTCATCATTTTATATCTTTATTTAGCAAACTTGAAATGCTCTCTGCCATGATGGCACGTCCTTCACAAACAAATTTCATAATTAATTAAATCTGACTGTATAATTGTCAATTATTTATTTAAAAACTATTTTGCTTCCCACACTCATTATATACAAATCCTGAGGCAGAGCTGTAACTGCTACCAGGCAGGTCCCCAGGTGGTGGATAGGGGAATGGCCCCCAGATATGGGGGTCTGCTGTGAATAAGCATTTAGGCAAATAAGCAGTCCTGAACCAACAGCGGCAATGTTAATAGGGTGTGGGGGATCATAAGGGTGGCTCCTTATGTTTCCAGCTAAATACCACATAAACCCAATGATAACATTGTGCCAAGGCGAGTTTCTGGCGCCATACCCAGAGGCCATGGCCATGGTAATGGAGAAAGCAGCATTATCATTACTGGCCCAAGGCAGAAGATGAAGATATCGGAATGGCTTGGTTCCAGAGATCTATGGGCATGGATGTAGCATCTTTAATGGCCATAGCACTGCAAATACCTAGAAAGATGCTGGTTTCCCATCTGGGGTTGCCCATGATGGGTTGGTGGCAGCAAGGGCATGCGGCTATAAAACCAGGACCTTGCCACTCAAACTACATGATGCGGAAAAATTCAGATAGAGATCTTGCTAGGGCATACCCTGTAAGCGACGCGTTGGGGCCTCGCCTGACTCCACCGAGAAGCGGACAAGGGCTACCATATCGTGAGCGGATACGGTTAAAGAAGATTGCTCAAAGGAAAAGGAGGTTGAGTAGTGAAGGAAGGATGAGGGGTTGTTCGGTCAGGTTGACTGTCGGTACTCTCAATGTTGGCACCATGACTGGGAAAGGTAGTGAGCTTGTGGACATGATGATAAGAAGAAAAGTGGACATTGTGGCAGTTCAGGAAACAAGGTGGAAAGGCCAAAAGGCAAGGGAACTGGGAAATGGCTTCAAGTTGTTCTATTGTGGTAGTGATTCTAAAAGAAATGGGGTTGGAATTATACTGAGCTCAAATTTGAAACATAGGGTATTGGAAGTTACTCGGTATAATGACAGGATTATCTCAATGAGAATTGACTTGGAGAGTTGTGTGATTACTGTGATTAGTGCATATGCTCCACAGTCAGGATGTGATGAGGATGAGAAAGATAAGTTTTGGGGTGAGATGGATGATATTTGGGGCTCAATTCAACAAACAGATAAGGTCTTCCTTTGTGGAGATTTGAATGGACATGTGGGCAGAGAAAATGGTGGGTTGGAAAGAATCCTGGGAAATCAGGGAATTGGGGAAAGAAATAAAGAGGGAGATAGAATAATTGATTTTGCTGTTTCAATGGATATGGCATTATTGAACACCTTCTTCAAGAAACCCCCAAATCAAAAGATAACTTACATGAGTGAGGGAAGAGAATCCCAAATTGACTATATTATGTATAGACGAATTGGCCTAAAAGATATACAGGATTGCAAGGTTATTCCAGTAGAAGCTATGGGTCAACAGCACAGACTTTTACTATGTCATGCTAATCTTACAGGAATTAAAATAAATCCTAGAAGAGGTATCATCAAGACCAAATGGTGGAAACTTGAGGTTGATGCCTACAGAAAGCAATTTGTTGATGAATTGATGAAGGTTGAAGACAAAGAAGAAGGGGAAGATCTTTGGACAAGTACTGCAAACAACATCTGTGTAATTGGGGATCAAGTTCTTGGCCAAACGTCGGGTGTGATAAAAGAGAATAAAGAGACTTGGTGGTGGAATGCAGAAGTGCAGAAAAAAATTGGGAATAAGAAAATAGCCAAAAAGGAGTGGGACAAAGATGGAGGGGAAAGTAGTAGGGTCAAATATAATATAGCAAAGAAAGAAGCAAAGAAAGCTGTTGCCAAAGCCAAGTTTGACGCATACTCAGATTTATATGAAAGTTTAGAGAAGAAAGAAGGAGTTAAGAAGATTTTGCGTATTGCAAAACAACGAGATAAGAGTGGTAAAGATACTTACCAAGCAAATAGAATAAAAGACTCTATCAATAAGGTGTTGTGTGGCAAGAATGAAATCATAGCTAGATGGCAGCAATATTATGAGCACCTACTAAATGAAGAAAACTTTCGGATTGACAAGGGATTTGGGACTCCAAATTTGGGCCCAGCTTTAAAGATCAGTAGGGAAGAAGTTAGACAAGCAGTCAGAAGAATGAAATGTGGGAAATCGGTGGGTCCAGATAACATCCCTGTAGAGGTATGGAAGGTAATGGGAGAAGAGGGAATCACCTTTCTGACCAAACTTTTTAATAACATCATGATCACGGAGAAAATGCCAGATGAATGGAGAAGCATTTTGGTTCCAATCTATAAGAATAAGGGAGATATTCTAGAATGTAGTAATTATCGAGGAATAAAGCTGATGAGCCACACAATGAAAATATGGGAGAGAATAATGGCAAATAGGCTACGGCAGGAAATAGACATCAGTGAAGAACAGTTTGGTTTTATGCCAGGTAGAGGAACCACAGATGCAATTTTTGCACTGCGGCAACTTATAGAAAAACATAGAGAAGTCAACCAAGAAATTGTTCTAATATTCATTGATTTGGAAAAAGCATTTGATAGAGTACCTAGAGATGAACTTTGGAGATGCCTAAGAAAAAAGCTGGTTCAGGAAAAAATACATTCGTCTGATTCAAGATATGTATCAAGGCTGTCAAACCAGTGTGAGATGTAGTTCAGGAGAAACAGACTCATTTCAGGTGAAAGTGGGTGTGCATCAGGGATCAGCCCTGAGTCCCCTACTATTTAATATTGTTATTGATGTCCTAACAACTCAAAACATCAAGGAAGCTCAGGATAGGATAGAAGAGTAGGAAAGCACCCTGGAACATGATGTATGCCGATGATATAGTGATTGACAACTCAAAACATCAAGGAAGCTCAGGATAGGATAGAAGAGTGGAGGAAAGCACTGGAGGAAGGAGGAATGAGAATTAGCAGAAATAAAACTGAAGTGCTCTTCTGTGGTAATGGTGGAGGAAGCATTTTGTTAGGGAGAAAGAAGTTGCCTGAGGCTGAAAAATTTAAATATCTCGGGGCCTGGATGAATAAAGATGGATCACTGGATGGAGAAGTTGTTGGGAGAACTCAAGCTGGTTGGAATAATTGGAGAAGGGTCTCTGGGATACTCTGCGATAGGAGAATAGGTGCAAGGTTGAAAGGAAAAGTATATAAAACTGTGGTGCATCCGGCACTGATGTATGGTGCAGAAACATGGCCGATCACTAAGAAAATAGAAGACAAGCAATGTGTAACAGAAATGAGAATGCTTAGGTTTGCCTCGGGCCTCACTAGAAAGGACAAAGTGAAAAATGAAGTAATTCAAGAAAATATGAGAGTGAGAATGATCAGTGAAAAAATGAAAGAATCAAGGTTGAGGTGGTTTGGTCATGTTAAGAGAAGAGAAGAAAATTACATTGGAAGGAAGATTTTGGAGATGGAACCACCGGGGAAAAGACCCAGGGGTAGACCTAAGATCAGATGGATTGATCGAGTGAGAAAGGACTTGCAGGAGATGTCACTTACGGAGGAAATGACTTTAGATCGAATAGCCTGGAGAAGATTGATCCGCACCAGCGACCCCACTTGATGTGGGATTAATCAAGCTGTGGAAGAAGAAGACTCATTATATACAAATGATTTTAAATGTAATAGTGTTTTAAATGCCCATCTTTCATGTCTTGTAATATATATATAAAACAGATTTATTTGTAATATCTTGAAGAGGGCTAATAATATTTTATTGCTGATTGGTTTTTGGCCGACCAATTAACAAACTTTTACATTGTTTGTCAAAGCCGCATCAAAATGAATTAAAGAAAATAACCAAGTTGTATAAACCAAGACTTAATTTATTTTGTATTAAATTCCTTAATAAATTCCTATAATATTGATTATTTTAAATAAGCTTAGTTTGTCATCACTCCCAATCTCTAAGGTTAATTATTCTATTTATTTAAATATTTCTTTGATTTAAATTCACTTCTTTGTAATGTTGCCATAAAGAATTATCATTATTACGGTTCAAACCATTAGTAATCGATCAAATCATATCTGTACCATTCTGCAATCGTCAGAATCCATTAAATCATTGATTTTTCATATAAACCCTTTATTATTTTGAGTCTCTATGTGAACCATGACCTCCAGCTGGGATGGAATAAAACCAAGCACTGCTAGTGTCATCACAAACATTATCCATTAGTCAGAGAGGCAATAGTTTAGGCAAATAGGTTAGGATTCATCCTTGTCCTGACATATGTATCTTGTGCATGGTTGGATTCAAGGTACTTTTGCTTGGATTATTGGTCTTGTTGAATGAATACACGATTTTGACCGGCACAATAATGGCTGTCTTTGCTTCAGGAATATAATTTCTCAAATCTCTATTTTTTCCTTTCACTTCAGAAATTATCCTTATCTAATAATTTTCCAATTGTTTTTAGGATGATTCTTACAATCATGTTCAACCAATTCAATAATGAAAATGAAGAGTTTTGCCCTTATCTTAATATCATTTTAAACTATTACTTTTTTTTATTAACTTTTTAAGAACTTAATCATTAAATGAAATCTACAACTTCTTTTTCTAAAAAGCAATCTTTTCCTAAGATATTTACAAAATGTAAAACTGCCCCATAATGCATTTTGATTAAATCATTCATTTCATTGCATTTAATTCAATGAAAGAAAAAAAAACATTAATTATTTTGTAATTATAATTCTTTTCTTAATTAGTTATTAATCTTTCCGATATGCGACCTAACACCCTCACTATTCAGCATTTTCTGATGTTCTCTTTGTCTCACCCATCAACGTAAAATATATAATAAAATGTTTATTACTTATCAGAAAATAACAAATTTGACTTTATTTGATATATTTTTGTTTTGACTCAACATTGCATTTGAAAACATGCATTTTTAATATACCTATTATTATATACCTGTGATGGGTAAAGACGTTTTTTTTTTTAAAAACAGCGCTATCTGTTGGATGTAAAAGCAACACACGCTATGCTAAATATTTTACAAATCCATGTCAATGTTTCCAATTGCATTGTTGAATTGAATTTTCATAGCTTTTGATTTATTTTCATTTTGATTTAATTATTCCGTGTGCGAGATTGTAATTCCCAATTCGATTGGTGTTTGCAATCACTATCAACAAAGCTCAGGTGATGTGAGGTACTGCGACTTCTCCTTAAATGGAGTCAGGAAACTCTCAGCAACTATGCCCAAAGAAACCTGTTAGCCACTTTACCTTCCCCTTCCATTCCCCACCCTAAGCTTTCCCATAATCTGCTCCATCCCATTTCCACAACTCTATGGCCTTTAAATATAAATCCCCCTTATCTTTTGCCAAACCCAGCATAAAAACCAATAACCCACTTTCTGTATAATCACTTTGTTCATATTTATTCTCCCATAATGTCTTTATTTGTATCTTTTCTGCTTTCAAGCATTTGCATTCAATCTACAGATGCCTAATATTTTCTATATCTTCTTTACACAATTTGCAAACTAAATCACCCATATTTTTCCATTTACATGTATATTCTCTTGTTGCTAAAGATCCCATTCAAGCCTTAAACAATAAGCTACTTTCCTTACTATTATCATAAATTAATTTGCACCCAATGTTTCGTTTACTTCTATATATATTTAAACTCTTTTTACACTTTACTAGTTCACCATCTTTCCACCTCCCTATTCTTTATTAATGCATCTATTCTTTTATCCAATTCCTTACCACTATATCACTCAACAATACTCCTAACACAATCATCTCACCTTTTATACAAGTATACTGATATAAATTCTTTATCCAAATTGTTTGCATACCGCATTACCTTTCTTACCCATTTTGTTGCCTGCCCTTTACTCATAACCCAATTAAATACTATTTTGGCTATTCTTTTATCATCCATAAACTGCAACCTATCAAACACTTTCCATTTTACTTATTGCATTTCTCATATAAAAACTTGACTGTCCCATTTCTCCTTGAATTGCCTCCTTTGCTGTCCATACCTCTGCATCTAATGCATGTCTTCCTATTTCCCTTTGTACCCTTTTACTAACACAACGCATCATTACCATATGTTAACCCTGCTACTACAACTTCCTTTCCATACAATTCTAGCTACATCATATTTATTATATGAAAACACTGTTAATTTCTTTATACTAAACCCTTTTCTTTTCTGTGCTTCCTTTACCAATTTTTTTCTCCCATTCAACCAAGCAATTTTCCTGATTACTTAAGATGATTCCCAAATAACTATATCTATCCACCACACTTAACTTTATATCCCCCAATAAAAATTCTATATCTTCTCTTTCCTCATTATTAATCACCATTATATTTGATTTTTCTTCATTAAATTTAATCCCCATCTCTCTACTACCCTTGCACATGTCCTCAGCATAACTTCCATATCTTCTCTTCTTTCTGCACACAAAAAAATATCTGCAAAAAAAAAAAGACCTGGCAAAATATATACTCCCTTGCCACCCATTAATGGTATTTCTATCCCACTTCCTAGTCTTTCTATTGCTTTCTCCATTTCACTCAAATACAACAAAAACAAAATAGGTGACATAGGGCATCCTTGCCTTAATCCCACCCCATTTTTAACTTTAACTGATTCTATATCCCCTAATTGGTAAGTATAGTAATTATTTTTTAATATAATTTCTTAATAATATTTACTAAAGTTTCATCATTCCAAATTTGCTAACCCTACCCATAATCTATTTCTATGTACTCTATCATCTCTATATCTATAAAACTCATATATAACAATCTGACCAATCTTTGAAAAACAGCACTATCTGTTGGATGTAAAAGCAACACATGCTATACTAAATATTTTATGATTCCATTTCAATGTTTCCGATTGCATTATTAAATTGAATTTTCATAAATTTCAATTTCTTTTCATTTTGATTTAATTATTTCGTGTGAGAGATTGCAATTCCCAATTCGATTGGCGTTTGCAATCACCATCAACAAAACTCAGGGCCAATCTTTAGAATTGTGCGGTTTAGGTCTAGACACGGTTTGCTTCTCACATGGACAATTATATGTTGCATGTTCTGGAGTCGGCAAGCCAGACAATATATCTGCACAGATAATAGTCCAACAAAAAATAATGTATACCCATAAACATAGTGAAATTAAACATATTATAAACATGTGCTTTCTCTTTCTTTCTTCTCCATTTAACCACATTGAGCCACAGCAATGCATGACCGGGTACGACTAGTATTATATAAAAATTTAAACTATATAAAATATTTAGTGAAGGATCAGTGAATTATTAGCATTTGTTTTATTTCATTTCATAGGGTACATTTTTATACAGTGAAACTTTTATATTTGCATACCCCATTTCCCATATTTTTTGCTTTCTTTGGCTTACAAATCATTCACCATAGAAATGCAATGGAGTTGCAATATATGCTATATTATGTTCCAAGATCCTTCATACATTTCTTATACAGTATATAATAGCTAATGTTTTGTTGCCAAGCTTTAATCACACTATAAAAAGTATTTTTTATTATACAGTAAGTGGATAGTATAATAATTTTCAATATGCTTACATATATTACAACATATATATAAAAAATGCTTTTTTATATGTATAGTATATATTTAATAATTGAGATTATAATAAAAATTCAAGTTTTAAAAAATAGTAAATAAACTGAGAAAGCATGTTGTATGTACTCAATAATTCACATTTTAAAGTAATTTAAAGTGACTGCTTAATATTTTCATGCTCTTGTCTCCAAACACTTAAAAATGGCCCATACTTTAACATTTGGGTTGAAAAGATGGATTCATTCTATCTTTTATCTTGTGTTTGAGAATATTCACTTACTGTAGTTTAAAATCTGTAAAGCGGATGTACATTAGCCTGAATGCTAATTTACAATTACAATTTATTAACATAGCGCTATATAAATAAAATACCTTATTATATTAAAATAATAAAATTTACTTTCTGATGCAATACAAGACCACCAACTAGAATGTTCTTATGAACACAGAGACTAAACTCCTCATACAGTAGTGCCACCAATGCAAGCCAGAATAATCAATGGAGGATGTAAGAAGGTTTATGCAATAAAATCTCTATCTATTGCTTACTCATCCAACATCCCCAGACTAGTTTCTAGCTTGTGGTTTTCATCAGTGAGGAGCCATAGATCTGAGAGCACTGCACCTAGATCTTAGTATCTAATGCAACCCTCCAACAACCATCTTTTAACTTATTAGCTAACTATAAAGCTTTGAATACAAAATGAAAACAGTAATGTTTTCAATTCAAACTCATTAGTTTGTATAGTTGTATAGATCTGAACTCAGTTCAGCATCAATGCTTTTTGGTGTCTTTGGTTCTTTAATTACCCCAGTCATCATAATCCTAATGAGCAGGATTGGTTTTAAACCACTAAACATCACATGATCACCATTTCTTATGCTTACACAAGCTGTTTACACAGAGGCTAAACTCTCCATATGGTAGCGCCACCAGTGCAAGCCAGAGTATCAGATTTATCTGGGCATAATTGCTGAGATATTCTTGACTTCGTTTAAAGAGAAGCCAAAATACATCACATCACATCAATGGATGCAAGAAAGTTTGTACATAAAATCCATATCTAGTGCCTACTCATCCAATATCCCCAGACTAGCTTCTAACTTGTGATTTTCATCAGCGAGGAGCTTTGGATCTGAGAGCACTACATCTAGATCTTAGGATCTAATTACTCTGGCTTGCCCTGATGGCGCTACTTTATGGAAAGTTTGGTCTCTGTGTAAACAGCTTTTATAAGCATAAGAATTAATGATCATGTGATGTTTAGTGGTTTAAAACCAATCCTGCCCAGTAGGATTGTGGTGACTGTGATTATTAAACAACCAAAGACATCAAAAAGTATTGATGCTGAACAGAGTTCAGATCTACACAACTGTACAAACTAATGAGCTTGAACTGAAAAGGTTACTATGTTTCTAGTTTGCATTCAAAGCTTTATAGTTAGCTAATAAGGTAAAAGGTGGCTGCTGGATGGTAGCACAAAAGGTTCTAAGAATTAGGTACAATGCTCTCAGATCCAAGGCTCCTTAATGATGAGAGTCATAAGCTAGAAACTAGTCTGGGGATATTGGATGAGTAGGCATTAGATAGGGATTTTATGCATAAACCTTCTTGCATCCATTGATTACTCTGGCTTGCACTGATGGTGCTATTGTATTGAGAGTTTAGCCTATGTGTAAACAATTTGTGTAAGCATAAGAAATGGTAACCATGTGATGCTTAGGGTTTAAAATCATTTAAACATAGATGTCTTTTTGTGTTTTAAACAAAAACTGTTCCTTACTTTAATTATAATTTTATCTATTTCATATGTATAAGCAACCATGGCACATATCTGCTTCTCTCTTTATACAATTTCTCTGATTGAAGATTCATTCTTTTAAAACATAGACTATTTCAGAATTCAACTTATATTTCCTTCCTAAATAAATGTTTTTCATTTTCTTATTATAGGATATGTATAAACCTTTTTGAGACAAAAATGCAAAGAAAAATTTTTCTACACGTGCTTACAACTAAGCCTTCGAACTGTATTGAAATTGCAAAGAAAGTGTGATTTAAATAAATTCATGTTCATAATTTGAGAACATTGTATTTATCAAAATAAAATAAATAAGTTTGCTGCTGCAATGAGATATATGTGATTAAATAAATTTATATTTAAGATTTGAAAATATAACATTTAATGAAAAAAAAATGGCTGCCACCTACTGAGATTTGTAAAATTTAATACATTTGTTATTATTTGCTTGTTTATATTTTTTTTTGATTATTTACATTTCTTTTTTAGGTAGCATATCAATGAAGTCATATTTTTTTGATATAGCATAATTCACAGCTTCATTGTACATGTTATTTTTTTCCAGGTTTAAGTATTCTTTGAATTGTCATTTTATTGATCTACCTATTCTGAAAAAAAATTTTTTTTTAAAAATTTGAAATATGTAAATATATATAAGTATATATTATAATGCTGAATTTTTACTCAAATCAATGAAGCTGTCTATACTATTTATAAAAAAATCACCTATTGAAGTCCCAAGTATTAAACCAAAATGCAGGATGTATTAGAATACAACTTCACATTTGCTATCTAATAGGTCACAGAATGAAAAAAAAAAATCATATTAAATGCCATGAAATGGGCAGCACTAATTTGGTCTGCTCAATTTCTTTAAAGTCTCAAGATCTTTCAGTTAATACAAACTCTCTTATTGTTGACAAAGGAAGAAAAATATATGTATATAAATAATCAAAAAAGAACAGCCATATATGATTCATAAAAAGGATAATAAATGAAAATATTCAATTAGTTTTTTAGTTATGCAAAGAGACCAAAGAATTAAAAAAGAAATGAGAAAAAAAAAAGAAAAAAATATAATAAAGGATGATAAATTATTCTTAATATTTATTGCAATAGCTTTTATAAGGAAAGAAAAAATTTGGAAAATGTTTTAGGGGAACATTTAAACAGAACTGATGAAATTTAAAAAAATATGGGAATGAGTTTTAATATAGAAGAAAAATATGGTATAATAAGTTGCAAAGGACATAATGGATTGAGTTTTTTTGGCTGTGAGAATATTTGAATTGTAGGAACATTTTATATAGCCATAAAAAGGAGATAAAACATTAGTGGAATTAAAATATTTATAAATATGTGATAAAAGATATTAATAATCATAGGAAACAAGATATAAATATAATATAATTTAAATGTTAATGGACATATTGAAAAAATCAATATTAAAGAAATGAAATTGAGTTATTTTATCAAAATGCTGATTTAGAAATTGCCAATTTATTTAAATAGTATACTGGAGATTTTTATATAATCAAGAAGTAATCAGAAATCTATAGTCAATTAGTATTAGCAGATAAAAAAGAAATTGAGAATGAACATAATTTTTTATTAATGGAAGTTGGGAATAAACAAATGAAGTACATAAAAGTAAAAATTACAGATGGAATGTAAATAATAAAACTAAATTAGATCTTAGAAATCCAGGTGCATTAGATTTATGTCCAAGTTTCTCATTGATGAAAACAACAAGCCAGAAACTAATCAGGGGATATAAGAAAAAGTGATACTGGAAAAAGGTTATACAATTATTCTGGTATGTAACAGTTTCAGAGAGAAGGAATGTTTAATTTGACTTCACCTAAAAAAAAGTCATTTTACATCCCATCACTCCCAACATGGATAATAATTACTGGCATTTAGAAAGCATATTTGAAATTACAGGTAGTCAATATCTCATTCAAATATTAATAAATAAAATCAAGTCATCAATCATGTGATTTAACTTGATAAGCTTGCATTACAAAATAAAATAATGAGCATGTTAATCGCTCTAAACAAGCTGTATCGATAAAGATCACAAGAGAAAGCATTTAAAATCACTATCTAAAATTATCCCCATCCCCAAACTGGTTTAATTCTAGACAGAGATTTTAAATGCTTTCTCTTGCAGCCTTTATCAATAAAGCTTGTTTAGAGCTATTACCATGTTCATTATTTTATTTCATTCAAACATTATATCTTTCATCTATCGGCAAATAAATATATTGTTTGACTATTATAAACATTCAAGGTGCATATGATATAGGTTAAAGCCTATCTCTAAAGTATTTACATATACTTTCTGTGCGCTTAATAAATAATTACAATTTTACAGTAGTTTATTATCATAAATTCTTATCACATCTATTACTTGCAAAAAGTATGTGCAAATACATAGTACAATAGCAAGTTGGAAGTATTAAATGTAGCCTATCAAATTTCCAATAATTCCCATGCATTTCACACTCTCATAATTTATTAACCTAATGAAAGATACATGTTGATTTCTCTCACTATACATATATTTTTCACAATTTCCTCATAAAACAGAATAACCTGACTTTATATATATTGAACTGACTACGTTATCCGCTTCAAAGGCAACCATTAGAAAATCAAAACTAAAATGTATATTTTCAGATATTTTAAAAGAAAAAAAAAATCAGATTTAAAAATTTTGTCTTTTGTTATTTATTAACAGTATGTGTCACAACACATACTACTTAATTATAAATGGAAATTGTAAAAACATTTTAATTTTTAAAAAAAGTTTTGATTGAGATAAATTTTTTTTTTTTTGTTTGGTTTGTTTTAATCTTTTTTTTTTAAAAAAAAAAAAGCAGAAACTCATTTATTAAAATGGGATTAAAAAGAAAAGTAAAAACAGAAGAATAACTGGTTAAAATCCTAATTAAGATCTAATGCAAGATGAGAGACTGACCCTAGTTAAAACTTTTACTTAGGACCTCGTGGAGATAACCATTGCATATAAAAGCTCCATGTTTTTGATTGAGAAGATTATAACTTTTATATTTGCTAAAGGCAAACAGACTGCTATTGATATAACTTTTATATTCGCTAAAAGCAGCTGCTGTTATTATAACTTTTATATTCGCTAATGGCGAACTGCTGATGTGATATATAATTTTTATATTAGCAAACTGCAGACTGCTGATACAGATTTTTATATTTGCTGCTTGACCACTGCTAAAGGAAACCATTTGTTCCAAATGCGGAAACTACCTATCTTGAAGAACCAGATTAAAATATGCAGTACTAAGCCATCTAAAGATGAACTCCGGAGCTCGAAATTGCAGCAACCATGAACGTGCCTTAATGTTCTAGTCCAGAACTGGTCCTGAAAATGGCCTTCATCCTCCCCGACCAGATTACTGGACATCCAAATCTTTGTAATGAACTCTAGATAGACATAAACTGTGTGAGCACTGCTGGAAGAAATCAGCCGGACAGAACATTATACCTCAAAGATAAACTGAACATTTTCTGTTTTAACCAGGGTGAAACCTCTAAATTTTATGAATATATAATAGGCAGATTTGTAATAATTTTGGTATTATTAATATTTCTTTTATGTATTTGTGTAAAACCTAATATTTTCTTTTTCAATTTGTCAGAGAGTGTATAGTGAGTTAATATTTTATAATCATTATTTTTCTTTATTATTAGTAATAACTATTGTTAAAAGCTTTGGCAGATAATAAGTTTTCCTTTCTAGATTACCTACTCCCCATTTATCTAAGAATAAATTAGTTCAATAGGAGTTTGCGATTCCTGCAGACTGTAAATCTTTTGGCTAGTGATTTATGGATTATATAAAATCGTAATCTTTTCTTTGTGCTTGTATAGTTAACCTCAAGAGTCGTATTGTAAGGATTTTATGAGTGTTTGCAGGTATATGGCATTCCTATTATGTCCTGATGTTTTACCAGGTTTTAAGGAAAGATCGCTCTGCACTGTTCATCTCTAAATAAAGGAAACTGGAATTTGTTTAGATAAATCACTGACAGGAAGAAATTATAAATCCTTTTAATGCTTAGATGAGAAAGCAAAATTATCTGCCGAATTATTTGATATACCATAATATTCACTTGCACTCTCTGACAAAGAATGTTGGGGAATTTAGGTCAAACTTTTATATTTTGTTTGACCAACATTTTTTTTTTTGAATTTATTAAAACTTGAAAATTATTTATAATTATTTTTGGCTGATGTTTGTTTCTATGTCCTATCCCTCAATTGTCTGAACAATGTTTAAGACCTCTTTCTCTCCCTGAGTCTAGCTGGCAGCATTTATCATGATTAACTTTTTGATCACTGTAAATTACATTTTCTAGGTTGACAGTGGCATCCTCAATGTTAAAAAAAAATGGAATGTCCGGTACAATATATTGTTTACATATATATGCATAGTGTATAAAGTAGCAAAACATTCTTGTTTGAGTATATTACCTGGAATTGTTTGCAAGCAGACTCATAACAAATTATTTTAAAATAAACTTGCAAATACAATTTTAACTTTTCATATGTCAATGTCAATCCATTCAGTCTCATAAAAATAGATATCCTCTTTCAGCTGATCTCCAACTATATATACTGTAAATAAATCAACATTGATATCTGAAAACGTTGAAACTTATTATTAGAGGCAATCTTAATCCATAAATCAATCAATCCACCTTAACATTTCATATATTTTAAGTTTAATATTACTAATTTTAACAGCACATAATCAACTTTTTACCACTGCTAAAATATATAACATATAGGAATATAATCACCTAGAATTATTTATAAGCAGATTCAAACTGAAACACTTTTAAATAAACTTGCAAATATAATTTTAACCTTTCATTTATCAATGTCAATCCATTCCGTTTGATATCCGACCTCCAATAGTATATATCATAAATAAATCAATGTTGATATTCAAAAAGACTGAATCTTATTATTAGTGGTGATCTGAGTCCACAAATTAATTAAGTTCAGCTTATTGTTTTATATATTATTTTAAAAGAAATATTACTAATTTTAACAAAACATTAAGCTGGTTTGATTAATCTGTGAACTAAGATCATCGTTAATAATAATTTTCAGTCTTTTTGGATATTAATGAGGATTTATTTACAATATATACGGTTAGAGGTAAGATGGATTGACAAGGATAACTGAAAGGCTAATACTGTATTTGCAAATTTATTTAAAAATAAAATGCTTACAAATAATTCCAGAAAGCATATTCAAATGAGAATATTCAGTGAGTGATTACATTCCTACACATTATATATTAAAGCAGTGGTAAACAATTGTCTATACTCTAAAAATTAGTAATGCATATATATAATTTTACTATCACAGTTTAATTATATATTTTAAAAAATCAGGTGTAATACAAATTATAGTGAATAAATAAAAGTATAGTATATTCAAGTAATCTTTTTATTTAAGATCTCTTATTAACATTTTATTAAACTTTACTGTTAATGCAATCAGACATAAATAACTCCAAAAGTAAAAATCTATTACAAATTTAAATGTAAAAAAAAAAGCTTTGAATGATTTTAATCTTTTAAATGATGATTAGTTCAATAAATTCAGAATTCAAATGGAAAAATGTATTTCCATATTAACTGCATATTAAAGAATTGGTTCAAATAATGAAAACTCTCTTTGAAATGTTAAATTCAACTTATAATTACAAAAAAAAAAACCTCACAAAAAACAATTAAAACATTATTGGCAGAAGTTTATTTTTTGACCTAAATAAATTTCCAGTTGTTAATTTTGTTAAAAATCTGATATATTGAAATAAAATCTGAATATAAACATATTTATTAAGAAATAAACATTAATAATTAGACAAAAAAGAAAAGCAGATTAAGTATAAATTTATTTTATTTTTAGAAAGAAAACAATTCAATGCTATGCACATGCAATAGAATATTTGGCCTCTGCATAATTTAAGTATATTTTTTATTGACTATATTTTTCTATTACCTATCATTGACAATTGCTAACATATAGATACTTAGAACTAAAATTTTATTAATAAAATGACAGTTTTTTTTAAAAATTAAAATCTGTATTAGAAAATGACTTCTCCGTTAAGTCAGTGAAAGCCACTTTTTTACCAACAAAAGATTGCACAAAAATCAATTAGGAAATTAACAGTTAGAGATCAATAAGTAAAGATTCTAATTCTAACTAAAGTATCTAGATGTCAATAACTACTAATGATTGAAGAGAAAATATATAACTACCAAATCTCTGTTAAGGAAAATGTGCACTTGTCCATCATAGGTTTTAGTTACATTATAAAAACAGAAAAATAAATTACAATTTATTATTTTTCTTGTAAAATTATTAAATATTTATTTCTTAATAAGTATGGGATATTTATATTTAGTTTTTATTTGAATATAATTGCTTTATAGCAGAAAACCAGTCAATTAAAAACTTATTGGTGTCAAATACAAAACACCTATTAGTCAATAATTTTCACATTTATTTTGTTGCATTTTTTTTTTGCAATTAAAAGCTAATTTTTAATATTTCCAAGAATATTTTCATTATATGAATTGATACTTCATCAAATTTATCTATTTGGTAAAAAATATTTTTTGTTGTTAAGTATCTTTTTGAGCTAGAAGATTAAAATGAAGTTGTTTGTTTTGATTATTTATTGTTGTTTATTACTCTTTTTTTTTTTCCTCACAAAGTTGATATTTTATTTCTAAAATTCCTTTTACTTTTAAATTTATACTTTTAATAAAATTTGTAAAAAAAAAAAAGTTAAAAATAAACCAAAAAATGTTTTTTTTTTTTCTTCTTACTTCACCGCCGCGGGCAGACCCCCACCCCCCCCCCCCCCCCCCCCCTTCCTTCCTTGGCGGGGGCCCTTCTCTCTCCCCTACGAGCCCTCATTAACATATACAACTGATAAAAAAATCTGAAAAAAAAAAAAAACAAAGCCTGTGATTATTTTCACAGATGGATTGCTAAAGATATAATTTCATAATTTACAGTAATTTACAAACACCCCTGTATAAATACATAATTTCAATAATTGATTTTTTCCCAGTCTTTAGTTTAAATTGTAAAACGGGAGATATTTCATTTGAAAAAACTAAAATTTTTTTTTGATCGGTGGCAGTCAGTTAGTTCAGACACAAAAAATGGATTTCTTTTACTCTATATTATTTTTAAAAAAAATTATTTCTAATTTTATTTTTAATAATGAGAAAATGTGAACATTCTTATAAAAAATTTATAGTCATGACTGTGATAAATATTTTAAGTTTTCTATTTCTCAATTTAATATGATATAAAAATTTAAAAATCTTTGATGGCTCATTATTTTAGAATTGTTTTTCAGTAGATAAAATTAATATAAACTATTCACTTCAAAATATAAATTAGTCATCTGTATCTGTAATGCTCATAAATATGTAGTTAATATGAATATTACTATCAACTTCAAAAAATAAAATGGAAGTTATTTAGCAATCTATACAAGTAATTGTGCACACACACACGTATATATATATATGCTTGTGTGCATGTGTAAATTGTACAACAGATGTACATAATCTATAATACATTCAAATATCAGCCTTTCAAGCTAATTGTGCATACACTTTTGCGAGTGTTAATAATAATAAATAAATACTTTCCTCTCCAATACAAGATATAGTATTTCTGCAGGAATAAAATGAATCACTTATTCCTATGACTCAAATGCATAAATATATGAGCAAATCTGAAGTACTGGCAAAAAAAGCGTGAGGATGGACCACTCACTTTAAATTACTATATATGATGTCTGAATGAATGACGTCGGTAAAATTGTCTAGAATTTACTAAACATCATTCTAATTGAAACTTAATCATATGTAAATAAGCTTTATTTTTATATAGCGCATGTTTACAATTGTATTACATTCAAATATCAGCCTTTCAAGCTAATTGTGCATACGTTTTTGGGAATGTTAATAATAATAAATGAATACTTTCCTCTCAGTGAGTGGTCCATCCTCATTCTTTCCTTGCCAGTACTTCAGATTTGCTCATATATAAGCATTTGAGTCGTAGGAATAAGTGATTCATTTTATTCCTGCAGAAATACTATATCTTGTATTGGAGAAGTATTCATTTATTATTAACACTCGCAAAAGCATATGCACAATTAGCTTGAAAGGCTGATATTTGAATGTAATACAATTGTAAATATGCGCTATATAAAAATAACTGCTTATTTACATAATCTATATTAGTAATTAGAACATTTGTAAAAATTTTAATTGTTTTAAAATTATTTTTTTATACTATTATTATCTTTAAAAAAAAAGAAGTTAAATGACAGTGCAAATAATTGTTCATATATATAAAAAGGTATTGAAATGGTATTCTTTATCAATCATATAGTTTCACCTACTATGTTCCATAGTAGCATAATTTTCCTAGTTTAAACTCCCAAGTTGGCGTATATTAATCAAAAGAGCTTAATAAAAAAAAAGAAGTTATAATAATATGAGTGAATCTGAATATAATTTATAAAGGTGTATTTCAGATATTAGCCTATTAACTTAGTTAAAGGTATGTAGTAAGGTATGTGCGTATATCTAATAAATACGTTTGGCAAATAATGTTGAATAATTTTTATAAATAAGGCAAACATAATTCTAAAACTTAAGGGGGTAATGTTAAACTTTACCGCATATGTGAATTTTTGCACATACTTATATATATGAAATAAGCTTGCGAAGTTATAGATTTCAAACTTTGTTATTTTTTTAAATTGTATTTATTTTGCCAAGATGATAAATCTCTTGCGCTAATTGACTCTCTTTGCTTAAAAGTTATAGTTTCTAAGTTGACAGATTCGTTTATATAATAAAATGTTTATCAGGTTAAAATGTTTTTTTTATGTATTTTTTTATTTCTTGAAAATTAACTAACCACACCTGGGTTTTAAAATCTGTAAAAATAAGAGTGGACTTAAAAGATATTCATTTTATTTTTGGTAACAAAGAGAAGCTAGATAACTGACACCAATTTTCTCAAATACTTATTTTTGTAAACTACAAAGGTAATGGTTTTGTTTGTCAGACTTATAGCATACATGTAAAATAAAGAGTAAAAATTTGTCTCAACTTGTAAACAAATTATGACATTATCAGAGGGGGGGGTTGCATTCTTATAAAAAACCCTGATAAGAATTGAAGGAGGTCGGACGCTAGATAATTGTAACTTGTAACACTTTTGGGAGGCTATGCCCACCTGTACAATGAAAAGCCGAGGTTAGAAGGCAAACTGTTGCTGTCTACCCTGACAAGAGATGAGTCATCAGTGATGGGGAGCAGTTCAAACCAACAGCCTGCCCTCAAAAGGAGGAGGAACAGACCTTTCCAGAAAAGAAGCACCTCACGCCTGAAAAGAAGACACCTGAGCAGAGATCATTGGTAAAAACATAACCTGCAGAGCTCTTTAATTCTTCAACCGCCTCTTACGAGGCATCTCGTCGACATCTGACGTCACTCTAACTCTGCTAGTTCTTATGCTAAAATATTCGTTTGACAGTTATTGATTAGGTTTTTAAAAGTTCTGTAAGATGGTGCCCTCTTCCGAATTATTTTACAAGTAAAAAATCAAAAAAACCGTATTTTAAACTAAACAAAGAAAGAACCTTGTCAGTGATTCACTGTCAGCCGGCTCTCAGCTGAAAAAGACATTCTGATTGGCTGGAAAGAACAAAGAAACCGCCTGATCAAAGAAAATAAAGAAAAACGCTGAGATTTTCATTTCGAATGCAATTTAAGTATTAAAAAAATCCTGATCAAAGAAAATAAAGAAAAACGCTGAGATTTTCATTTCGAATGCAATTTAAGTATTAAAAAAATATAATTTGAGAAATTAAACTAGTTTTTTAAAAAATATACCAAAAAAAACAAAATTATTTTCGAAAAATATTGAAGATTTTAGTAAAAATATTTAAGATTTAGCAAAAAAAAATCTTTACTTTTCAATAACGTAAAATTGAAAAAAAGCGTTTGCGTCAGCACTTTTTTGTTTAGACATTCGCTTTATATTTGACGAAATTGAATATATTTTATAATAAATAAATAGCAATTTATTTTTGAAAGAACTTTCGTTCTCTTTCATAACCTGAAAAATTAGTAATATACTTTTTATAAACGTATCTGAGTTGAATTTAATATTATAGGCGAATATGTTTTAACAATAGGCTTTGTCTTCAGTTTGTGAGTTGGCCAATTAAAAGATTTGATTTTTACCTCATACAATCAATAATATAATTAGCGGTTTAAGGGTTAATAAACTCTCATTAATTTCTTAAATACTTCTAAGTTAGCTACGTATAAATGTGCACAAACTTATTATTTAAATTTTACTTATCGAATAAATTCTGTAATCAAGTTAAATTGTAATTATTTCCTAAAATAATATAACAATAAGTACTTCGTATAACTTGCCTAACTCTTTTAAAGTAAACAAACTTAATAATGTAACTCTCGTCAAATTTAAATTATACTCTAAATATCTTTCTATCTGCAGTTATGTCTTCATTATATTTTATTATATTTACGAATTTATGCTGTGACCCACTCAGGCTGAAGATTGATAATTTAGATTCTTAAAGGGGGGGGGAGAAATGATTAGTTCTCTCTAATTAATTTAAAGGCGTTAAAGCACACATATGCAATCTCCAATCTGAAACCTATATGTATATTAAATAGCTATTATGTCTTAGCTGGGTAAAAGTAGATTTGCTAGTACAAATAAAAATATTTATAGTTAACTAACGCAAGAGTGATAGTCTAGAGCATATTTCAATTAAATACATAAGTCCTGATTGGGCTTTATTCCTTCCTAGAAGTATAATAAAAACTATAGAGATTAATTATAAGCTGGATCATATAATTAACCCCTTTCTTTAGCATGTTCAAGTATGCTAACTTATGAACTGGTATACCATGGTGTAGTGAAAAGAAGCTATAGATTTAGCGCATTTTAGATTTAATAATGATCGATGCCCATTGGTCTGGCGAATGTTTCCTTATAAAGCACACACACATGCTTATGCAGCTTGCTCTATCATATATGTAATTGTTTATGGGGATTTGGTATAAGACCATTACATAATTCGTCGCTGATAGCTTTCCTTAGAACTGGAAGACGAGGGTCCAGATCGTATGTTTCAAGCTAATTGGACCTCTAGAACTAAAATGTTGTCTCATAGCAATTCCTATGGTACACGGGAACCGATCATTGAGTTGATAAAGCCCATGAGGAAATATGCATTTGAGATGCCATTTTATTTGGGTTAATATAGCGCTATAAAATTAGAAACTTTGCTATAACAGATCCCAGTTCATCCCACCATTAATATTAATAAATTCAATGTTGATTTGAATGCATGATCTAGCTATGTAATAATAATCTGTATAGAGAACTAATTTAGGCTAACTTCGAGGTACCTGGAGTGATTACAATTATAAATGGTCTCTCTTGCAAATTAATTGTTTGCAAAGCTTATAGGCATCTCATAGCATGAATTAGGCATAATCCAAGTCATAGATTATAATGTAATAAAGTTCTTAATGTAATAATTTCCCATTTAATTGTCCCATGCATCCAATGAGGTTCTGTAACTCACTCATCCATTGCACACTTGCAGTGAATTCCAATGCATAGAGGGATAGTCATTTTAATAATTGTTTTAAATTTTATTAAATATATAAAATATAATATAGTTTTACATATTTTTTCATAGTTCGTTCCAATCCTTTCGAATCATATTAATTTTAGTTATTAAGTGAATTATATAACTATGCATTGTCATTTTGTGTCGATTTATCCAATTATTAATTATGCCATAAGCCATAGAATGTGTGTTTAGTTAATTACTTGGTTATAGAGTCATTTTCCCTGAGTCTTATGTTTCACCCTTTGCTACTGCCGACACACAAATTAAAAAATTCCGAGTGTGGCCTCATATATGTCATTCATAGGGTACCAAGTCATGGAGTATTGGTGAAAGAGCTGAGGTGCAATCTGATTCGAGGTCTCAACCCTCATCTAGATCAGTTTTAGGAGAATTTGCCAAGACTCTGGATTTTGTTGTATGAGTGTACAAATATGACCATTACAATACGTATAGATTATTATATATATTTGTTCTTAAAATTATAATCTATCAATGTTGTTTTTAATAAACATTTGAAATTGAATTATTAAATGGCCTAATATATTTTTTGATTTGTTAGAGGGGAAAAAAAACATTTGAAAACATAAGTGGTACATAAAAAAAAAATTGACAAAATATTCACAATTTTTTAATACCAGTAATAATTACTGTAGATGAGTTTTTATTTATGATTTTAATTATAATTTGATGAGAAATGTAATAAAATTGTAAAGATTAAAATGTTTATTTTAAAACTTATTGATCAAAATTCTTAAGTTATGATTAAATATAAAATTAAGAACTTTTTCATTTTTATTTTATAATGACTATATTTACTTAGATTTATTGCTTTTTATATTAACTTTATGGCAACATATAAAATTTTATTTTTGGATCATATAAACTGTTATTGCAAAAATGATATCTTTAATATACTGTATTATATGCTAAAATGTTTGTAAAACATACATATACAATTGAGATTTAAGTTTTGAATTAGGATGTTTGGAACCAAATGTCATGGATACAAAGGTCTAACTATGAACGAGAAAGATACAAAAAAGTACTGTTCTGTATCTATTCACTACAATTAATATCCCTTTTAAACATGTAATTACTATAACATTATAATATTAAAATTTTATATACATACATTTTATACACAATATATATGAAATATTTTGAATGATAAAATCTGAGTAGTAATTTACATGTATTTGACTTATAATTATTAATTTATTCATATCTATGATTTTTAATGGTTCCACTATTATTATCTCACAAGATGCAAAATAAACAGTTAAGTATGCCATGAAGAATAATGATATATGTTATACTGGCATTGTTATAAAACTTTATACATATAAAAACATCTCAAGGACAATCTATGTAAAAATAAGTCAAAATGAAATTATTATAAAAATAAAATTTTTATTGAATATAATTAACAAATTAATGCAAAAACAATATATATGATAATAACAATAATTAATAAGATTGGAATAGAAAACATTAGTCTTTATAGTAAATAAAAAAAAGAACTGTAGAAACATTAATATATATGCATATATACACAAGGTATACATTTACATGACTTTCAAAAAAGGTTTAAAAATATAAAGTATATATGTCAATATATAAAATATAAATAAAGTTTTATTGGGTTTTGTTTATTTATTGCCTGTCTAAAGGCAAATTACAGAAACTATAAACAATAACACTTAATTTTCATCAGTAAGTTTGTCATTGCTTATCATTCCCTTAATAAATCTTTAATAAAGTTTAATCTTAACATTTAAATTCAAAACTACAATCACACAAAAATGTAACTTTTATGTGATGAACATGTCTATATAGTTCCAGTTAAACAATGTTAACATCAAGTCATCAACATAAATAAAAATTATATGTTATAAAAACATTATCATAATGTACGCATATATTGTGTCATATAAGAATTCTTTATGTAAACATTTGCTGTAGCACATATTTTCAATGTGTACCTACTATTTTGAAGAACAATCATCTATTTTCTATAGAAACCTAAGGCAAAATTTTTATTTATTTATTTAATGGTTCCCATTTTGAAAACATAACACAATAAGATGCCAACATGAAGAAAGTTAATGTCTTACTCATAAAATAAAATTGCCATACTCAAGGCAAGTGAAGAAAAAGTAAGTTTTATTCATTATACATTTACAAAAAAACTGATTACATATAATAAATTGCATTAAAAATAAATTGAAAAATTTGTACATTAGATATAACACAATTTATTAATCTAATTTTTATTTAATAATTTTGTAACAATAACATTGTTAAAATCCTTTAGAAAAAATGTCTTTCATTATAAATGTAAAAACTCATTTAAAAAAAATTATATTGATTAAAAATAAATTATAAAATATTTATATTAATTAAAATGTGATATAACTAATTTTCCTTTAATATCATCAAATCAATACAACTGTCAAATCATTAAAAAAAACCCCAATCCTCCATCATGAATCTAAGCAGTCCCAGGAGAAAAAAATCATTATCTCATTAAAAAAAAAAAACCCAAACAGACAACAATAAACTTCAACAAAGATAAAATGAAACAAGTATGCATTTATTAATCTAATTTTTATTCAATTAAAATACATATTTATAATGACCAAAAAAACTATTCATATAAGCAATATCCATTCTGTGTAAGAATAAATAGGGCATCTCAATTATAACAATGAAAAAAAAAGTTGTTATTAGTTAGGAAAAACATTGATACATAATGCATAAAGTCTACTAAAAATAAATTAGAAAATGTACTTCAATTCAAATTTATTTTTTACTTCTTGCTTTACTTTATTGCACTGTTGTGATTCAATGAGATGTGATGTCATCTGAATATACTTTATGCATCTACTAAAACATTTAAAATTACTGTTAAAAATACAAATTCTGTATTAAGCTTATTTATTATATTTGCACACATTATTTTTAATTAAAATAATGTTTAATAAAACATTTATTCATTAAACATCATATTCAAAGTTTATAGTATATTTTGAATGTATGATAATAAAGTAAATTTTTTTTATCAAAAGTAACCTATTATAATTGTTTATTTTTTTTATACAAAAGTTCTGATTTACAATAAATTTTTGAAACTAATGAATTGCCCCTTAATTTCGGATAAAAGTGCATTCTGTCATTTATGTACTGTCAACATTAAAATATATGGCAATTTAAAATTTAAAGAAGACTGCTAGTTATCAAAATATTGAAAAAAGTAAACATCAATTAAAAAAACATTGAAGATAAAATGTAATGGCTTCTTAAAATAATTATATTAATTACATCACTTCTAGGAGATTCTGAATTTACCATAAATGTTTATAAAAAGTAAAAAAAACCTTTATAATATCTGCAATTTTCACTTATCAAGAACTACATTTACAGAATCTTGGAAATATATATTTTATTAATTTTAATAATCTTATAAATAAATGCCAGCTATTAAATATGTAGCCCTAAGAATATATATATATATCTTAATATTTCTGATGAAATAATTAATCTTCATAAGTTCATATTAAAGGAATCTTTCACATATCATTTTCTAGAAATTATTTTAAGAAACTTTCAATATTTATAAATTAATTAAAATGATTTCTAAAAAATCTGATTTGTGAAAGATTCTTATAGTATCTATGAAGATGATTTCTTCAAAAATATTATTATATTAACATATATCTGCCAATAAACATCACATAAGCTAATGAGCTTGGATTGAAAATATTATCGTGTTTTCAATTTAAGACACATAGTTTTGTTGTTTAAGTAGAAATAAAAGGTGGTTGCTGGAGGCATTAGATCCTAAGATCTAGGTTCAGTGCTCTTAGATCTAAGGCTCCTCACTGACGAAAGCCACAAGCCAGAAACTAGTCTGGGGATATTGGTGAGTAGGCACTAGATGGGGATTTTATTCACAAGCCTTCTGGCATCCATTGATTACTCTGCTTACAGTGAGTGGCATTACTGTATGGAGAGTTTTGCCTGAATATTAAATAAATTATTTACATACATGCATTAATATATATCTGATAAGAGTAAGTATCAAACATTTGAAAACAAAAATTACTAATCAATACAATGGCTTTTATATATATATACATACACACACATAAAAAATATGTGCATAGGATAATCAATAAGATGTGGAAATTTGTATCCTAATTATAACTGATACCCAGTATAAATATCTATATAGGATGAGACAATTCTTAAGCAGAACATTTATTTATTTAATTTTTTTCTTGTGCTTCATTCTTAATAACTTATTGGATTGAATTTCTAATGACTGCAGATCCAGTGCCTCTTGTAGACTGGATAAAAGTAAGAGGGGATTCTTCTAATTTCCATGAATAATCTATTTACATATATATCAATAAATTAAAAATAATTCAATAAAAATTATTTAATAAGACAACTTTTATAATAATATTATGTTTAATAAACCTCACCAACCCGGATTTTTTTTTTTGTTATTATTATAAAAGTTGTCTTAATAAATAATTTTTTATTGAATTATATTTAATATATTATGTTGCAAAGACAACATTAGGAACAAGTTTTGATTTAAAATTTGATCATTTTTTGATATATATATATCAAATATATTTTATAATACGCGCGCACACACACACATGCATTATGTTAATTAAATTATTATGCTTGATTATTTTGAGGACACTTCTCTTTTATCTTTCTCAATTTGTTACTTTTATCTATAAAAAAAACCAAAACAAACATATTTTTTTATAATTTGTGACTTGCATTTCTCTCCTGTAAAATGACAATTGGAAAAAATGAACACAAATTTAAATCATTTAAAATTTTTTGAATTGTTACAATTTCAGTAAATGTTAAAAATATTACTACTAAAAACAACACAATGTAAAAAAAAGATAAACTGTAATTATTAAAATTTTTAATATTTTTATAATAAAGGTATTAAATAAAAAAATTATAGTCATTTATTTATTTATTTAAGAGATCCTTTGTTATTCCAACAACAAAGTAATAGGCTCCAATCAGAGATTTTTTTTTCTCTTTATTTTGCTCAACTGGAAATTAATCCAGAAATCCATTTAGTTCTTGAATCAGCATTTTTATTTTTTATATTACATCAAAAAAATCAATATATAAAATAATCTCAATTATAGAAATTATTATATTAAAGATCTGAAACTTATATGAGTCAGGACATTGAAACCCTTGCAAACATGTAAAATAAAATATTAAATGTAAACAACAGCCAACTTTAGAATTGTAAATTATGATATTGCAAAGCTAACAAGACCAGCTTCAAATAAATTTCTGACATCAGTTGTGCTAAGCTCTTGTTTTTTATAAATTGATATTATTTGAAAATATGAAAGATATAATACAAATAATTATCTTTCATATTTTGAAATAAAGCAAATAAAATATATTTTTAATAAAGATTTGAGATATTCTCTTATGCGATTACTGCTATTTAAGGGTTAGACATGAATGGTAAACAGGTGATAATATGAAACTAATAACATACTGTCATTGTTTACAATTCAAAAGTTTGGATATTATAAAAAAATAATAATGTAATCCTATTTCATAATAAGCTTTCTAGAGAGGGTTTCAAATTTATGCTAATAGTGTTTATAGAAAAATGGTCTTGTATGCATAGAAATGCTTGATTTTCTTTAAAAAGAAGCTATTTATCTAGCCTTTTAGTAAAATGCAAGTAAGTATGTTGAGTGCTCAAAGACAGCAGGTAAAGTAATTGAGCAATAAAATACTATGAATAAACAATAACAATAGATCATCAATCATTGTTGAAAATTTGAGAGTGCTTATTACCCATTTAGCACAATTTATTCTAACACTTCAATTTTAGAGTTATATCATAAGCATTATTAACTCCTTCATCATTAAGATATATAAGAAGCATAAGAGATAAAAGACAATCAACTGGAATAATGTAAATCAATTCCAACAAAAATGATAGGGACATTTTCATTCTCCTTAAAAATAAATCAAAACTGTTGTACCCCTCCCCCTCCCAATTTTAAATATTTACAAGAATAAAGTGGTGGATTAACATTAATCACAATAGACTACAAAAGACATTAATTTAAATTTTTAAATTTATTAGTTAATTAAAATAAATTGTACTATATATTCAAATAGACTGTAGTATAATGTGTTATAAGTAACAAGTTAGTTGATCAAAAATAAGATTATTGATGCATTATATTTGAAATATATAATTATAAAAGAGTTTTCACACTTTCTATAGACGCTAACTAATCTAGCTGAAAATCCCAAAGATATGAAGAACAAAAAAAAAAAAAAATCTAATCAATGTCCTTACAACTATTGTATTAAGAATTCTTTAAAACCTCCATGTGTAAAATATATAATACTGTGTAATGTATTAAGTTTGCTATAATAATAACAAAAACTATATATTTTAACCTGAAATTAAAATTACTGTATTATATAAAAGCATATTACGTTGTAAATGAAATTCACAGATTTTGAAAAAATAAATCGCGGCAATGCAAAGTATGACTTAAGTTACTATAATGTAAATTGAAATGATTTATTTTACATTTCATTATACAATTACAATGAAAACAAAAATTCAATCAAATTGGCAAAGAAAAGCAGGTTAAAAAAAAAAAAAACATACAAAACAAAACAATTCCACCAAATTATAAATTAAAAAAAAATAAATACTAATACAAATATTTCACATGCTAAGAACGTAATAATTTCTCAATCAAATAAGTGCCTAATTAATATGTATATAATAAATACAGATTTTAAATGAAAAAATTACTGAGTAACAACATCATATTAACACAATTCATTAAGTATTCTTAGAAATAGAGAAGATGGGATTGATTCAAACCAAAACATTTAAAAGATTGTGAAGAGGCTTACAATTAGTGTTATGTTTATTTATTAACTAATAAATTAATAGCTTAATTAATTAATTTACAAATCATTTTGAAAAATGCAACTGTTTATCAAAAGTCCATTGTACAACAATAAAACAATAATTTAATATACAAATTATAGACTCACATCAGTAACGTTATTACGTTTCATTTAAACTTAACAGCTTGTTTTATTAAAAAATCTATAGATAAACAGAATCGCAAAAACGCATTACTAAATATAACAAATATTTTTCAACATAATTATAACGAGAAATATAATATGCACTTACGTTTTCTAGATCTCCTCAATTTAGAGGGAATTTAAATATGTTAAAGTTACATGACGTTATTCCTTTATCATTTGACATCGATAGATAGTTACAGTCATTCCTAGAAGAGTATAAGCCGCCATGTTTCAAAGATATGAGTTTGCGTCTGCTTTAACCAATAAGGAAAAGCTTTTTAAAACCTTGGACACAAGTAGATAATTTCGATCCACATGTTAGAATAGTATTGATTGGTTTACAAACTTGTAGTTATTTAGCAGTCTACGCTTATCATCCGCGCGTGTACTATAATCGGCAGGTAAAATAATAATAATAAAGTAACTCTAATAATTATTCTTAAAAATAAATCTTTAACTATGGAATAAAAATAATTATATAATCTCAAAGAAAATATTGAAGAATTCGCAGTCTTTCAAATACATTTTAAGAGGTTTTGCGGGATGCCTCTGTAGAATCAAGTCGGGATGAGATGCTGAGGCTGCCGGGATAAAAACACTCGTTGGACTGTTTCAAGTATTATTGATTGTGAATTTTTCTTTAAAATTTTGGAAATTTGAATATAACAATGTAGGTTTTTTTAAAAATTTTCATTTATTTTTTTATTGAATAAAAAATAAAACATATTATAATGTAAAATATATATATTTTTTATTTATTCCAGATTGTTTATCAATCACATTAATTTAAAAATAATCGGTGTAGTGAATTTTTCTTTTTATTGTCTTCCACATGTAAGAAATGGTGGCTGAATGGGTAGCATGCTTGGATAAAAGGTAAGTCATCTTACAAAAATAATGTAATATTTTGAACATGCCTACGCTTTACATTCGGTCATATTCTTACTGAAGAGCTTCATTATTTAACTACTCTTTTCGCGTTTAAAAATTATTTTTAAATTACATAATTATATTAATTTAATAAAATTTATTGAAAAATAAATTTAAATTAAATACTTTTTTTTTAACCTTTTGTTATGAAAGTAAAAATAATATACCTGTAAAATTAAGCTAGATGATTGATTTCACTTAGATTTGATTCTTTATGTTTATTAATTTCATTGAATAATTAAAGATATGTTTACAGAATATAAATCAATTATAAAATAATTCATTAACATTTTATATTCTAAATGCGATAACCTTGAGGAAATTTATTGCTTTACGTTATGAGAAAAATATTAAATAGATGGAGAAAGCAAATTCTATTTTGCGCTTTTCTCGTAAGTCGACTGTTGCCTGTTGAGCCAAGCAGAAAGGTCTACTATGATGGAGATTGATTTATGAATTGTTCAATATTGCATCTGATTTTAGTTCATTTTTCTATTTTGCGAAGGTTTTTTTATTTTTATTTTAGCAATTTTTCATGTGTTTGAACAATTCTTATTTTCTAATTAAACATGTTGATATATTTGTCAATGAAAAAGTTGGTTAAATTACTGTTATCACAAATAATGATAATAATAATAAGCAGCACGGATGGCATTTTAGATTTTTTTTTTTTCAGAAAAAAAAAAAATATATATATATACGTATTATCTCATTTACTTTATTAATATATGATGTCTATATATAAGAGCTGCTAACCTAATTAATGATAAGAAAATTTAATAAAAAATCATTCAACATTGATTTTTTTTTTTTTTTCTATTTTCAGTATGACTGAAGGCTTATCGGATAGCAAACGCTTTTCACGATAAATATTCATTGAATATTAATTTTTCTCTTTTTCATGTTTTTATACTATACATAAACTATAATTCTAATTTATATGAGATTTTTTTTTTTTTAATGTATTTTTTTTTCTATACTTTTCTGACATTATCTGAGTTACTTAGTAAACTTACTTAATCATAAAGATTTGATTAACATATAATTATTTTTCTTTCTTATTCTGAAAAGATTGAAATAAAAATGACTTTTGCACAGTGACAAACATTTATTATATTATGTGTACGTTTTTATATAAATGTCTGGTGTGTATATATATGTGTTATGTACAATCAATTGCAGATCACAGGCAATAGGGCTTTATGACTTTGAAAATACAACTTCATTCTTGGTAATACATCAGGGATATACTTATATTTTTCAGAGCCTGAGTCATTACTAAGTTGTGAGATCCTCAATTAATATTAAATTCATGAGACTCTAAATATATTTTGTCAAATTTAAGTTTTAATACCTCTATATCATGTAGAATTTTAGGTTGGTACTTTAAATGGCTAGCATAATACTATCATTTTTATTAAACATTATTTAGAAGACATTTTATAAATAATTATTGCTATTCTAGCTACAGCAAGAGAAGGAAAGAGAATATCAAAAAATTAAAGATGTGTTTTTATAAATTATTATTATGTCAATTTATATCACATGTTGTTTTTTAAGTCTGTTCATTTGTCATCTTGCATTATTATCTTTTAATCTTTTTTGCAACAAATTTTTGTTTCTGAAACACTTCAATCCTCTCCATTATCATCTATTCTCAATTGTAGTCTCCTAATGAAAGCAATTGGTAATTCATCTTTTTGGAGTGCCTTTAAGATAGACTTTATATTGTAAACATAGTCTCATTTTTCAATAATAAAAAATACAAAAAAAAAAATCACTGGGGGAGGGGGAGGAGAGAGAGAAAGAAATAAGAAGATAGGAAAAAGGGAAGAGGGATAACATGCAGAGTGAAAGTGAAAGAGAGAAATTAATATAAAGATTAAATGCCATAAATTTTATAAGAATTTGTAGTAATTAATTATCAAAAATCTTTTTTTTAATAGATCAAATGTGTTTTTTTATGTGATGAACAGATAAATTTAGAAAGAATAAAGTTATAAGAAATGTATTTGCTGTTAGAATAATTACTGTTGACAATATATACAAAAAAAATAAAGAATGTTTAATATTTAGTTATTGATTTTTCCCCCCAAAAAGTAAAGAATGGTTATTGCTTGTTTTATTGTTTGGTTGTTTTTTTTTAAAGCATTTGATAGACTAAATTGCATTCGAAGTTTTGGAAAGGAAAGGAAGAAATTAAAAAAAAAAAAAGAATATTACCAAATGTAAGTTAGAAATATTTATAAATATATTAATAGAAAAAGAGATGTAGATGTGTTTTAATCAATTTTTTTTTAAAAAAAGTAACAGTTAAAATTAAAATGAAAAAGTGTTAAGGCATTACATTTATGATACTTCAATAATAACCATAGGAACTGAAAAAAAAAAGATTAATAAAAAATAATACAAATTAGTTGCAAATTAGATTGAAGATAAATATGACTAAAAATTGCTGCAGTAAAAAATAAGATGTGTTGACATGATTTGTATTATAGATTAATGCTTTTACTGATTTTAGAATATCTGTTGGTTAACTTTTGATCTTTTTCAAGTTAAAATGAAATTTTAAAATTGAGGTTTAATATATTTAAATTCAATAGAATTGTTTGAAAATTGATATATAACAACATTATAACCCTTTAATGCATTTGAAACACTTATCTTTTCAGTATGTCAACTAGTTTGATAGATATGGAACAGAGGGTGGGAAAAATATTAAAAATATTCAATAATTTCACATTTTGCAATTAACAATTATTCTAGAATTTTCATTTTGTTTTAAATAATGGTCGAGAGAGGGCAGTTTACTTTTTTTTTTTGCTTTCAATTTAATAACATTTTTTAAACCATTTTAAACTCTTAATGTATATATCATATTTAATATGTGTACATAATTATATATGTAAAATAAATTAGTAATTAAATTTTCTATTTAAAAGTGTTTCTATTTTTATTTTAAAATAATTATTTGTTTTACAAAAAAAGTGAACTAGAAAAATCACATTATTTAAAACAATTATAGTGAATAATTGATTGAAAATCAAAATAGTTGATACAAATTGATGATGATCACTATGACAAATCTTTGAATAAAGGTCCAGTGCTATACAGAGTAGAGGTATATTGAGTAAAGTCTAATCCATGGATAACCATATTTTCAAACAATTGCTAATTCTTTTGATTAGCTGGGTCATCAAATGCTTTGAGCAGATCTGTGAAAACCATATATAGCATCACATATTTGCTTATGACATTTTTTTTTGCACTTATTTAGTAACAAGAATTATATGTATAGTAATTTCTGATTTTCTGTAATCACATTTAGTCTGTGCTAACTGCTCATCCATAACTAAAATTAGATTATTCATTAAAATTCTTAGATACTTTTGCTATTGTGGATTACAATGATTATTCCTTGGTAGTTACAGCAGTTTTTTCTAAACCCATCATTTTTATAAATTGGAGCAATAGAAGCATTCTAATGATCAGATAATACAATTTTGTAGATCCTTATATTTCTTTGAAAATTGCAATTATTCTAAAGCTAACACATTGCCACCATATTTTAAAACCTCCAAATTTATTATTAGAACTGATACCCTATTCATTTTTAAGATTATATAGAATTGTTTTGACTTCATTGCTACTAAGACAACATCAATTTAATTCTTTCAATTTAGTATAATATAAACTAGACCAATCTGCTGTTTCTATTACCCTATTATCATTTATTATAAGCTTGAATATTCAATAATTTTCCAATAATAAGGATCAAATATCATGTGTTAATTATTGATTATTCAAGTTTTTCAAAGAACAATAAAGAAATGACAACTTCCTTAATCTTGATGTTTTCATCTAAGTCAAAAGATAATCATATAACAGATAATCATATTATTTTCTCCAGCTGTTCATTATCATATATAGCAATGCTATATACTAATTTACTAGCAGTATACTATTATTTTGTAGATCCATATGATTGTTTCAATGCATTCCCCTGTACAAAAAAAAAGATCACAGTAAAAGACCATATCTACTTTGCAGTCTTAATTTCCAATTAATCTTAAGTCTTTTTATCAGTAGTTGAAATGTTGCTTTAAATACTATATTGCTTCAAAACTTATTCATGATTATCAGACTTTTTTTCCCTTTAAAAATCTGTTAAATATGACTTTAGTATTTTTAGCATTTATCTTTAATCTTATTTTATTATATTTATATAATAATTCTTGCAATGTTTCCTGAAGCTCTGAGGTATTATTTGAAAAATAGCACATCAACTGCAAAATGTAAATGACTTAAACAATTTCCATTTAGTTTTACTTCCTTCTCATTTTAATCTACAAAATACTTTTTATAAAACTGGGGTAAAAAATGAAATCAGTCTTGCATTGGTGGTCGAGAGGTCAGCGCGACTGCCTTGCACTTGCAGGCAGTTGCCAGGGTTGCAGGTTCGCGTCCCGGCCAATGCTATGACACTTTAAAAAAAAAAAAATGAAATCACTTCTATTGTCTCTTTTCATAATATTAATCTTGTTAGTATCACCATGTAATATAGTTATTGTTGCTGCATTTGATAAATATTTTTCTGAATATGATATTATTCTGGATCTATATCTTGATGATTAAATGTTTTAATCTTTGTAGAAATGCTTAAAGAATCAAATGGTTTTTTTTTATAATCTGCAAATTCAAAGTATAATATTTTTCATATTCATTGGTCTTTTCTATAATTTCTCTCGATGCATAAATGTGACATAATATGCTAAAATTTCTTTTAAAACCAGCTTATTCTTTGGGTTGATTAAAATCCGAAGTTCCTATAGACAAATTGTAATTAATCTTGATAAAGATTTTGTATACAACTGATAGATATGTAATTTCTAATATCTTCTTCATCATCTTTCTTAAATCTCAATATTACTTCTACATTTTTTCAATCATGTGATATACTTTTATTTATTTAGATATTTTATATATAACTTTGCCAATATTTTTTTTTATTTTTTCACCTGCTTTTGTTAAATATCAATTATAATTTCATTACTTTCTAGAGTTTTTTCTTCTTCTTCATTTAAAATGCTGGGCAATAATTTTTTAGAGAATTTTCTGTTTTTATTATTATTATTTGTTTTTTTATAATTCTTTATAGAACTCTCTTCTACCCATTTCACTATGTCATTGCTCTTTTTAATAATAATTCCATATTTTCTTCTTATTGCAGAAATAACTTTGCTTTCAATACCAACATGTTGTTTTATGCTTTTGAGACTTTTATTATCTTTTGTAGCTTTTAAACTTATATTTTTTATATTGTTGTCAACTCTTTTTCCTACCATTTTACAAAACTTTAGATAGACATTTCATTTTAATGAACATTTTATATATATATATTATTTTCTTAATACATTGTCTTGTCTCAGTAGAATCTTTACTGGTACATTAATGCTTTTTTATATCAACTTGTTTTTGTTGCAATTCTTAATAATGTATCAATTATTTTCTTATTGATATCATTCAAATCTAAACAATTTTAATAATGTATTAATTATCTTCTTATTGGTTGTATTCAAGTCTGAATCATTTTAAAAATCATTAATATTTTAAAATGTGTTGAAAGTTTTAATATAAATTTATTGAAATCTCTTTGAAGGTTAGGGATATTAATTGTTTTTGTCTTTGTAATTTTGCATTAATATATATCTTACATCTCACTAATTATTGATCATTTCCATTGTTCAATCTATTAAAAACATTATAATTTTGAAATACATATTATCTATTAATCAAAATATAAATCCAATTCTGCTGCACCTTCATTTGGATGCTACCATATTTATTTCTGTTTAACATTTTTTTCTAAGAAAGCACAATATACATTTTTGTTCTTCTATGAACTCCATAGCTCTGTGTTTAGCTCATATCTATCACCATAACCAAATTTACTCCATAACACTTTCATCTTTTAATCATTTATCAATTCTAGAATTAAAGCTCCCATGACAATTTAAACATTGTTTAGTTTGATCAAAATAGTTTGTACATCCATGGAAAAATCCTAACATCATAAAGTCCAACTATGTCTCATTTAATATTAGAGAGTTCTTTTCTCAATTCATACAATCTTTCTTCACTTGAAAGTAGTAGGCAGTTGTAAGTAGCCAAATAAAAGGTTGTCATTAATTGGCAACCAGGGTTCACAATCAAGTGATCCATTTTTAGCCATCAGCCATTGCCTCGGCTGGTGACTTTACAGTCTCCTGGAAATAAAATACACTACAAATATATATGCACTATGTATTCTGATATTTATTTTATAATTGCACATATGTATACATGGTAGATTTTTAATACTAAATATAGTTAAATTGGGAAATATTAAAGTCAGAAATATTAATTAAGTTACATTTAATAGCTAAATTATTACTATATCAACTCTCAAATAATTATTATTATGATTATTTTCAATTTTATCACTCTCTTTTATCATTCATAAAAGTTTCTCAATTGATTTACACAACTATATGTTTAAAGCATACCACTTCAGTTTATGCATGGATTGCAGATGATTATATTTTCTATCTGGCTAGAATATAATTATGTCTGTGATTATTAATTGGAGGAGAATATTTTTTCAATTAATTATTTTATTTTAGAATCATTTTGATTAATTAAGTTAGTCATTAAGTAGAGACTATCATATCAGGAAGCATATAAGAAATGAAAATCAACGTTGTTATTTAGTAATTGGTTCGTCTTGCAATTCAAGTAAATGAGCTGAAGGTGTAATTCAGTCATTTACATTCAGTATTTGAAGACATCGGATATAATACTCCAATGATTAGCAGAAATTCTTTAAAAAATTAATCTGGTTTAATTTTGTTGGGAAAATTAAATAAATCAACCCTGCGTAACTACAAGTTATTATCATTTTTCAATTACAGCTATGAAAAAGTTATTCATCACTATTTCTAATTATAAAATGTTTTGCTAAATGCTAACTTTAATTGAGTCATCTTGATTGTCTGGAAATATAGTTTCTAGAAAGAATGAATTTTGTCTTATAACTTGTCAAAATGTGACCCTAAATTGATAAATCGATAACCTGATTACTAATTAAAAAGCAATGGAAAAAATGAAAATGGGCCAACAGATTAAAACAAAAATGATGTTATGAAGAAGAGATAAAATTTATCCAAGTTACTGATATTGAAAAATAGCAGTGGAAAGCACAAGTTTTGGAAGAGACCTAATCAGAAAAAGTAATCTGCTGAGAAGATAATTCTTTTGAAGACTGTCAAAAGCATATTCTTTTAATATTTAACTGTGCATGGTCAAACTACATTAAACAGATTAAAAAAGTGTTAAAATGAAACTAATAAATATAGGATAATATGAGAGTGGTTCCACTAAAACTTAATGAAGTATTAACTTTTAGTATGTCTAGTTGATTCAAATATTAATAATAGTAGATTAATTAATTTATAAACTTTCCATAATTATTGCTTTTTGTTCTTTTTTCGAAGATTTTATAGAATTTGCTGTTTTCATTTATACTATATTTGTTCAATATATAATATATATATTTTATTATGAGATATTAAGCAAAGCAAATTTTTAAACTTCACATATTTATATGTTTTTAAACAGATTAAAGGAGAAACCCAGCCAGAGATGATTTATATGTTTATATATGTACCTACCTTATAAGGATAACTTAATGTGTTTGATATGGAATGAAACATTGATTTTCTTTATTATTATTGTTAATTCTTTAAATTATTTTAAAATTAAAGAGTGGTAACTGGGGGCATTTTTATTCAATTTTCAATTTTATTGCATAGTACACAGTTTACTTATATATGCAATTGTAGATTATCTAAGATATAGGAAAGAGTTCCAAGTACACCCAAGTTGTGTTAGACTATGATAACTTATTATGATAAAGCAATTGTTTAAGGAATAGTAGGGATAGAAAATCAATTCTTCAAATCCAGAAATAACATGACCCCAGAAGGTATAGAAGCACTCTTACTTACCAAACAAAATGATTTGTCCTAGCCCATGTTATTTTTATAATCAGTACAAATAAATAAATAAAAATGATTTTTGTTAGAGAAATGTAATCCATTCATCAATATTACTTCATTGAGATCATACTGATAGGTGTTTCTGTTAATTATGACTGATCAATATTGGGTTGAAAAAAATTTTGGTTATGAGTATTTTTAGCATTGTCCTTTGGTTTAGTGGTTGGTCATCTGATATATAATGACTGACTAACATATGTTTTGATCATTTGATGATTACCAGTGTTACTGTGCTCATTGTCCCAGCATTGTACAATACCCACATTGTTTCTTCTTACATAACAAAAGCAATCTAATTGTAAAATCTAGGTGCAGTGCTCTCAGATCCAAAACTCCTCACTGACGAAGGCCACAAGCCAGAAACTAGTCTGGGGATAGTGGATGAGTAGGCACTAGATGGGGATTTTATGCACAAGACTTCTGTTATCCATTAATTACTCTGGTTGGCACTGAGTGGCATTACTGTATGGAGAGTTTTGCCTGTTTTAATAATTGTAAATACTTATTTATATTTATTTATCTATGTAAAATTATTATTTTAATAAAGTAAAAATAAAGACTGTGGTTTAGTTTAGTGATAGACTGTCAGACTCTGGAGCGCAAGGCCCTCAAATGGATTCCAAATTCAGGCACTTCCAGCACTCAAACTTCTTATGAATTTCTGAGCAATAAAACCAGTCGATTATTTTATACTTTTTTTTAAAGAGTGCAGCATTCATTTTTTATAAATGCTTTATATCAAAAATATTAACTGCATTAAATACTGAACTAATTCACTCTTTATTTAAAATAAACTTATTTAACTGCAGGGTATTGTCAACTGTATGTGTGTGCATGCATTATTGTTAATAATTTTGAAGTATATTACAAAAGTTAATTAATTTATTTAATGAAAATTTTTATTAATAATCAAATCAAAAGATTAAACTAACGAAACTGCTTTTATAATTATTGAATGTAAAACAATAAAATACTGATATACTAACTGATAAAATTAATATTTTATATTAAAATCTATATCTGCATTTGTTTAATTAAAATACTTACAATGACATTGAATATCTATTTTTTTTTTTTTTGTAAACCGTGCATAATAATGAAATCTAGACTCCTGTTAGTCAATTAAAATTTCATCTGCATAATTCTTAAAAATGATATTTAATATCTGCTTGCTTGCTTTTCAACAAAGACATAAATAATATATAATAATAGAAAATGTCTAATATATCGATCAGAAGCAATAAGAATCATCTATGAATGATATCAGATTATCAAAATATGGGGGAAGGGTGTAAAACTGGTTTACTGAAATATGGGTGAGGAGATCCCCCCCCCCTCTCTAGATTCTTTATTCCAACTTTTAATCTTATTGACTGACTCATTAAGAAACAAATGAAATTGTAAAATATGGAATTCAATTACAATCAATGTATTTTGATTATAAAAAGTTTTTCCATGATTATATAAATAATAGGAACATTTGTAATGATTTAATAATATCAAGTGTATTCCATATCAGATAGAATTATGTTTTTAAAAAAATAAACAATTCTTTGCTATAAAAAGCACACAAGTCCCTGATATATCAGCAGAAAGTATCTTGTTATTCAGAAATAATCTGTAGAATCTTAATAATATTTAGGTAATTGATAAACTTATAGGAGATATCATCTTATGAATTTTAATTCCCATTTGATTTACATTGGCAGAATAACTTAGATCACTATCATTGTAGAAAATGATGCAATTGTCCTTGAATAAAATTTGCATCATAGGAAGAATCTAGCCTTTCAAAATATTCTGCACTTGTTACATGTGTGTGTGTGAAAAAATATTTATTGGACCAAATTCCATGAAATGATTTTCAATTCCATAATAAATTTTACTATTTTTGAAATAGATTGAAGATCATTTTTTGGTGATTGAAATGTATAAATATGTCACTGTTTGATAAAAGTGCAAACAATAGTTTGTTTGATAATATGTTTATTCATCCAGTTAGTTCTACATTGAAGAATCAATTTCAGAAACTAGTGGTTTTAAAATATTAGCTTGATCATAAATATTTTCTTTGTAAAACTCATAGAGGATTATTTTGGTAGACAATTGGATGTTCACTGTGGTTTTGTGGGTTGGGGGAGGGGAAGAGTTATGTTTTGTAGTTTATCAATCACTTTTAGACACTATTAATTTCTGATCATCATGAATTCTATCAGATTTCATTATATCATCTTTAGCAAATGCATTCTCTGTTTTTGAGAATGCTGATCTTAATAATCACAAAATATTAAATAATACAATTACATTGGATACTACTGTTCCAGGCAATTGGATACTAACAGTAATATACTTGTTTAAAACTCAGATATATTTCAGTCATTTCCCTCTCATAAAATTTTTTTGTCAGATATTTGTTACTATTTCTGTAGGATTCTGTTTGCATCTTTCTGTGATATATAGGCTGTAAATATTATGTTAGTATGATCAAATATTTTTTTTATTTGCTGTATAAAATTGTTGAAAACCTCTCTACATTGTTAGCTGAGCAACATGTTTAATTTCCAGCTCTAAATGATTGTTAGAAAGTCACATTTTAGTTATATTTATTAATATATTGACTTTTTTTTTTGTAAAATTAAAATATTTTTTTTAATTATACATTTTTCTATTTACTGTACAATATTACATTAATAGCTGGTGATATTTAGCGTAATGAACAAAACATTTTTACTGATATTTTAAATTGAGAAAAAAAAATTATAATTATAATTTAAAGAATTATAGTGAGTTTTCATATACTGCTGTCTTTATAAAATCAGTGAGTCAGATTTTTGTTAAAGAAATATCTTTAATAATTTAATAACAATTAAATTATATTACAATATATTATTATGTAAATAAGTCAATTATTTTATATAGCGCGATGTTTATAAACTGTAATATTTAAACAGCATTAAACTGTTGCACATGCACTTTGGATTTTAACTATAAAATGAATGAATACTAACACTTCAAATCCATGATAAAGTCTTTGGAAAAGATAGAATGGCCATCTATCTTTTCGTACCCAAACGCTTTTGTATGGGCGAATCTTAAGTGTTTGAAAGGGAAAGCATGAAGATATTAAATAATCATTTTAAATTACTTTTACATGCTTGAATGAATGATGCTGGTGAAATTTACTAGAATTTACGATACAAAAGCGTTTGGGTACGAAAAGATAGATGGCCATTCTATCTTTTCCAAAGACTTTATCATGGGTTTGAAGTGTTAGTATTCATTCATTTATAGTTAAAATCCAAAGCGCATGTGTAACAGTTTAATGCTGTTTAAATATTACAATATATTATTATATAAATAACTAATTAAACACCATTTAAGTATATACTAATAGTGAATAATGTTGTCTTAAGCCATTGTAGAAAGTTATGGTCTTTTAAGCAGCAATATTTAATAAAAAATTAACCTGTCTCTGCTAGATATCTATTTCTATCATAATCAGTATTATCAATAGCCTAAAAATTAATTGACATTTCATCAAACAAATTAATTTCGTTTCAATTTAAATATCATTGCAATGGTAATAAAAATGAGTTGCTTTGTTTGATGGGATATCAATTAGTTTTCATACTGTTGCCAATGTCTATTATGGCAGAAATATATATATTTATCAAAGTTTGGTTGTTTTTTCATCAAAAATTGCTGCTGGAAAGAACATAAATTTCTACATATGGCATAAGTTAACATTTATTCAATATTACACACACACACACACAAAAAAAAAATAGTCTTTTTAAAAAATAGTCAATTTTATGGCAAAGGCCTCTCCAATAGTCCGTCATACAGATACATTGAAAGACAAAGTGGTACTTACTAAGTTAGCCAATTTCTTGATAGTGAGGAATCATGCAGTTTTTCATATTTATTTTGCCCTCCAAATAAAAAATAAATTAAACACACTGATCAAAGTTAGGTAATTAACTGACTTATTATAAGTCATTCTAGCTGAGAGAGAAAAATCCTAAGTATCTTGAAAAGAATTTTACTTGATGTAGATTCAAACCTTAGGCTATAGTCATGGCAGAAGCAGCATTATTTCTGCACCATAAGAATTTTGACATATTAATATATATATACATATTGTAATGGTATGGAGAATTCAGGGTAAATTTGAAGTGATAGCACTCATCATCATCGTCAAACCCCAATTAATGAACTAATATAAATTTACATTTACAAATAATATGAATAAATGTGAGCAATGAACATGAGCATGTTATACTGAATATGAGAAGCATGAGAGATCAGCACAGAACTGACTAAGTTCATCAGCATTACCCAAAAACAATAATCATTTATCATCATGAATGATAAATAATAAAATAAATCAACAGTCAATGTTGTGACTGGATTATAGACCAGGCTAATTATTTAGCCTTTGGTAAACTTAGGACAACAGTACACCATAATTACTTGGATGCACATACTTAAAAGTGCTAATAAAACAATATATAAACAAAAATAATAATGCTGGGATATTAAAACATGCTGTTCATCATCAATGCCCTCTGGCCATTTAGTACTATTCATGTACAGGCCAACTATATACTTAATTTCTAAATAAATAATTAAAATGAAATGTAGTGCATGGACTTTAAAGGATATACCCTTTGCATCATCCAGCATTAGAGAAGTAATAAAATCATCCATAAACACTAAATATAAACCACTTTTATATAACAGACCATCATGCACAAATCCAGCTCAGTAAGAAAAAACTATAACTGTTACTGTGAGCAAGAGATAGAATGTTTTAAATCCAGTCTAGGATTAAATGAATTCACTGGAATAATTTAAACAGTGAAATATAAATTTATTAATTAGAAACAAAATGAAATTAAGGTCTGCTGATCATGCTATAAATATAAATTCAGCATTCAGATTTTGATTAATATAATAAGCTATCACATTGTGATTTACAAATATGTCAATAGGTTTACATAAAACATCTATATATCAGCACACAAATGTGCCTGTATAAAAAATAATTACATATCAAAATTGTAATAAACATAATAAAATTCAATTCATTTTTAATAATACATAAATGAATAACATATATGTGGGACTATAATCAAATATGTGCACACACTGATGTTTATAACCTTTATTTCATTTGTCAAAATAATAATAAACTTATTAAAAATATACTTTCATAAGGTTGAAAATGTACATAAAATGCACATGTATGTGTGTATATAAATTAAAGCTATTAATTAGCCTCTTATTTTTTATAGTAAGTAAAAGTTTTTTTAATATATATATATTGAATCAGGTCCAAATAGGAGGTCTAAATATCTTTTATAATAATTTTTAGAATCTCAACTTTAATAAGTTTTAATAAATTTATTTCAATTAGTTTACTATCAACAATGCTTAACTTGCAATGCTTAATACATACCTTCTTGGTAATCATTATTCTATAACTTTAATATTACAGGAATGGATTGGCCCTTCAAGCAGAGGGGAGAATACCATTGATAGCATAGCCATCAGTGATACCCATGGTCATATTGAGATATAAAGCATAACATGACTATATTTGCTGACCGTGATCCAACCTCAACTGCTGGATTCAAACCCTTGCCATCCAAAGCATTTTATTTGTTTTGAGGATCAAACTCAGGTGCCAGCCAATCATAAGTTATATAGTCAGCATGCTTCGGATGACAGGCTTATAATCCAGTGCTTAAAATATCCCACGCCTAGCTTTTCTTCTCAGTTGTAAAGGGGATTTTTGGCATGTTTACCCAACACATAATTATTTAAAAACTAATTTACTGGTAACACAGTAGTTACAAGAGAGAGAATCAACAAAGTAACAATAAAGCAAAACAATATTTATTTTACACTCACATATATAAGTATAACATAATATAATAAAGTTTACTCGAGAAATATTTAAGATTACTTTAGGCTATAGTTATGATAACCCATAAGAGTTCATTCATTAACACATATATGTCTAGACATATTACAATGGAAAGAAAAAAAGTATATTTACCCAGGTTTTATACTAGCACACATTGTCTTCATTTGTTCAGTTTCTATTTGTTTTGTTTTTTTAGTTGTTGACTATCAACCGGTTAGTCTTTTGGTTTCTATCGATGGGTTTTTGTTTCCCTTCCATTCTTCAGGATGACAGTGGGAGAGAAAGAGATAATTGGCAGCTCCCATATCACAGGTCAGGCATTGGTTTTAGATTGAGAACATCTGATGGTACTGAGGACTTGGGCTCAAAGGTTAGCCAAACATTCCTACTGTTTGTTAACACTGCATGTTGATATGTCAGCCTTCAGTGATGAATGGGTCAAGGAATGAGTATACTTGAAACATCGACAGCTTTTCCAATGACATTTTTTGACCATCTTCTCTACTTTATTTTCAATAGTAATACTATTACAATAGAGTGTTCTACTCTGATGGTACATAATATCTGACTGCTTTTGCTTATCTCTTTTATATTTCTCACTCCTATTGTTTTATTTTTATCATGACTGAGATCAAGTTTAATTAATTTTTGCATTTTTCTGCTATCTAATCTTATTTCATGATTAATCTAACTATCTCATCATTTGATGAAATAGTTTATGTGGTTTTAATTAATTTAAATGTTAGTTCTATTTTTTATTTTATCAGCCAGTAATCTTTTACTAATTAAATTTAAGTTTTTCTTTTTATAAATTAACTTTTATTTTGATCTTTATATTTACATGTTATTGTTTGTTTTTTCATACATACATTTTTTTCTATAATTTATAAAAAAGGAGAGCTAGTTTCAATCTTTACTTAGGAATCATCCCCCCCCCTCCAATCCTGAACTTTTACTCTATTTAGCTGCTCGAATATAAAGGCACCATATTGAATTTTTTTAAAACCTGGCCTGAGACATAATTTTCACAATAGCTTCAGTTTTAATAATGTTAGAGCAAAAACCTTTACATTGATAGAAACTAGAAAAACTAAGAAAACAATAAGGCTAAGATAAATAGTGATTGTCATTTAAAAAATAAGGAAAAAAGAAATTTCAACATCCAACATAATTATTGCTTTATTGTTTGTTCATAATTTCTAATTCATCATTAACTAAGTTTAAATTACATCTTCAGTGATAATTTCTTTGTATTTCCTCACAAAATTATCTTTCAAACCATATATAATACTTCTTACCTGAGATAATCCATAGCTTCAGAATCTCCAAAAGTATTTGCATAAGAATTCTTCATTTTTATCTTGTACCCCAAAAGTTGATAAATCTCAAAGGTGTCTATAAGAAAAAGATTCATCCTAATAAAAGATACAAACAAATCATTTCCAGAAGATGGATATGCATTTGTCATCATAGCAATTGGCTTCTTGTCTATCTAAAACTAGAAATTGTAGGCTACTGTCTGTATCACTGATAAAATGAGTTTCATCTCTTCATTTTATATTTTTTTGTGTACATCAGTGATGTTTATATTCTTTATGCACACCAGTGATGTCTATATTTTTATGCACACCAGTGATGCTATCTTGTTATATTTATTGTATCACATAGATATAATTTATTTGCATATAGTCCATTTGTTAGCTATAGACTTGAAAATAATGTGATGAAAGATATGACAAAACTAGTGACTCCACAGCATGAGTATCAAGGCATAGGCAAGAATCAGAATTTGATTCTTTGCCTGCATATACAATTCCATGTGGTATATGCATAACCACTGTGACTACTACTACACAAACATCATTTGAAATTGTTATTTATTGGTTTTAAGTGTTTATATTTTCATATGGTACTATGCTCAGTAAATTTTGTGAATGCTTTATCAACTGCAATCTTTCTGTAGATTTGATTATTAATTTTTAAAATTTACATTGCAGTGCTCTATGTATGTAAATCTTTACTTGATATAAAACATACAAGAGTAAACACACCATATAAATATAATAATAAATAATAAATTATTAAACCTGTTGAGAATCATTATTTTTATAAAATAAGTTTGCCTCAAACTTGGATTAAAACACACAAAATGGTTGTACATATGATTTCATATAATGTATAACATGCGCATAAATAAATATTATAGAATTTATATACACACACCAATACAAATGCAAATTAATAAAAATTAAATCATTTTTCAAATAATTAAAAAAAATTAAAATATTCAAAAAATTAAAATTGTATTCTTACGAGACCGATATTCTGCAATTACATTTAGACTCCATGGAAAGCCTTGTTTGTGAATCATCAGTGTGTTTTTAATCTGCTTTGTCTAACTCATGAGGCTGATAAAAGTTTTCTGTCTTTATTGCTTTGTGAAAATTAGAAAATTGATAAAAAAAATTAAATGTGCCTCTTATGAAAAATAATAATAAAAAATTCAAATTTCATTCGATTTTTTCTAAAAGATACCATTAGAAAGCTATGTTCCAGATGTATCAAATGCCCATATTTCTATTGATCTCATGCTTATAGTTTTTACATCATTAAAAAAAGAAAACAACATTTTGACCAAGCAAATAAAACACATGGCACAACTGCTTAATAAGCAGAGGCAGTTAAAAAATTTTTGTATATGGAATCTTTCACTTTTGATATAATTATGTTTCTTAAAAGAAAGCTGTTTATATTATTTTGTTATTAATAAATTAATCACTGCCTTCTATTTTCTCTTAAAATGAAAATATGTAACATGACTATATATATATAATTTTAACATATATATTTCACTTGCATTACAGTATATTACTTTCTTAATTAATTGTAAGCATTTAAAAAATATTCTAGTAAGTTCTTTTCTTTTCTAATCTAGAAAGATTTTTGGAGTTCCTTTTTTTAAAATTCAAAATAAAATTGCCATTTTCAATAAAGAAAGTTTCTTTTAAAATTCAAGTCCTTATGACTCATATTCAATATTTTAAAAAAAATCCTTGGAGTTTTCCTCTCTCTTTTTTATGAACAATAATGGGAACAAATAATCTTTTAAACACAAATATCAATTATTATTTTTTTTTTATTGTTTTATTTTTAGTTGACAAAAATTATTTACTTTTAAAATTTGCTAATTTAAAAATTTTTAACTGTCATTTTCCAGAAATTATTTAAAATAATATCATTCTCAATATATATATATATAGCACATTCTACTCATCGGCTATACTTTATATATATATATGGTGCAATATCTTTATCTGTGCTTCTCTGCATATAGATAAAACATGTATAAACTACATTATCAAGCTGATAGACTAATGGGATAAGCTAATCCTTTCTAAAACAGTAGACTGGCTTATTGTCATCTTCAGATAAGGTATAATCTGGTAACTGTTGTTTGTAATGAGCTCCCTTCAATGTATGCCATATAATACATATATGGGCTGTGAAACACATAAAAGCTGAACTTTGCTTCCATATGAATTCAAACTCTATTGCCATTGCACTACTAGCAGCAGCTGGATCCACTGTCTCATGTCTTCAGCTATAACTTCATAGTAATAGTAATAATTGTCATAATCTGTAAAACTGTCCTCCCTAATCTTTTTCCAACCTATTTATAGTCAGGATGGAATTAAGAAAAATCCACAGTAATTAAAAGTAAGTTTTCTTTATCTTCATTGAAAAAAGTTATGACCCTTTTCAATTTACATTACTTCTTTTAATATACAAATTAAAAAGTGTATGAAACACTTGAACGGGAAGCTATACAGATTCCAAAAATTACTATATGCTAAGAGCTTTCAAGGCCATTTTCCTCATATTCATAGCGGTAATGTGAGGTGCAGAAAACATTTTGTATGATTTTTTTTAAATCAAAATATGTTATACAAGGTTTAACTAAAAAAATTTAATCTAATCAAAATAGTGGAATTTTATAATTACAAGTATATCTATAGTAACAAAAAAACATGCTTATTTTATTTCAAAATCAAAATTAATAAAATATTAATTAGACCTTTTTAAATGTTTATAATAATTTTTTTAAAATTCAAAAGTATTTAATTCTTAACAGTTATTCCAGTGTAATATAGAAAATATCTACAACATTTTTTATGTGTTTATTTCTATTTTTCCTTTCAACTTTATTTATATACATGCACAAATACTACTATATTATTGTATGCCATGAGATATATAACTATTTCTTTATATATAATCAACTCCTTCCATTGAATATGTAAATAATCAAATACAACTATGATATGAAGTCAGGATTAAATTTCAGTTTCAAAATCATCAATTGTGTTATTGATATAATAATGGTTAATATAGATCAAAGTATTTTCAAAATGACACTGGTTTAATTAGATGCTGTTAAATATTGGTTAAGGATATGCCTGGAATTTGTTATGAACCATGCTTCTTGTAAAAAGCTAATAGTTTATTTACTTTAAAATGTGAAAATCGTATATGTTGCTCAATGGCTTAGACCTTTGAAAGTGCTCAAATAAATTGATAAAAAGTTTGTCATTCATTTGATTTACAGTGATTATATATATTTAAGTTATACACATGTATTTTCATATTAACACAAATATTAGAGTTTACAAAAAGACTATATATAATTTGAATGTAATAATTAAACAACATATTCATTAATGCAACCATTCAAAAAAACAACCATAAAAGAAGTTTACTTTTGTGAGTCAGATTTGTGTTTGAAGAAAAGCAACACCATAAATGAAAAATAAAGAAATCATGGTTCAAACATTCAAGACACATTTTTAACCAAATACTCTGATAGCATTCAATTAGCCAGTGTTAATGTTTTAATAAGTAATTTAATCTTTGCTAATTAGTATTATTTTAGCATTAGGATGGACTTGGCACATAAGTGCTGAAAGTTCAGTTGATGATTTCAAAGTTGAAGTTAAATTTTACCCCATCTTAAAGTTTTATCTGAAGGTATAATTTTAGAACAGTAAAAAAAAATTGAGTTATTAATAGTTGGATGCATATATTGGACAGTCAAAACATATGTGTAAGTAGTATTCTGAGGAAACAGTCTTTTCTATCTTTTTTATTTTATATCTCATTCTCTTTCCATTTTTTCCTATTTTATTTTGATGTCTTCGGTCATTTAAATTATTATAGAATCTGGTCATTATGGGCCTCTTATAATATAGGTCATCTCTGTACTAATTTTGTATTAAAGATTTAAACAGATTAATAGTTTCAGAAGTTTTTTTGATAATAATTAGAATGTGGATTGTGATTGTGGTTAAGATAATATAATAAACATTTGTTTTGTATTGTGTAACTTTGCACTTAGAAGTATGTCTTGGCAGATGAATCATCACTAATGAATTTTTTAATTTGACTTTGGCTAGTGATTTAATTATGAAGTGGTCTACTTGATTTCTACTAGTGTCTAATTGAGATTTTTTGCATTTGATGTTTTACATATATTCTAATGGCACAAACAACAACGCTGTATTATATAATTTTAATCTAGTGAAAACTACAACTTTCTCATAATAAATGAGTATTTCTTAATAAAATCTATAAAATACAAAGTCAAGGTTACTAAATAAAATATAATAGAAGAACCAAGTAGTTTATTGTATTTAATTTATTCTCTAGCAATATTAAAAGTGATCACTCAAGAATGAGTTATTTATTTCCTTAAAATGAAAAAATTAAAAATAATAAGAAAGTTGTTTTATTAATCTCTAAGTCTGTTATCAAAAAATTAAATAATTTATTATAATAACATTATTAAATTATATTTAAAAGTATATAACAATTATTTATATGAAAAATAATAAAAAATAGTTTCAAATTATTGTAAATTAGAAATATGATTTGACATTTGTAAAATCTTTATTAACATAAATTGTGAATTTGAAATATGTAATAATTGTATTTGTTATTATATTTATAAAATTGAAACTGTAATATTTGGTTTAAAGAAAAATATAAAACTTAATTAATATGAAAGTTTCCTAAATAATACTTAGCTTTTTTAAAGTTCATTAATTGATAAGCAGCCACTCAAGAAATGTCTTAAATAAACAATAGAACTTATTTACTAATAGACAAGAATATATTCATTTAATTAATGAAATTATATTTTAAACGACAATGAGGGATTATAGAACAAAGGAGTTTATTTTGATCTTGACTACATCATAAGATGAGAGGTTATATATGCCTGAATTTAAATATTAAACACAGTTAGTATTCCAGCAGAAAACAATGGCTTACTAAATTCATGCAGATAATAATCAAGAATAAATTAGCAACAAAGTTCTAGCCACAATTTTGTCAATAATCACTGTAAACTAAGGAAGCCTGGTAATTCATCTAAAAATGGAAGTTATCATATCAGTAACCACATAAAATGTATTCACTAAATAGAAGTAGATACCAAAATGAGTAATTACTTCAACAAATTGTATCATTGTGATAAATCCAGTCAAAATATAATCTGTCTGATCTCTGAAAACTTGTTTTTAGATAGTTGATTTTATCCTTTTCTCTGAGGCTATAGTTGATCTGAATAAAAGTTACCTTATTCAAAATCTCCACATTAAATAAAAAAAACTAGATAAATAGAACTCTAATATCTGAAAGAGAGAATAAACTGAAATCAATAATAATAAAAATAAATTTCATAGAAAAATAAAACCTACAGAGAATTGAATCCCCCCCCCCCCAAACAGTTTTGCATGTGTATATACTTATTAGAATAAGATAATGAATCCACAATTATATACAATTTATATAGTTGCCACTGAAAACTGAAACACTAGAAACCTAAATGAGAGTGTTTAAATTTATTTTTTTTAATCCTGTATTGCTTACAATAACTCTCCTCATATACACTTTAATGCAAAAATTTTTAAATATAATTTCTTTATTTTTCTGACAATTTGACTGTCCTGCAGTCTTCATCAGAGCTACAATATTGAATGATGTAAACATATAACCATTATTTCATATACATATAAAAATATATACATACATATGTATATCAAAAATATATACATACATATCTTCAAAACATACATATACATACATATATACAAAATCCATATATATATATATCCATACACACATATATAACCTATATATAAAAATACATATATAAAATATAAACAAAAAGACATATCAAATATACAATTTTTATATTATTATTTTTTTAAAAAACCTGTTTAATTTTTAATTTTTTAAATTCTTTAAAAAACTAAACTTTATTACTTCTTTATCAGTTTTACTTTATTTCTAGTTTTTATCCTATCTTTTCTCCTTATCTATCATTTTACATTATTATCTAATATATTTTTATCATTTTTTATTTTAATACCTATAAATTTAACTTTAAACATTTTATTATTTCTAATCTTATTCTTTATTAATAATTTTTATTTTATTCTCTATAATAATTTCCCTATTCATTTTAACTTACCGTTCTTAACACCCTCTATCTTTTAAAATAACTGACTTTTTTCAAACTTATTATCCTTTTATATAGACTCCTTTAATATAACTCTATTATAAATTTCCTTAACTTATAATTCTATTTGAAAATTTAATCTTACAAACATATATATACACACACACAAGTTTTTACCTATACCCACATATCAAACTTTTTATATATTTATTTTATTATTAATAATAATCCTATAAACTAATACTATTTTAAACTTTTTTAAATTTTTTATTCAAACCTCTACTCTTACACCTATATAATACCTATACATATATATACAAACTTATCTTTTATTACTAATAATACTCCTATAAAAATAATGTTTTACCCCCATCCCTATTCAAATTTGGCTTTATCTTAATTAATATTGCTTCTTTTATTTTCCTATCCCTTCTTTTATTATTATATCTAATCATCTTTATACTATCTTGCTCAAATATATGCTGTTTTCATAGTATGCATATAAATTGGTGACTTTTTGTAATATCTATGTTGAATTAACCTTGTACAAATTGAATTTTCATCTCCTACATATTTAGTTCTTATCTTATTATTCCTACATGATCTGCACTCTATTTGATACACCCCATTTAAACATTTTCTGATTCCTTTAATATATTTATTATTTAATATATTCATTACATTTTTTCTTTTTTATTTACTACCTTATATTTAATTACATTATTATATTTTTTATTTTTTCTAATAATTATATGTTTTAATACCTATATACTCTTTATGCTATCTTTCCTATAGTTACTCTTACCTTTTTCTCTATTAAATTTATATTTTTCTTTTGATAATTTTACATTCTTCTCAATTACTTTCTTTGGATATTCATTTTCTTATATAAATATAAGATAAATAGTATTAGTTCAAGAGAATGTAGAGCTATTAATTATTGTTCAAGTCAAGAGGAGTATATAAAAGAGGTAGAATTAATAGTTAAAGAATTTAAAGGAAATGAATATCAAAAGAAAGTAATAGAGAAGAATGTAAAATTATCAGAAGAAAAATATAAAGAAGTTAATATAGAAAAAGGTGAGGTAAATATAGGAAAGATAGCATAAGAAATGAGAAATATATAGGTGTTAAAACATATAACAATGATATAGTTAAGAGTATTAATAAAATTATTAGACAAATTAATAAAAAATATAATAATGTAATTAAATATAAGGTAGTAAATAAAAAAGAAAAAATGTAATGAATATATTAGATAATAATATTAAAGGAATTAGAAAATGTATAAATGGGGTATATCAAGTAGAGTGTAGATAATGTAGGAATAATAAGATAAGGACTAAATATGTAGATGAAAAATCAATTTATACAAGATTAATTCAACATAGATTTGATAAAACGTCACCAATTTATATGCATACTATGGAAACAGGGCATATATTTGAGAAAAATAATATAAACATGATTGGATATACTAATAAAAGAAGGGATAGGAAAATAAAAGAAGCAATATTAATTAAGAAGATAAAGCCAAATTTGAATAGGGATGGGAGGGTAAACATTATTTTTATAGGAGTATTATTAGTAATAAAAGATAAGTGTGTATATATATATGTATAGGGATTATATAGGTATATGAGTAGAGGTTTGAATAAAAAATAAAAAAGTTTAAAATAGTATTAGTTTATAGGATTATTATTAATAATAAAATAAGTATATAAAAATTTAATATGTTGGTATAGGTAAAAACTTTATATATATCAACAGATGGTGTTCTACCAAAAACACCATCAAGCATATGTTTATATAAACATCAGAGCATGCATTAAATATCTCTAACTTTAATTCCACTTTCAGATCATGACTTCAAGCTATGTGCTATCATCAGTGAAAGACAGGAATTTTAGAAACTAGATCTAAACACAAACTCTGAGCATTTATGAAATAGTTTCTATTCAGCTTGCAAGTGTGAATCTTTTAGACACGTAATGTCTTCTAACTCAGCATAGCAAGCCAGATAGCTACATGGGTCTGATCTCAGTTCAGCATCACCACATAGTAGAAGCCTCTGCAATATATATCATTGCTAGAAAAACCTCAAAGGTACATTTATGAAAAAAACAAGTAAAAACGCCATCTGTTGACATAAATACAAACGTTATCAAGTTTTTAACTTGTTTTTTGTTTTTCATATATATATATAGGGTTGTAAGATTAAATTTTCAAATAGAATTATAAGTTAAGGAAATTAATAGAGGGAGTTGTATTAAAGGAGTCTATATAAAAAGAATAAATTTGAAAAAATGCAGTTATTTTAAAAGGTAGAGGTTAAGAATGGTAAGTTAAAATGAACAGGGGAATTATTAAAGAGAATAAAAGAAAAATTATTAATAAAGAATAAGATTAGAAATAATGAAATGGTTAAAGTTAAATTTATAGATATTAAAATAAAAAATAAAAGATGATAAAAAATATATTAGATAATAATGTATAATGCTAGATAAGAAGAAAAGATAAAGGATAAAAAAATAAAAATAAAGTAAAATCGATAAAGAAGTAGTGAAGGTTAGTTCTTAAAAGAATTTAAAAAATTAAAAATTAAATAAGTTTTTTAAAAAAATAATAAAAAAATTGTGTATTTGATGTCTTTTTGTATATATTTTATATATATGTATTTTTATATGTAGGTTATATATATATGGATTTTGTATATGTATATATATATATGTATGTTTTGAAGATATGTATGTATGTATATTTTTATACGAATATGAAGTAATAGTTATGTTTATATCATTCAATATTTTAGCTCTGATGAAGACTGCAGTACAGTTGAAGCTATCAGGAAAATAAAGGAATTATATTTAAATTTTTTTGCATTAAAGTATATATGAGGGGTCTTATTGTAAGCAATATATATGAATATATGAAGAAATGCAAAAAAGTAAAGGAGAATAAGAATATTTTATTCTCAGCATTGGCTATATTTTAAAAATGTATTTTATTTATGTATTTAGTGCTTTTATATTTAAATAATATGTAAGTTTATTTGTGTAATCTTTGAAAATATATATTTTTTGTTAATAATTATTTAAAATGGAGCAGAGTTATAAGTTTGTGATTTGACAGCCTATGCATAAAAATGCTATATTGCTATAGATGACTCTATTTTCCATGTAAATCTTTTAGTTTAGACATGTCAAATAAAAAATACTATGATAATAAAAATATTTAATAAGAAGAATATAAGGTAATTTCAAGATTAATAGTAGGATTCTTGATATAAATGTTAACTGATGATAATGTTTTATTAATCATTTAATTAAGAAAATGCTTATTTATAATATATTCAAACTTTCATTAAGTTATCTATTTTATTAAATTTAATGCAGTCTTAGTTCTTTAATCAATATTCCATTCTATATCTGGGATTTACATAATAATTAGGAAATATAGATAATTAAATATCAGTTCATGTATTCAATGAATATTAATTGCCATATTTAATAAAGCTATAATTATGGTAAATGATGGTCATATCATGAGGATAAGGTTGTTACATGATGAGTATATTCCAATAACAAGGTTATAGATGGTGCTCAGATGACATCATTATTATCACTAATTCTTTTTAAATGATTTTTAGAAAAAAGATTCAATGGTCTAACTTTCAAGATGTATATTTAATATAATGTGGTTATAGACAAGTACATGTCAAATTATGAAGTCTCAAATTATTGCAATTATCTTTTTTGTCCAAGTTGTACCATTTGATTACCTTAATATGATAGATCTTTAAAAGTATTTGATAGTGTATTAATTTTGTAAATCCAGTCTGTATTTTTTGAACCATTACATATTGATAGCCAATTTAGTAATACCATTAAATTGGTTGCATCAGTATGTAGTGATATACAATTATACTTGCATCATATTGTAAGTATGATCTTATTCTTTCTCAGCATATTTTATACCCTTGTACCAATAAAATATATATTGAACTGGATTGATATCCGATTCAAGGGTTTTTCTGCCAAAATTAAAAACTTTTAATCTTCGTTAAATATCTAATATTGAAAAAAAAATTTTTTTTTAATTATCTAAAAACAGTACATGTATTAAAACACATACTCGTTTATATTTAAAATAGGTCATTTTAATTTTTATAGAATTGATTTTAAAATAGTTTACTTTCACTGTTTGTTTTTACTTTTTTGATCAATTTGATTAAAAACAAGCAGGCTTATTTATTACATTCCTGTCTCTTTTTATCATTTCTACTCTTTCTAAAAGCAGAGATTTAATTTTGTGTTATTGTTTTTGTTTAAAATAATCCCTGGTTAGAAATCTTAAATTATATTGAGTGGGAGATTAAGATTTTCCCTGCCCTTAGGCGAAGAATCTAACAACAGGAAAGGTTTTCGCAGAAAATGTAGCCTGGTATAAATGACCCTGCAAATTTTGGAACAATAGTTTTTGCTTTTATTCTTGACTAACAAGCTGCTTCAAAGTGAGAGATTCAGTATTCTGTGCACACTTTGATTATAGTATGCTGAGACTCATACCATTTTGGATAGCAGTTCAGACATTTAATTCCTTCTAAAAACTTGTAATTATTAACAGACTTTGTTGCGTTACAAGATGTCCAAATCTACTGCTCTGAGTGTTGCCATCCTTAACATGTCTTGCTAACTTAAATCAAGGATGAATTCTTAGCTTCCAACTCTCCTTCAGTCACATACCACTGTCAAAAATTTCCTGGAATATGAACTAATACAAAAGTGCACACTTTACGTGAACATTGCTTTACCGTAAAGTAAATATTTTCTTTTATTCTAGCCAGGGTAAATTCTTTTAACTAAATCTCCACACAATCTTAATAAACCTGTATTCTTAATCAATATTTAACCCCATATTTAATAATTGTTGTTTTTTTTCTTATTGTATTTTGTAATGTCTTGGAATCTTAGTTTTAAGATTCCAAGTTTGTGTTCAATTTTTCGTTTATCAGAGGGTGCATGGTGAGTGTATATTTTTTATGTTTAATATATGCCTAATTATTTCACTAACTATTGCTAAATGCTTTGGCAATTTTCGTAATTTTTATTTACTCACCTGCCCTTAGTTGTTGATGTAAAATAATTAATTTTAAATATGTTTAGTTTCTGCTTTATGAAAACTGCAAATCTTTTTGCTGGTCATTTATCATCTTTATTTTTCTGGTTTTCTGAAAGTAGATTTCTTTCTAGATTATGTAAGATCGTAATCATATATCCTTTTTTGCTATCTTGTATGTGAAATCAACCATGTTTGCTTTAAAAATAGTATTACACGCAGCAGTCCTGTGGCATTATAAAGTCAGTAGTTAGAATGCTACTGATTGATAATCCATGCTGATTTTGTTGATTTCCTACAAGACCGTAACTGTTTTCATATCTTTGAATCAGGAAACTAGAGTTGCTGTTTTTTTTGTAATTTTATAAATCACCAGCAGGAAGATATCCTTTTCATTTCTTTATTTTTAGATGAGAGAACTTTGCTGCCAAAGTGTTTAATGTCTTCATGTTTGCCGTACTCATGTGCACTCTCTGATAAATATGCATATTCCAATATAAGTCACTTTTGTATTCGTAGCTAGATTTCTTTATTCTATTATACAATTTTTAATAAAATTTTCAAATTGTTTAAATTTATTTGGCTGGCATTTGTCTTGGTATTTTTATTTCTCAATTGTCTAAACAATACTTAATATTTCTTGTTTCTCCCCGAGTTTAGTTCAGCTCATTCAGGTTCACATATCCTGTCCACCCTTGAAATAAATGTCTAGTTCCAATTTTCAGACTAATGGCGCCCTTGTGGTCAGTATATGCGAATCCAAAATGGTTTGTCCGTTACAATATATATGTTGAATTAAATGTTTCCATAGATTGTTATAATAAATAGAAATGAGATTATATCTATGTAAACAGAAATAATTTTTAACTTGTGATATTGCCAAGAAACTATCAATTACTACTCATTGACAATTCCTGAGATTAAATATGTTTACTCATTAACTTATAATAGATTTTATGTTGGAGTTTTTTGTTGAAGTAAAAAGTCATCGTTTACTTCAAACTCAAATTCTTATTTGAATTTAAACCCAGAAAGCTATTTTTATAGGTGTGAGAATGTGAAAGAATAACATCTTTCTTGACATTCTTCAAATAACATTTTAAACACCCTCAGAGAGTTGTATATGTTGACTGAATATTATCTACAACTATTGATCATCTTCAAGTGATGGACTGTATGAATTAAAAAAATAGTTATCTAATATTAAATAGGACAATGACAGACTTTCTAAAGTTAGAAAAGTGTAAAGATTACTTTGATAAATGGACATTCACTTCATTTATTATAAAGACATAAATATTGAAAGAAGTTAAATTGTTTTTAAATAAAAGATAGGGAAATAACCATGTGAAGAAAGATGATATATCATACAGAAAGCAAAACTAATTATTTTATTTAATAGAAAAGCCAACTTTAAATCATTTAGGTTTATGCCCATGAGGCATTCTCATTATAATGAAGAAATAGAATTTTTATATTGATTGTTGAAACTAAACAACATTTTAAAATTGATTTAAATGCTAAACTTGGAAAACTATTGAAAAATAAAAGTGCTGTGGGGAAAATTGGTTTCGAAAATAAAAATGGAAAAAGAAATAGTCTTGGGGGATGGGGACTCTCAAAAAATTATATATTGCTAATTTTTTTGTAAAAAATCACTAATAGAAATGGATATGAACACATCCATATGAAATCAGTAGAATTAAATATATATATATTTTTTTCAAGTGTCATAGCATCGGCCGGGATGCGAACCCGCAACCCGGGCAACTGCTTGTAAGGCAGTCATGCTGACCTCTCAACCACCAATGCAAGACATTCTTATATATTTTGACAGCAAAAAAATGTATATTTTAGATGTGCAGTATATTTATTAGATTCAACACAGTCAATTATCATATATTATAAAGCTATAACTAATCTAGAGAGACAAAAACTTTCATGAAAACTAGTGTTTAATAATTGATATTCCTAATTTCAGAATCATATTCAATTATTAACAGAACTCAAAGGTGGCTCAGATTTGTATGAAAGTACTAAAAAGATCGAAAAAGATTTAATTCTTTTTATTGTAAATATTTTAAAAATTGGTTGTATATATTTAAAAGAAAAACTGTTAAAAAATAAAGATATTATCAGTAAAGCTACATATTAAATAGCTAAATGGTAAAGATGCAGATATTATTAGTGATATTGGTTATTTATGAAAAAATAAAAATATATATTAAAAATTACAAAGCTATAAGTAATTAAATGGTTAATTTCTTGGGATGTTGTATGATGTTTGATTACCAGAAATGACAGTGATCTTAAATCCAGAAATCTATTTTTTGAATCTGCCATTTTAGTACTGAGCTAAATGGTACACGCAAAATAATTGAATAGTTAAAGCTTTAAAACTTCTACATGAGTTTTATAATTTTGTTATAGATTAAAGTGTAAAGACAAGATAACAAAAATAAATGGAGTTTTCTTAAGTCATCTAGATTTTGCAGATGTTGCTGTTGTTTGTGCAAATAATCAAGCAATGTTACAATAGCTATAAAAACAATAAAGCAGGACTAAAGTTAAATGCTGTCAGGTCTAAAGCAATGTTTAATGACTTTGCATAAGTAGAGAAAATTGAATTGTTAACACATCAAACATAATGGATTTAATTAATCAAAAAAGTAAATTCCTGTGAAGTACTTTTGGTAGAAATAATAAAAATATACTTTTGTGTTTGACAAGGAAGATTTTAAATAAATAAGTTTTGCCAGTGATTACTTATGGATTTAAGATGGTTACTTAATCCAAGAATAATAAAGATATCGATTACATTATATCAAAATATAAAGAGGGAAGAATAGAAAGGAAAATATATAGACTTCACTGAAAGAATGAAAACATTGAAATGAATATGAAATGGATATATTATTAGAAGACATGATAGTAGATAGATAATTGAAGTCTTAAACTGGATCTCAAGAAATTATGAAAACATAAATTAGGAATATATGTGATATAAATGAATGAGAATGATGTGCTGGAATGATATCATAAAGTGAAACTATGGATGAGAGAATCTGGATTAAACAGTGGATTGATAATTGTTGAAATTGCTTATCCAAGTATTTAGTTCCTATTTGATTTCTTATTGTATTAGAATATTATTTATTTTTCATAATTCAAATAATTAGGTCTGAATTGAATAATATGGTAAAATTTAAATGTCATGAAACAAAATAATAATGACTTTAATGTATTGTATCGAATTTGTACTTCGAGAATGTAGATAATTTTTGTTTCAATGACATGTAGTATATTTGTATTTTTATATTGGACTATTTCCATCATCTAATATGTGTGTTGAATGTCTTTAGAAAAATTTAATTTTTAGTTAAATATTCCAAATGCATTCAACTGTTAGTAATATCACAGCAAACAGGTTAGATGATGGAAATAGTCCAATATAAAAATACAGCTAGAACACCATCATCACAAACCTTCAGAAAAACATGTAGTATATTTGTTTTTAGTGTTGCAAACATTGATTGGCGACATGCTGCTGAATTATAAAATATATGAAGAGAAGCCACAGTGCATCACATCACATATCTACTTATTTATTACTTCACTTAATTACTTCACAATGGAATTGTCATCTTTCTTTATGGACTCATTATATTATTTTAATATAAACATGACATTTAAATATTTAGATTTTTAAAGCGTATTTTTGAATTTCTAAGTTTTTTTTATTTTATTTGTATGAAATAAAAGCTAGGTGATTTAAGTTTTAAATGTGATTATTTTTCCTTCTTCATTTTAAATACAGTATTGTTTTATTTATTATTCTGCTTTCCAAAAACATTTTAAATATGGTAGATTGTAATTTTGCATGAAAAAACATTTTTACTAAAATTATGTTTTGATGTTCAATTTATTTTTCTTAGAACTTTTCCCTCATTGATGTGGGGGAGGAGTCATAAATATTAAATATATATAAACTTTATGCTACATTACTGATGCGAAATAAAATGAGCAGGAAAAAAAACAACAATTCAATGCAAAAACCCCACTTACGTATACATTACTATATTATCTTTTTTTAAATTTCAAGCATACGGACTGTGTTAATGGTTCCAAATATATCAGACATAATCATCTATGTTTAGACAAGATAAATTTATTTAATGTACATTAATAAATTCAAAACAATGTGATATCATATATGGGAATGTAGGGAAGAGTGATGAGCCTAACTGATAATCACTAGTTGACTTCCGTGCATTTTGTGGAAACAACTGTATGTTTGAAGTACCGAGAATTGATACTAACTGAACGAGTTTAAAACAAAAATGATAGTTTAAAAAATGAAGATAGATATCAGCATTTAGGTAAAAATATCTTTGACATACTTTTACTTTATTAAATTAAAGCATGTAGCAAGAATGATAAAAAATACAATAATTATTAAAAAATGGTTGATAATCATCTAGTTCAGGGATATCCAATATTTTTGGTATCTCTGGACCAAAGAAGAGTTATCTCGACCACAATTAAATCTATAAATCATTACTAAAAGATGATAAACAAAAATATTCACCCATAATTTTCATGACATCCACCACCGCAGATAAGCAAAAAAAAAAGTCTTTAAATAATAATCTTAATTTTGCAGCAACCCATTTAGAGAATCTTTTAAAATTGTTTAACAGGTTCACAAACATAAAAAAATATGCTTATCTAAGTAATAAAACACCATTGATGTTTATATATATTATTATAAAAGTAAGAGGGAAAAAAACTAGTTGGATATTTGATATTGTACTTCAGTGCTATATACATTTATGTTAATCACACTGTGACCCAGTAATCAAAAAAAAAAAAAAAATCTCAATGTTTTAAGTTTTCTACTTTGCATTGGGCCATATTTATAGCCATTCTTGGGCTGCAGGTTAAACCCTTCTGATTTAGGTATTTATTGAAAAGTGAATGTTGTGAATAAATGTATGATAATTAAATATGTATTAATAAGATAATTTATAAAATAAATTAAATGTGAGTTTTTTTACTTTTTTTTTTAATATGAAAAAAGAATAAGTTTTAGAACTTTAATAACCTAGAATTTATTATTATTATTATTATTATTGTCTTGTTAATTATTCTAAATGAAATTTATTGTATGTATAATTTTTTTAAATCAGGTTTTCATTTTTGAAAACAAGTCTAGATATCAGTGATTTAGATCTAATTTACTTCTAACATTAGTCAATGGGATTTACAGAAATCATTAGTAAATTAATTAGAAAAGTTCTTTTAAAAAGACTTTTAAAAGACAGTTTGATTCAAATTTTGTTTTGTACCACATTCCAATTATTATATAGACATTTGTCTTAGATCTTATGACATTTTATTAAACTCTATATTTATATCTAGAAATTAATTTTCAATTGGAAAGTAGTCAATTTTTATTTGTTATTTAAATAATAAGCAATTTGATTTTATAAAATCACTATATAATTTATATCCAGGTATAAAGTATCATTACATTTATTATATAACTCTAAACATTAGCCATTGTACTAACAATACAGATGTTATCACTTGTCTAATTACTCAAACTTACTTTTGGATGAAAAATTTATTCTTACTCTATTCTTAAAACAGGCAAAACTCACTACATGTATTGCCACATACAGCAAGCTAGAATAATCAATGAATGCCAGAAGCCTTGTGCATAAAATTCCCATCTAGTGCCTACTCATCCAATATCCCCAGACTAGTTTCTGGCTCGTGGCCTTCGTCAGTGAGGAACCTTGGATCTGAGAGCACTGCACCTAGATCTTAGGATCTAATGCAACCCTCCAGCAGCTACTTTTTATCTCTACTTAATTACAAAACAATGAGTCTTAAATTGAAAACATATTAATATTTTCAATCCAAGGTCATTAGCTTATATAGTTTTAATAACAGTTATAAGCAAGCATAAGAAATGATGATCGTGTGATGTTTATTTACTCTATTCTTACCTTTACCTTCAAATAATATCAATCTAATTCAGGATGAATATCTCCAAATATAATTTCTTCTTCGTACAGAATTCAAGAAAACTTTTTATCTTGTGAATTGGTTTTTAATGTGGGTCTCTTTCAAAATCTCTTAAACTATTTAAAATCTTATTTGGGATCTCAGACTTCCATATACTATCATTTTTTACAGTAATATTTATTTTATCTATGGGTTTTATATTTGGTCTTTCAGATAAATTCAATGTACCATATTCCAGTACTTCTCTATATGGTTTTCAGTATACTTTTTTATTAAATATCTAATTCTATTTATTTTATAAGTAAATACTAGAAGAAAACATTTATTAAAATACCCTTCAGCAAAATAAAGGTAATCTCTGTTAATATGGTTATTACTATCTCAAGTTATTTCCTGATATTTCATCACATGATATTTTATTATGCTCAGTATATCACATGACATTTCATCACATGCTCACATCATCATGTTTTCTTTACATAACATTTCAAAATTTTCACATATTAAAATATTTATTTAATAAGTAATGTTTTTATAAATAATTTTATTTTCATATTTGATAAGTAATTTTTTTTAAATTAATAAATAATTTTTTTATAAGTAAATAGTATAAACTGAAACTTTATAAAAAATAGCTTTTATTTACAAACAAAAATAATTAATAACAGACTAATGAATTAGAAATGAAACTTTCAAAATAATGAAACATATAAGTAATAGATCAGAAAAATGATCTATTTGCTATATCATAATGTTTATTTATAAAACATGAAAAAATGATCTATTTGCTATGTTATAATATTTATTTATAAAACATGAAAAAAAAAAAATTTCCATACAGTGCTGCCATGTGGGTGAGAAACATCTTTGTGCAAAGTACCCCCCCCCTCGAATTCTCTGAGTTAAACTTTGCAAATTAAGGCATTTGTTTTCTAGCACTCTCACAAAAAATATTTAAATATGACTTTGGTCATTATCATATTTAAAAGAATCACACACATGAAAACAGTGCACTGCCCTCCTCCTCTTCTTAAGCTGGTTCTGATATTATTTAAGTAATTCTACTTTTAGTTTACTTACTTAAAAATATTATGTAGAGCCAGAATATAATTCTGTGGAATGCTTTGCTTCTGAGGTTTGTTCCACATAGCAAGGAGAAAAAAGAGTCCGGCTTCTCTCCATTGTTCTTTCTGGTTCTTGTTAAATAGCCACTGTACATCAGTTAGTGATGCTGTTTCTGTGCAAAAATGTCTTAATATAACGTTTCTGGGCTGGGACAAAACAAAACAGTTTTCTTTTTATTAAAAAATATACATTATTCTTCTAATAGTAAATAAAACATTTAAACATAAATTAAAAAAAACCCACTTGATTAACAAAATAATCAGCCTGAATTAAATGATATTCTATTCAATTAAATTGCAGCGCATAGCACTGCAATGTGCAGGAGGGGGGACTGATGGTTTTGATGATCCAAAGGATCGTCCAAAAGATGCACTACTCTGATCAAACCAAGCTTATGGTTTGCAAACAACATGCAACATCAGACAAGTTGACGTTACTCTTAGCATTCTACATTAAATGTCAAAAACAAAACACTTCTTTTTTTTAATTTAAAAATGTACGTTATTCTTCTAATAATAAATTAAATGTTTAAACAAAATTTAAAAAAAACCCACTTGGTTAACAAATTCAGCCTGAATTAAATTAAATTCCACTAAATTAAATTTCAGCGCATAGCACTGGAATGTGCAGGGGGTGGGGAACAATGGTTTTGCCAATCTGAAGGATCATCCAAAAGATGCATTACTCTGATCAAACCAAGCTTACGATTTGTCTCGCTCTTCTCACAAAAATGTGCCTATTTACGTGAGTTCTGGGAAATGGTATTTGGCCCTACCCTTTTGCACTTCTTTTCACTTTCCAAGCTGTGTAGGGAAGTGTGGGGATAGGCTTACAATTATTAGTATCTAATAGTACATCAGCTAGGGTCTAAGATCATTAATATGAATGCATATTAAGAGAATTATGGCCAGTTGAATTACATACACCCTCACATTGTATCGATATGTGAATTCTGCACTATTTGCATAGTATCGCAAAGCACATCAACGGGCCATCTAGGCCTGATAATGGCTAATATGAACAGAACTGTTCTATATGCCATAAGTTCAGCCACATAAATGGCATATTTCTGTGCTTTTACACAAAAACATTGCCACCAACCAACATACAGTGGCTATTTAACAAGAACTGAACCTTCTTTCTGAAGTACAATAGTTGTAAAAGCTGATATAACTTTTAGACTTCTTTACCAATATTTGGATCAATTTTAGCTGACAAACATAATTTGTTAAAAATAGTTTGTTTGTTTGAAAGCCATCCAAAATCTTTCACACATAAACTTATTCATGTTTTTTTTAAGAAAGTTATATTCATTCTATAATAAAATATTTACACTATTATTTAATTTTTAATGTGCATGCTATCCCACTATTAATACCTATAATTTATTATATATAGTTTAATATTTTAAATTTTCATACTTACATTGTTTATAGATGTAACTTTTATATTTCATTATGATTATCAACAGTAGATCGATTTTAAATATCATGGTTGATATAAATCTTTCATTCCATTAGCACCAATTTATTAAAAATCCATTAGATGTTTTTAATTCAGAAACTTGTACACATAAGTTGTTTATTATAGGGGATTTGAACCCAGACTTTCAAGCTGAAGTGAGCTTGAAAGTCTGGATTCAAATCCCCTATAATTACATATAAACTCCAGAGATATAAAGTATACCTGTATTTAAATATAAGTTGTTTATGTTTTTTATTAACAAAAATAGAAAAATATTTACACTACTTTATTATTTAGTTTTTAAGGGTTACTAATAATTAAATTGTATTATATATACTTTATTATCTAGTTTGACAATTAGGGATTCAACCAGGATTTATTTCAAATTTTCATATTTGATCATTTTTCATACTTAAATTCTTTATTCAATAAATTTTTAGACAACATTAAAATGCCTTGTCTTTTATTTTGTTTATTAATAGGTTATTTTAGATAATTATAAAAAAAAATTAAACACTTGATTGTTCCATTAGATACATTTTTAGACTTTAATATAATGCAATCATGTAGGAGTTTTATTACACTAAAAAGAATTGCATTAAATAATATCTTTATTATGAAATATGTTAGGAATTAAATATTTTGGCATGCAATAATATCTTTTTAAAAATTATGTTTTTTACTCATTCTGTTTTTTTTTTTAGATTTGGACTGTAGTGAGGATTATAGATCACTTATGAGTTTTTAGCTAGGGAACAAACCTAGAGTGTTTAATAAAATGTATAAAAAGATAATATGGTATAAAAAAGATAATATTGTTTTTCAAAATAGGAAAATCTATTTACCAAAAGATATAAAAAGATAATATAGCATAATAATAAAAAATAAAAATATTATTAAAAATACCTGGCACATGACAGCTGTGAAATTGATCCTAGGAACCCACATTCCAAAGTCAGTCATTCTACTACTACTCTAAACTGAATAATGCATGTGAGATTTGTAAAATAGCATTGATAAAAATAATTTCATCACATGCAGAATTATTGTAATTATGAGGCAATATTTTTAAAATTAGTTTTATTTTTAAATAAATTATTAATAATAATATATTACTTTTTATATAAATTAGGATATTTAAATACAAGTAATTGGGGAAGTAAAACATTTTCATTTACATATAAATTTTATTAATTATAGTAACAAAATGATGTGAGCCTGTTTGGTTTTGTGCAATATCAAATGTACTTCGAGGCTCAAGCAATTCTCACCACAAGTCTAAATAAAAAAATATTACTCTTATATTTAAATAAAAAATGTGTTTCTAACAATAAAATGATTCAGAAATCTAAACATTTATTCCCATGGTAAAGTGGCATCATCCTCTTCAGTTTAGATATAATATATTTCAAGCATGAGCCAGTCTAAGTAAAGAAGTATTCCTCTTTAAATAAAAATATTTACATTCAGAAAGAATTTCTAACAATGAAGTGATTAAAAATGTAAACATTTTCATTTATATATAAATCTTATTAATTATCTTAGTGTCTTCTGATATTCCCATGATAAAGTGCCTTTATGCCTTGCACACCCACACATGGCAGCTCTATTTCCATATAGAATTCTTTATATTATTTATATACAAAAAAAAGTTATAGGAAAAAAAAACTTACTTGTTAAATAAGAAAATAAAGTTATTTGTAAAAAAATAGTAGTTAAATAATTGTTTTTATCTTAAAATATTGTATAATTTTAAAATGTGATGAAAGATATATATGGTTATATGTTTATAAGATGAAATGTCATTGGACTACCTAAAGTTAACTGTATTAATATAATTAATTTTATTAATTATATATTAATAATTTAAGCATTCAATTTATAAAACATTACTTCAATCTGAAGCATTATTTATGAAAATAATAGATAATTTTTTTCGTATATTAAATGATTTTATTTAAAGTGCACTAAAAAGAAAAAAATAATTGTTTCCGCAACCACAAATTTTAGATTTAACTTGAAATAAAAGCATGGGAGGGGGGATCATCCAGAAATTAACTTTTTTGTATTGGCACAGCAGATAAAAATGTAAAACTATTGTATGTTAATTGACTGGACACCTACTGTTGATATATATATATATATCAATAGATAATTCTACTATAAGTTAAAATGTATACTCCTTATGTATATATCATATTTAGTATGTGTACATAATATGTGTATACAAGTGAAATATTGTATATCATATTTAGTATGTGTACATAATATGTGTATACAAGTGAAATATTTTTAAAGTGAAAAGTATTTGATATTTTTGCCTTTTATTGGAAATTTTTATTCTTCTTATTAAAATGTTTACCACAACTATATTATAAACGAACTTCAGTTAATACATTTTAAATTTTACTTTAAATCAGTTTCACACACACACAGACATATATATATATTTATATCACTAGATATTTCTTCAGTAAGTTATGTATCATATTTTTGGTACAAACTTGCATTGGCAATTTAGAATTCTAAATTATCAAATTTCCAAAAGAAAATATTTTTCTTTTTAAATATCATCTGACTGTATTTTTTTGACAATGTAGGTTATATATTTATATATTTTTTTAAGTTAAAGAGATTTAAAAAAAGAGATAGAGAATAACCAAACCTTATTTGGATTTTTGCTAAGGTAAGAATATAAATTCTTATCACAAATTAATTAGCAGCACTTGAAAACTAAAGTCACAGCATTCCATTGCCATCATCAAAGATGACCACCAAAGGGAGAAAAGATGACTTTGTGAACAAAATTACCTTCAATTTTTTCAATGTTAAAAAGTCTCAACAGGATGTGTGTGGCTGACAAAAATCAGGGAGGGAGATAAAAAACAAATACATCATGTATCTTGTAGTCTTAGATCTTCATCTTCTAAAGAAAATAGTTTATTATAAAATTGATTTTTCTATGAAGTCATATAAAATGTGCCAAGCTAATCTCAGCAGTATATTGAATTGTCATAATGTGTAAGTAGAGGAAAGTTCATTTGCTGATGTTACTTCCTTCTTGAAGTCTTAGAATGCTGAGAGTGAAGTCATCAAATCCCAGACTACCTACAAGCTAGAATAAGAGTGTACAACCAATCCCTCCCAGGAGAACAAAAAAATCATGCATGGTAATCTACACAGTTATAATTGAACAATTCAATTTACCAGTAAAAGACTTTATTTCGTAACTTAAAAGTGATCACTTTCTTGAACTTTAATGAGACCAAATCTGTGTTGTATCAGACTATAAAAAAAGAATCTGAATATTAAAAACAGTAGTGTTTAATAGCCATTTGAATTTATTTGTTTTTATACTGTTATTCTCTATTTAGTTTTTAAAATAATTATAGCTTAACAAATCATATGAATATAATTTGCATTGCTGTCTATTTAAATTTGTTATTAATAGGGTAAAATTATTTAAATTCAACAGTGTTAGTATTCATTCATTTATAGTTAAAATCTTCAAAGCGCATGTGCAATAGCGTAATGCTGTTTTAAATATTACAATTATTACTTTACCAAATAAATTGCTGATGCCTTCTTAAAATGTACAATCATCTGGGTGTAGGAAATAATTTTATAATAATTAATAAACAGGGGGGTAGGCTAGTGGATTCATGCATAGAATCCTGGTGCCTTTCAAATAAATTAAAAGCTGGTTCTGTCCTCAACTATTATACAAGTTTAGTTACATTAAGCAGGGTTGCATGACCAGGAAAAATAACTGTTTGATAAAATTACCTGACATATTCTAATGAGGGAATTATCAAAGCAAACAATTTGGTCACTGAATACAAAAACATATATCATATAAACACTACATTACTGATGGACAGTACAGTTAATATGTATACACTTTATGTATATATCATATTTAATATGTATACATGATTATATATGAAGATATTTCCAGTGTATACCACTATCTCAAATAAATATCAAATAGTAAATCACTTCCAACATTAAGAAATTTTCAGCTATGATTTCTGTGCAATAAACATTTAGAGCCTGTAACTCTAAACAGCAAAAAAAGTACCCCTTTGAACTATAGGATACAAAGATGTACTTTTTGAATTAGCTATTTTGAGATGTGGACTCTAAACATTTATTTTAAAGAGGATGTAACTGAACATTTTTTATCAGTTGAGGTGATTTGATATATGATTTTATATATATGTATAAGAAATCAGTAGATAACTTTTCTGTTTAAAATTGTTTGACATTTTTATTTTTATTTGGCAAAAAAAAAATTAAAAAAAAAGCTTAACAAAACCATATTATAAATAAACTTTCTTATTACTGCCCTCTTATAAGTCTTATTTAAAACAAATGAAAGTTCTAAGAAAAGTTTTTAAATTTGAAATATCAAAATATTCAATATTTTCCTGCCCCCTGTTTCATGTTTAAGAAACTAGGTGACTATCAAAAATATTAATATCCCATCTGGATTATCTTGGTATTAACTAGTTATATACCAATTTTGAAGCAATTCTATTAAATTTAAATGTATTAAATCTCAATGTTAAAATTTCACTCAAGCTTAAAAAGATTTAAAGTTTACAAATTAACGTACTACCAAACTGATTTTCCAATTTAAATAACAGCACTTAACAATCAAATTATATGAAAATACAGATGCATTAAACAATTTCCATTTATTTTTATTTTTTTTTTGATTTTCATTTGAATATACAAAATACTTCCTGTAAAACTTTATAAAAAGTTTATTTGAGATGGAATTGTTTCTATAATCTTTTATTACTGTTAACACTTAATGTTACTGCATAAACTAATCAAGCTTTTGTATTACAATCAATATTTTCCATAATTTGCCAATATCCTGAGTCTATATTACAACACTCTAAAATATTTCTATAAACATGCTTGCAGAATTAAATAACATTTTGAAATCTGTGAAACAATGCAAATTAGAAGTTAATACTCACTAATTCTTTCTAAAATTTCTCTTAACTTTTGTTTTGTTTGACTTAAGTATAATATTCCTTCCAGATGATTTTTAATGATCTTTGTAAAGATATTATGTAGATCTGTTAGAAAAGATTATAATTTTTAATATCTTTTTTTCATCTTCCTTGAATACCACTATTACTACTGCACTGGTTCTACAACTTCGGATGATCCACATAGCATGATGGTGCTGTTGCTATTGCAAAACAAATAGGTATAATGTTACTGGGCTTTTTAAAAGAAAAAAGAATTTTTTTAAATATTTTTTTTTTACTGTTTTTTACATTTTTTTAACAGATTTTTTTTTTCAAAATAAATCTATAATTGTTTTTTTTTTTTTTGGGGGGGGGGGGTTGTTGTGTGTTTTTTTTTAGTGAGTTTATTTTTTTTAAAAAAAAAAAAAAAAAAACCAAATATATATAAAACATTTGTCTTTTTTTTTTTTTGGATTTACCAGTGATTCAAAAACATTTATTTTTATTCATAAACAAATATATATATGATTTTTTTTTGGAAAATAGTTTTAAATTTCGATTTACATTTTTTGATTTTTTTAAAGAAAAAAAACCATTTCGTTATTTTTAAAATAATGCTTGCAAAACCAAAAAAAAGAAAAAATTAACTTTGATTTCATATATACACAAACAATAACATTACACTGAAAAATTCTCGCAAATTGTGCGACTTTCACATGAATTTTGCCAAATCACGATTTACACTCCTCATTTATTAAATTGTGCCACATAACAAGGAAATTAGGGTTGTTTTTGAAATAGTTATAGTTTGTAGTTATTCATACAAAAATGAAAACCTTTGAACTGCATACTGTTACAGTTTTCGTGATTACAACTACAGACACTCATATGATATGCTATTGAATATTGAATACTAACTTCTATATAGACTGTCACAACACATCATTGCTAATGTTCACATGCTAGCGATGTTAGGGAAGCCTTGATTTTCTTAATATCTGTTTGAACAATTTTTAGGCTGTAAGATCTGAGCGGCCTTGTAAACAACATATTTCTGTGCTTTTGCATAAAAACAGCACCATTCAGTGGTGTGGATCATTCAAAGTTGTAGAACCATACATTCTTCTGATCATTTGATATATCTTTACTATTTAAATATTTAGTATATAGCTTTGGGAAAAAAATTTCCTATTTCTTACTGGCATCTTTCAATATATTAATGATAATTCCACCATCTCCTGGAGCTGTTTCATTATTTATAATAATATGTGATAATTCAATTTTTGGAGGTATTTGTTTCTTCTTCCTTATCATTATGTAGATTTTGTAAAAAAAAAATCAGATTCCACAATGTTGTCCATGGTTAAATTTAAGTAACCAGACATTTTTTTTTATTGTTTAAATGAGTTTATTCCAACCCTAGAATATTTTATAGATTTAAGACTTTTATTCATCCTTTATAGATTTTCTTGCCATTTTTCATTTACATTTACTTATATCATTAATAATTGAAATATGGGCTTATTATATACCTGCATCAATATATGTAATATATAGGGTATATGATCACACTTTCATATGACCCACAACTCACCACTCTATCTCATATCACTGATACACTTGAATACATATATGTTGAAAAGATAAATAATCACCAATATACGTATTTCATGCTAAACCAATAATCATTAGTTGGTATATCATTAATACCTTTTTTTTTAATATTTACAATATTTCATGTATTCATTTTTTCTAAATGGATAACTTTTAATTATTTTTATATTTATTTTTACATAAGTCCATTTTTTTCTGTTTTTATAAATACATCTGGGTCTCGTTTTATGCGGATTATTTTAATGCGATTTTGAAGTTATGGGATTCATGTTTCTTCTTAATATTTTTCGTATTTCACTATATTTATTAGATATCAAGAAATTTAAATTATTAATAACTTATTTTGACTTGAAATACTTTTTTTTTCAAAAATATATCGTTATATTAGCAGCTAATGTGAATATGGCCTGAAGCTGTATTTAGAATAAATAACCTACTTATACTAATGAGTAAATAATAATAATAGATTTATACTTACATATAAAAATATCGCAATAAATATTCAAAAATTTTAAACTTTTAAAATATATTTTGCTAGATGTAACAGAAATAAATAATGTAGATTTTTAAAATAAATAACGAAGATTTTATTGATTTTATAAAATGAAAATAATATTTCTAATGATAATGCATAATCTTTTTGTTTTGATTACGATCTCATTTTTTTAATATAGAAACAAAATGTGAACATTTAAAATTTATTTCAGTATTATAAATCAGTTGTCAACAGAAAACCATTAACACAGCACATGACTGAAATTGGCACTAGTTGCGTAAATGGGATGAAGCAGAATATGGGAAAACAAAGTGGGGAACGGAAAATAAAACGATAACAAGTTTCTCCGGGCATAATTGCTGAGAGATTCATGACTTCATTCAAGGAGAAGCTACATCACATCACATCGACGAATCTGATTTCTTATCAGTTTACAAACGAACTGCATATCGTCATATCGCGATAATGATTAAAATACATATGAAAAAATGTCAAATTAAATACTGTAGTTAATAAAAAAAAGTAAAAATAGTTTATCTTGTATCAATTTTTTCAAATATTGGATATTTTTTATTAGTCATACTTTATTTCCTTATTTTTTTAATGTGAATTTTAAAGTAATTTTTCCTTGTTGCTTTGCTTTTATGCGAATTCAGAAAATTACAGACTCTATTCCCCATTTTTTCAATGTAAGTTGTCTATTTTTGTGTGATTTTTTTTAATGCAGGTTTTCTGTGGAACCTATCTATTGCATAAAATAAACCCAGGTGTAAATGATTATTGGACTGCTTTTTTCATGTTGTTTGTGCTACCTTCATAGTTGGCTTATTAAGATATTTATTATATTTATACTTTTATGAATATGTGTAAAGGTTAAGGATTTCAACTTTTATTTGTATCTTTTTTAATAATTTTTGTTTTTTAGTTTTATATTAATGTCTATTTTGCATTTCATTAATAGATGATGACTTTTTCTACTGAATTTAATTACCATATTACTTTGAATATAAGATGCTTTGGTTCTACAACTTATAATGATCCATGCCTCATAAAAATATGCTGTTTACAAGGCCACTCATATATCTTACAGTCTGTAAACTGTTCAAACACCTGATGTTGATGAAGTCAGCACTTCCCCAACATCACTAGCAAGTGAGCAATATCAGCGACATGTTGTGACAGTCTATATAGATGTTAGTAATAAATAGTTAACAGCGTATTATATAAGAGTGTGTGTATTTGTAATCAGAAAAAGGGTATCAGTACAGTTAAAATCTTTCCCTTTTAAATAGAGTGTAATTTTTATGAGGAACTAGAAATTGTAATTATTTCGCAAACATCACTACTTTCCTTTTAAGGTGACAGAATAGAATAAATGAGGAGTGTAAGATGTGATTCGGCAAAGTTCACGCGAAAGTCGCGCAATTTGCAAGAACTTTGCTAGATAAACAAAGTGAAGTGGCAGAACAACATTCATCATAATGGGATGTGCTTTGCAGTCTGCCAACTAGATTTTTTGGGGATGATCTCACAGTGAAGCATATATATGCAATGAAAGTTTATTTTATTTTGTTACACAAGCATTATATTTTAAAAATAAACATGGAAATCCAAAAAAAAACAACAACAATTATTCTATGTATTTGTTTATGAATAAAAGTTCATTTTTTTGAACCTCCAGTAAATAAAAAAAAAAAAAAGGACCGAATGTTTTAAAAAGAAAAAAAAAGACAAGGTTGTTAAAAAAAAAAAGTACGGTATATTTTAAAAGACTGAAGGTTTTAAACTCAAAAGTTATATTTGTTTTTAAAAAATTGAAATAAACCCATTACAAAAAAAAAAAAAAAACATATATAAAACCCATTAAAGAAAATACAAGTACAAAAAAAAACCATAAAGAAATATTTATTTTTAAAAAGCCCAGTAATGTTATATTTATTTGTTTTGCACTAGTAACAGCACCATCAAGTGGTGTGGATCATCATACATTATATTCCCAATGCTTTTTCCAAATTGTAAGAGGGGTGCTTCTTAAGTTCAAACCTAATTTTTTTAACATCTTATTTCTGATGATCTTTGCTTTATGCTATACATTATGCATAGTATTACAATCACAATTGTAGATATCTCTGTGCAGAATGTCTCTTTGCAGAATAATGCGTTAAATCTTTTTTTATATTTTGATGAATATTGTTTATACTGACTATTTTTTAAAAGAAAGAAGAAGTTCAAGATTAAAGGTTATGCTATTCTTTTTTTAATCAAAAGAAAAAAAAAGATTTAGCATTAAATGTCAATATTTTTTGGATTAATTTCATAAATGGTTTTAACTCTCTCTCAAACTATTATTTTTAACATTCTTTTTCTATTTTTGCCATTATTTTATTGGGAAAATTGTACAGAAAAACCTTTAGATTTTTTTTTCAACTAAGAAGTATTTTCAACAATGAGATAAAAACTTAACTTTGCTCTTATTGGTTGTTTCTTGTTCTCTCTGCAAGAGAGTGCCTGCCAATGATTTTGACAGTTCCATATTTTTGTTCTGATTTTCAAAGTGAAAATATATGTTTTAGAATCTTTTAACATTATTTTGCCAATTTTACTGTTATTTTATCGAGAAAACTGTATTGAATAATTTTTAGAATTTTTTTACAACTAATAAATTAATATGCGATAAGAATCTGTCTTTACTCTGATTGATTGTTTCTTGTTCTCTATGCAAGAGGGCCTGTCAATAAATAAGTTTGTTTAGAGCTATTAGCAGGCTCTTTATATATTACATATTGATAATGCAAGCTATATAGGTCATGTGATATGTGATTGATTTTTACTAGTATATATATAGTAATAGTAGACATTTGTGTGCGGATACTGAATAATAGCATTATGTAATAGAATATTGGTAGGCAATTTCTTGCAAGCTAGGAATTGTGATCATATGTTGGTGCGTCAATTATGTAATAGAAATATTATATAATAATGAAAGCCAATTATTTAATGGAATAAATACAGATACTGTTTCATATATGTTGTTTTTGAAAATTTGTAAGTATATTCACTTGATACTAATTAAGCAATAAAATAATGTAAATAATATGTAAAAAAAAAAATTTAAAAAATAATACTTTTATGTAAATAGTACTAGTAGCCTAAATGTATAAAAATAATCACAATCTGACTAAAAAGTAGAAAAGAAACAGTTAATTTGCCATTCTTGGAAAATATCAGAGATCTTAAGAATCTAAACTTGTTATAAAACAATTGGAAATTGCAGAAATATTGTCATTTCAAAAAGGCATTTGAGGCTCAAATGAATCATAAAAATCAAAAAGACATCAAATGCTTTTATGAAATGACAATATTCCTGAAATTTCCAATTGTTTTATATCGAGTCTAGATTCTTAAGATCTCGGATATTTCTAAGAATGGAAAATTAACTGAGATTCAGTTTTTTTCACTTTTTAATCAGATTATTTAGTTATTTTTATACTTTTTAGGCTACTAGTACTGTTTACATAAAAGCATTCTTTTAAAAAAAAATTTTTTTATATATTATTTTTGTTAAAAATAAAAAAAAAATCTCAGCTGGAGCAAATGTAAAAAATGTGGATATAATACACAAACAAGGTAAATTAATAAAAAGGCATATAATAATTACATATCCCAGAAAAATTCTGGTTGGAATCTCAGGATATTCATTCATACATTCTATTTTTGTTTCATATTTCAGATCTAATCTTAATGGAGAAACATTTAGACCACAATGATATAATGATAGTAGGAACAATGAATAAAGAATTCTTAAGAGTTAACAAAACAATAAAATTTAATTGATAAATAAATAATATTGAATGCATGAGTTAACTATTTTTATTTATTAGAAATCAGAATTGATAGCTTATGTAAAAAAAAAAAAAAAAAGACAATTAATGACCCTGGCTTGTCCATAATTTTTGACATATTTTAAACGCTATAATATAAAAGATTTTTGGTCAGCAAGTAAGATTAAAAAAACCCAAGCACTTGATCAGTTAGTGATTGGCAGCAGGGGGGGGGGGTAATATTGTTTAACTTGGATGATTTTGAATTTAAAAAATTAGATAAATTTAAATATCCTGATAGTGTTTTTTAGAAGAAAAAAAAAGTAGAACCAGGATGTTCAAATGCAACAAAACTCCAATCTGCTGATGCAGATAAACAAATCAAATGATTAGAATTTAATTTTTGCTAATTGTTAAAAGAAGCAGACTTTATATGTTTTATAAAAAATTATCTTAAGAATGTTCTTTTTAAAGAGGTGCAATACAGATTTCTTTTATTAAAAAAATTTAACAGGATATAATCAAAAACAAAAATTAGGCATGGTGATGCTGTCTTTCAAAAAGAAACGTTAGTTTTATAAAAAAATTACTTGATTGATCACCAGATATAGATCAATGAATTAATGATCAGCATGTGATATATATGGTCATTAATAAGGTTATTAGATCCTTTCTTTTCCATTTTGGTGGCTACATTCATTTTTGAATGAATATATATTATAATTTTTTTTTTAATGTTTGGCCTGCAAAAATGTATACTTTTTGACTATATATGTATCTATATTTACATTAAATACTGCCTACCGCTATACTAGTAATTATAAATAAAATAGAGAATCATATATTATTACAATACTAGTCAAAACAATAACATTTTACTAAAATTCTTCCAGTTAAACCGTAGTTATGGAAGAATTTTAATAAAATTTTATTGTTTTGGCTAGTATTGGAATGATATGTGATTTTGTATTTTACTATATTTATAGTTTGGTAATATATAATACATATATATAGTTAGCAAGAATTTGTGAACAATTAATGAATGATATGACAGTAAACTTAAAAAAATTAAGCCTGGCTTTTGGTGCAAAGCTTTTTTATTTATTGAAGTTCATCAGCCACTGTATTATTTATTAATTGCCCACTCACTCTTATGGAATAATACTTTTTCTACTGTTTAAATATTTAAATTATATGTAAACAATAAATATGAAAAGTTAAAATTATGTATTATTTATGAATACTTCGCTCAATTTGCGCCTTTTCATTATAAGCAAGTATTAGCACATACAGTATATATTGATGATATCATTTACAGTAAATTGATGATGGAAATCCAAACAATACAATTTGAAGGATCTTGGAGTTCAATGGTAGTACATGCAATGCATATAATATTAGGTTCAAATCCAGGTTGAAAATGTTTTTAACAGGTTTGAATTTTTTTCCAGCTAGTTGTCTCATAATAAAACCAGATAACTATCTATTAGAAATACGCAAATTGTCTTTAGCTAATCTTAGAAGATAAAATAAAGTTGAAAAAAATGCTCGAACTATTTCCACCTGGAATTTGGTAGCAAGCCAGGTGACTATGCAATGATTTTTATTGTTTTTTTACAAGACGCTGATGAAGTGGCCTTTAATCAGCAGTGTGCTATGTAAAGGTTGTTTTTCTTATATATATAAAGCAACATCTGGTAAGAATGTTTACAGGAGACTAAAAGTACATATTAATAAAAATATAATTTGTAATAAATAATTATGAACAGCTTTTATGTTAAGGCAGTTATTTAACAAAAAATAAAAAAGATAATTAATTACCAATTATGCACTAAAACCTTATGAATCTAAAATTAATATATCTTTCTAATAGACTTCTTAAATAAATAGGTGTTAAAAGTAATTAAAGGTTTAAAATTGTTTCTATTAACTCACTAATGATGAAGAAATAAACATTTTTTTTTCACAACAATTTAAAATAAAACTGAAATACAAAAATATTATTATTAATAATATTTATCTATATGTAATGACGTTAACTGTTTATAACATAATATGAAAACGGCATAAGTTCTCGAAAGCGCCAAACGGTATTTAATTTATAGAAATAATAAGCTTCTCTATAGTTGTGTATAAGCGCGCCTACTACGTTTATAACTAGTTTTGTTATTTTTCAAATATAGGATATCCACACACTTTCTTTTTTTTTTTTAAAAAAAAGAAATATTTAGCATTTAAAAATTAATTATAATAGTAGGAATGGGCGATTTAATTTTAATTTCAAAGAAAAGAATAGCCCAGTTGGCTAGTTTTGCCTTAAAAATTTTCAAGAATCTAAAAGTTTTAAGTTCAACACCTATGCTAGCCTTATCACTGGCAAGTAATACTTGAAGAAAAGTGGAAAATAATACCACTTGAAAAGTTCTGTAATCTACTAACCTGTGTTGTCTTTGTGTATTATTACTAGCAGTCTTATTTGTTTTTGTAAAAGTTTAAATAAGAAAATTAACCTATCGAAAGATTATATATTTTATTTTGACAAATCAAAATATGACTCAAAATTAAGATCTATCAATATCGATATTAGCATGAACACTATTTTATCTATTACTGGAATTTTCTTCTCTTACAACTTGTCCAAAGTCCAAATTTATCTTTGTATTCTTTGTTTTCAATGGAGCTTCTTGAAGTATATTTTGCTTACTATATTCCATCCCAAATTAGATACTTTGGCTAATGATTAAAATGACTTTTAGTTCTCTATTATTGATTAATTGTTAGGTTTTGTTGTGCCCAGTGGTTGTCAATCCATAGAAAATTATTGTTTCCTTGATAATTACATCTTTAAGTACATATATCTCTACAAGATTTTTATATTTATAATAATTTATAATTTTTTTTTTCTATAAAAAAAGTTTAAACCAAATTTTTTTCATAAAATAATAAAATCAACTATAGGTTGGCCATTGAATATTATGTGACAGCTGATTTCTAGAAGTATGCCAACATTGTTTTCTCACACTAACATATCTTTGAATTGTGTATGTGTGGATAAAAGCTGTTTTTGAATCAAATTAATATAGTTTTAAGAAGTTATGCCATTGTTTGCTATCATAGCATGGAAATAATTCAAAGATATAGGGAGCAGTACTTTTTCCTCTGTAGAAATGATTTTTAAATTAAAGTCACAAAGTAATAGATTATAAAGTTGCTATAACCATGACATAATTTACTATAGCATAAATAATAGTTTGTGCAATGTTTATACAATATATATTAAATTTTCTATTGTCATTCATGTATTATTAAAAATATTTTTATTAAAATTATCATTTAACAGTAAGGTAAGGGTAACATTTCATTCTGCTCTTTGCTTCATGTTATGTATATAATAATAATAATAATAATAATAATAATAATAATAATAATAATAATAATAATAATAATAATAATAATAATAATAATAATAATAATAATAATAATAATAATAATAATAATAATAATAATAATAATAATAATAATAATAATAATAATAATAATAATAATAATAATAATAATAATAATAATAATAATAATAATAATAATAATAATAATAATAATAATAATAATAATAATAATAATAATAATAATAATAATAATAATAATAATAATAATAATAATAATAATAATAATAATAATAATAATAATAATAATAATAATAATAATAATAATAATAATAATAATAATAATAATAATAATAATAATAATAATAATAATAATAATAATAATAATAATAATAATAATAATAATAATAATAATAATAATAATAATAATAATAATAATAATAATAATAATAATAATAATAATAATAATAATAATAATAATAATAATAATAATAATAATAATAATAATAATAATAATAATAATAATAATAATAATAATAATAATAATAATAATAATAATAATAATAATAATAATAATAATAATAATAATAATAATAATAATAATAATAATAATAATAACAATAACAATAACAATAACAATAACAATAACAACAACAACAACAACAACAACAACAACAACAACAACAACAACAACAACAACAACAACAACAACAACAACAACAACAACAACAACAACAACAACAACAACAACAACAACAACAACAACAACAACAACAACAACAACAACAACAACAACAACAACAACAACAACAACAACAACAACAACAACAACAACAACAACAACAACAACAAAAAAATGAGCTATTGTACTTTTTAAATGAGCAAATCTATCAATAGATTTTTTTATTAATAAAATCATTATAATCTTTGAGTTTTATTAGATAAATAATAATAAAGATAGAAAGATTAAAATCAAGAATGACATATTTTAATATGAAAATTAAAACCCCTATTCAATATTTCAATATGTGCTACTATGGCACAACACCTTTGGTCAGGCTCCTTTTTTAATAGAAAAAATATATTGCATTAAAGTCTTTTTAATGATTTAAATAATGTATTTAATGCTTATAAGAAACATAAAACATCATTAATTCATTTAAAAATGATGCTTTCATTTATAACATTTGGTTCAGTTCATATTTTGACCCACAAACTAATGTTACCACATGCTCTGATATCACTAAATTAATCCAGACTATTACCATCTTATCATAGAACATAAAAGCATGGATTAAATAAACAAAACTAGACAAATCTTCTTGTTAATTACAAAGAAAATCATCCAATAGTTTCAACCATCAATCAAAAAACCAAATATGGAATTTGATTTTATATCAAGTTTAGTAGATTGACAATAAATACAAGATCAACTTCATCAAATTTATCAGTTAGCCAATACCTTTAATTTGATACATATTCAGTCAAAGAAAACCTAATAACTAGAAAATTGTTGCAACAATTATATATTATCATAAATATCACTGTGATTAATAAGAACTAACTTTGCTTATTCTTAATATTGGATGTTTGTTGTTGAGATTTTTAATATTAAGAAATAATGGAGCAAATTATTGAATATAAACTGTTTGGGTATGAACATTATGTTATTATAAATAAAAGACTGTTATCTAACCTTTATTGCATTGTCATATTGAGACATGACACTGTTTCATATATACTACTATTGTAATCCTCAGAAATTTCTCCTTTTAAAAGTAAATGTCTTCCATGACTTTTTTTCCAATAGTGCTTACTGTTTATATTAACCACTTACACTTTTCATACAATTATGTAATTCTGCCAAGTTTGTACTGTTCAAGTTAATATGAAAAGCTAAAATAAAACTAACAAGAAAGTTTTAATGGTGAAGACCAATATATAAATCAGGCGCAGTATGTAAATTAAATGTTCCATTTTTTTTGATAATGGAACACATATATTGCAAATTCTACTCCCCCGGTATTTTTCCTGCTAATATAGAATTTATTTTTCAGATTCTTTTTTTTTTTTTAATTTAATGAAGTTTTATACATTTAAAGAAAATATAGGCATGTTTTTGTAAATATTTTGCAATTCTAATTTTTAAATGTTAGATTAATCTACGAAAATTCTTCCAAAATATGTCATTGTGATGGAAAGTACTATCTAATCTTCTAAGAGTGAGAAGCAAAATATGGTCTTCATTATCAAAATTACAATGCTTAAGCAAATTATATTAAATTCTTCTGAAGGTAGAATTATTTAATACATTAAACAATGTTTTCTAATACATATTTAATACAATGTTATTATTTTCTTTCAAATGTAATTATTTTAATATTATAAAAATTTGATAAAGATTTTTTATTCATAACATTTGTGTGTGTATATATATATATGTGTGTGTGTAAATTGTAAACTGAACATAGCTCAATGTATATGTAAAGAAAGGGAGTAAGTCACTCTCCCCCAGACTATTAAGTAAACACACTTTAATTGTCAAAGGATCAACAATAAAATGAATCCATCTGATGTTGGAATTCTGATATTTATAACCATATTTTTATCTACATTGGTGGTAATCCTGAGTAAAATTAATTTATGAAAAAGATGGAATATGGCATTTAAGAATTATTAAACTCATAATCAATTATGCAAGGCTTACATATTTAATTATTACAATCATGGCGTTAAAAGTGAGATTCTGTCTCCAGCCTTGCACAATTGATTATAAGTTTAATAACTCTTAAATGCCATATTCCATCTCGCTGACAAATTAATTTCATTATCAATTACCAACAGTGTTGAAAAAAGTATGATTATAAACATCAGAGCTCCTAGAATAGGTGGGTACATCCTTTGTTTGATATTTACAATGTTTTTATTTCATAGCCTGGGGGAAGGATGATTTTCTCCCTTTGTTTATATATATATATACATCAGTGACAAAGCATGACTTTTTAGGAATGGAAGCACACTTCTTTTTTTATAATGTTTTTATTTCACTTGCCACAACAATTTTTACATAATAGCACATAATATATATATAATACACATATCTAGAAAAATCTGACACTCTCTTATCTGTAAATCAGAGAATATATTATCAATATATCTTTATCTTCCAAATCCTTTTAACATTCTTAAAAGTTATTAGATCTTAGGATTGTTTGAACTTCTTATAATTAACTGACAATGTATTAGTCAAGTTAATTCTTTGCATATATAAAAACAATTCAACTATTGGTAAAAAAAATTGTAAGTCAACAGTAATTATATACAAAAAAAAATGAATTTGAATTGCTCATTTTAATCAGACTGTGATTAGTTTAAATATAGATAATACATTATCAATATATTTTTATCTTCCAAATCCTTTTAACATTCTTAAAACTTTTAACTATAAATTAGATCTTAGTATTGTTTGAACTTCTTATAATTAATCGAGAATATGTTAGTCAAGTTCATTCTTTGTGTATATGAAAACAATTCAACTATTGGTAAAACAATTGAAAGTGAATTTTTTAAATTGAATTTTAACCAAAAATTTTGAAAGTTTTAGTGAATTTTTCTACGGAAGCATTCATTCCGTTCAATACATGGATGCTTCTTCCCTGATATATATATAATTGTTTACAAATCAATTCTTATTATATTTATTTTATTTAAAAGAATAATAAATATATATTTTCATTATCTTAAATATATGAGATAGTTAAATAACTGTAATGAAATATTCTATACATGTACATTTAAGAACTCGAAAAACAAAATTTCAAAGTATCAATTTTTAAAAAACATAAAAATAAATTTGATTATATATATTTTTTTAGATAAAATAAAAGTTATTGATAAATATATGTGCTTAAGAATTACCCCAAGAAAAATTATTAACAAATGTCTGAAGCTTAACACTTTTGAGGATAACATATATCCTCATATTCATAGCATTGTGATTTGCATGAGTGGGTGCATATATATATAGGCAGTGATTTTATGTAAATATAAATATAAATTATACTTCCATTTCTTTGATAAGGGAAGTAGGATTCCATCCTATTCATGCCATTAGGTTTGTTGGCTACATGACATGTCTCTTTAATTTTTCATTTGGCTTCATTTCGCTCAATGCATGCGATGTTGCTGGCTATGGACTCAAATGTATAGCCCATTGCATTTTGGTGATCAAGGAAGAGAGATTTATGTTCAGGATGGTTTGTGGCTCTTTTATAGAGGTATTTGTGTTGAGAGATCCTTGTTGAGAGGCATGCATATGTTTTACCATAGTAATAGTACTATAACCTGCTTGGGGGCATGCAATTTTATATACACTGTGTGGAATTGATCATTTTGGAGTCTATCTTTGGGATTATTTATCAGTCTATTTATTGTGGGAGTATAAAGCTTACTCAATGGGTTTGTGAATACATTTTATTCTGCACCCTGCACATAAAATTGCATATCCCCAAACAGAATGCAGTGCTATCCACTATGGTGAATCATGTGCATGCCTCTCTACAGAGATCTACAAAAAGTCACAGACAATCCTGAACATAAGTCTATGTACCTCATCATCAAAATGCAATGGCCATAATTTGAGCCCATAGCCACCAACATTGTATATATATCAAGTCAAATGACACAATCAAAAAATTAAAAGAAGCACAGAATATAGCCAATAACCGTGATGCCATGAATATGAAGCAATTCTTCTTACCTCTGTCAAAGAAGTGAACAATATAATTTACATATATTTTCATAAAATCATTTCCTATATATATACACCCCACTCATGCAAATTGCATTGCTATGAATATGAGGACATATGCCACCCTCAAAAGGGCTAAGTTTCAGCAAATATGCATTTGTTAATAGCTTTTCTTAGGATAGTGCTTAAGCACATATATTTATAAATTACAGCAGTATAAGAACACGTCATTATTATTTTTAAATAAAAGTTATTTGTAAAAAAAAAAAAAATTAACAATTGAAAATGTAGAATAAAGCTCGAATTATTGCACACTTAGAGCTTTTAATTAGTCAATGATGTAATAGACTCTTTTATGAGTGAAGAATGACAAATAACATAATTTTAATAATTAAGACAGAACAATGGAATCAATACAACAAATTCAAGATAATAAACCATAGATTGTGTAAAAAAACTCACAATACATTAGTTAATAAATTATATTTGTTACTTTAATTTAATAACAATAGAAAAATTTTAATGTTTTGAAATAATATTTATAAAACATACCATAAATTCTTTAGTGTGATCTTTGAGTTTGTTTTTTGTAGTAGAAAGGGTTTGAAGTCATGCTATAATGATGAAAGATATAATCTTAAATCTTGAACTACATTTTGCTTATTAATCTATTTATCCATGTGCATGCACCAACTCTAAATTTGTAAATGGTAATAGAATATTGAATGTCTTGTCAGAAGGCTGTTCAGATTCTTTTCTGATCAATGTCCAAAAGTTAATAACTGATTTTTCTTAGCAGTCATCTTTTAAAGTAGTATGAATCAAAAGTTTGATCACTTTTTCTTGATTAATAATCTAAAAGCTCAGAAGTATTCTTTATAAAGGGATTTACAATTCAGTTGTTTTATTTTCCTTATTTTGAAAAAAATTCTCAAGAAATAATTTTATCTTTTACAAGTGTTCAATAATATTCTTGATTGTTTTTTGGAAGTGTTGTAGCTTATTTTCAAATGGAAAGTTGTTCAAGTTTTAAATACCTCAGGTGGACTTTTTTCAATATATGATTTTCAAAAATGTAATTTTTAAATTTATGTATTGAGTTTTGTCTGAAGCTTTGAAGATTATTATCAACTAGTTTGAAATGCCAAATTTAAATAGTTTGTATAAAAAAAAACTACCTGATAAATATACAAGAGTCTGAAGTGAATCATAGATGTGTAACTTGGAAATATGTTTGAAAAGATGGTCTTCAAAAAACAGGTTTTTCTTGTCTACGTTCAAGCAGTCAGATAAGAACTTTTATTATGATTGAATCATATCTATATAAAGCAGTAAATTAGAATGAAGACTCATCATCTCTTTTCTTAGTGCTTGGAACATTTCTTGAGTTTATGGATTTGATTTTATAAAATTAATGGTTTGTTTCAATAATAATGTGAATTTCATAAGGGAAGAGCTTAGATTCAAGGCTTCAGTTTTTATCAATGACTGCATAGCTTTTAGCAATTAAACCACTTTATATTCATATCAGTTGTGTGCTTTAATAGAGAAAGCAAAGCAAAATATAAATTTCATTGTATAACAAATATTTATCATACCATTTAAGAAGAAGTAAAAATTATATTACTAACAAATATTTCACAATAAAAAACATATCAGTGAAATAAACGACATCTGTATTTTTGTCACTTTGAATAAAAAAGAATTTATTTGTTTTATTGTCCACTCGTATCATTCAAAAGAAATGGTAATGTTCATTTTCTTCCACAATTTACTTCAAGCATACACAGAATGGCAACTTTTACACATAAAAAAATTAAATTCTCAGCTATAGAATGATTTTACTATATCTAGAAATACAATAAATAATATAATAGAAGATGTTAAGTGTATTTTCATTGTGTTTGTCAGCTAATAGTAAGAGTGATATCATGTTCTGATGTTTCACTTGGATTCATTGTTGTTATAACTGGTATGTTTTGTTTGTCATTGCCACAAGAATAAAGATTTCATGCTATCAATGGATAACCCTTTCCACATATTACACCCTGAAATCTAAAACAATCATAATCTTCGACATCAAAAATCCATACTTTATGTATTCATCATATTATTTTCTTTTTGGTCCACTAAACATGACTTAAGAAATGTTTAATCTTTTTTATTGCCCCAATTTTCAACAATAGATTCATATATGATAATACATGAATTAAAAAATTAATTTAGAACATAAAGTGATTATAAAGAAAAGAGTATTTAGAGGACACAAAAAAAAACTCACTGAATACTGCTCACAAAGCTGACTGAGATGACTCTTATGTAAACTTAATTTTATTAATTTGATAACACTTAAATGTTTGCAAAGTGAAAGCCGAATCTATAAGAGTCACCCAATTGAGCACGGGCACTGTACTGACATGTTTACTACACAGTGATGAAGGAGGACCTCCAATTTATTCATCAAGATAATAAAATGTGAGAGTGGCCTTTTCCAAGGTTAAATAATAATGGAAATTCACTCCACAACTCATTATAAAATTCATTTTATTTTATAACCTTTTTACTTATCTATGCTGATATTTGTACCTTTTGCTGTCATTATATCTTTTTCAGATACTCTTAAATGACCTTGTTTGTATTTTTGGAGGTAAACAAACCTCAGGTTAGAAATCATTGAATTAAATACTTAATTACAGACCCGTATTGATTGATAAGTTACATTGGCTATTTAAAAAAGTATAACGTGTTTTATATAATCTGACTTCAAACGCAGATCATGGGAATAAAAACGGGATGCACTTGCCACTACACAATGAAACTTTCAAGCATATATATAAGTGATACCTTATAAGTATATTGACTTTTATTAGTATTTAAGTTTTACCGATTATATATGTTAAATGAAAGCTAATGATATTATTTATTATTTAAAGAATTGTTTTATAATATCATCAATGTTTTTTTTTATTACTTTAAAAAAAGAAGCCATGTTAATATTTCCTAAATTGCCCTTTTTCTCCTGTGAAGTCACATTTCTACCTGTTTGAAAGGTACGCCTTCTTTACCGTCAACCTTGACATAAATCCTCCTCTGTTTTTTTTTATATCCATATTTCAAATCTGATACAGTCAAGCTTTGCAATGTCAGATTCTTTGCTCTTTTGGAACGAGTGACAAGAACATCTGTCATACAATCTCAAAGCTATTTTTTTTCTTAAACTCTTTCGCAGATAAAAGTGCAGAATAAAAAAAAGTTTCATTTTTATTTGTTAAAAAAACAAAGGGAGGTTGGATGGAAAAAAATCGATACATTTTTAGAGTTGTTTAAAAAAAATAATCACTTCTGTTTTCCTATTTTGTCCACTTGGTTTATTTGTAGTTTATTGATATGATGAGAAGTTAGCTCACTATTTGGGAAAGATTATCGATGAGCTGAAAATTCCTAATATAGTTTCAGACTGAATAAAACAATAACAATAACAAAAAAAAAAAAAGAGATGAAAGTCCGTATTATAATAACTATAATTATTGTCAAAAGCTATTAGTTGGATCTTTTTAAATAATCGCAAGAAAAAAAAAAAAACTCTTAAAAAGCGTAATAGTAGACAGTAATATGGGATGTGAACGATGGCTTCTGCATAGTAAATAAATAACCATGGGAAGAATATCGGATGATTATTTCTTCTGTGATATAGAAAGCAAAAATAAATAAAGATTCTATCATCAGTTTTAGAGGAGGTCGCTATTGTTACTAGTAACAACAATTAAGTGATATAAAATCATTTAATAATTTTATAAAATTTTCAGCGTATAAGGTGATAAAAGCTGATATATGGAAGCATTAATTATATGAATAGGTATAATAAAATTATTTTTTAATGTAAAATATATATATAAAATGTCTTTTAAAAAAAAAACAAAAAAACTTTGCTTGATGAAAGGAATATTTACCAAGATAAAAGTAACCAATTTTTTTCAACTAAATCTACTATTAACTGTTCTAAACCACTAAACATCATATGATCACCATCTCATACTAGCACATAACTGCTGGAGGGTTGCATTAGATCCTAAGATCTAGGTGCAGTGCTCTCAGATCCAAGGCTCCTCACTTACTGATGATGACCACAAGCCAGAAACTAGTCTGGGGATATTGGATGAGTAGGCACTAGATAGGGATTTTATGCATAAGCCTTCTGGCATCCATTGATTACTCTGGTTAGCACAAGGTGGCACTACTATATGGAGAGTTTTTGCCTGTTTACTAACTGTTCTAATATTAAAAATTATATATATTTATTGTAATGAAAAAAAGAAATCATAAATAATAAGATAATCATCATCACTAGTATATAATCAGCCTAGCTCACATTAGGCACCATTTTTAATGGAATTTAAATATAGCATTATAAGGATGCAATAAGGTGTAATCAAAAAGATCTGATAATAATAGCAAACAGTTAATCAGTATCTAATAATCTCTGCTAAAAAAAAATGGCCTCTACTTACACTCATCAGCAAATAACAATAGTAAGCAAATACTATCTGCATACACATAAACCAGTGCTCATAATAAAACTAAGCACAAATTAATATCATATAAATGCACTGTGATCATTAATATGATCAGCTAAGCTGTTGACCTTAGGATACTATAAGGGTGATATCCATAAAAATTATAATCACATATCATTTAATAAAGTATATGGATTTTAAAAGTGATCTTTAGCCTCAGTATCATTCATACAATTCTAAAGAGAATTATATAAAATTCACACACATATACCACATCCCATCATTGACCACCGCTAGTTATTTAGATAACAAAATATTCCACTAATTGTGTATATTAAAGCAAAATGGGCAAAATTTTTAATGTATTGTTTTAATAAATTTATTATAATAATTCCAAATAATGATTAATAATTTAATTAATTAAACCAATAATAATAATAAAAAAAATAAAGATGTGATATATTCTCCAATAATACAAATAGTTTATTATATCTGATTCTGTCTCATTTACAAATATCACATAGGTATTAATTATATCAACAGGGTGAAAACAGAATGATAAATGTAGTGATATTGTTTAAACTGTATGCACATAAATACTATGCACACACATGTGCATGTAATAATACAAAAATTATTTTCCTTAAATTTACAAAATTAAATTATTTTAAAGCATATAATTCCATTTGGAAAATTGTAGATTTATATATGCACACCTGCATTTTATAATATAAAAAAATATCTTAATTCTTATTAATTAATTTGCTTTTAAAATATATAAAACCAAATTATTGTTTTATATACGTATATGCACATAGGTATATGACGCGTATGTACATATAAGCACTCATATATGTATTTTATAATATAAAAATAAATTTAATTTGCCCTGAACTTAAAGGTTAAATTATTTCAATAATATAATTTTTTTCATGCTAGTTTATAGAAAATAAAAACTTATTGATTATTTAAAATTTGGATTTTCATTTATTGTTAACAGAAAAATGGACCTTAGATAGTAAAAAAAACATTTGGCTACTCAAATTATTTAAGTCAAAATGTGATCTATAAATTCCAAAAAGAAACTTTACATAACTTCTTTTTAAAATTATTATTGGGGGGGAGGGTAAATTGTTCAGTCTCTTTATTTTCTATGTCAAACTTGAAATTATTTTAAAGCTTATTCCATTAATATCTTTTTAACTTTGGTCAGGCATGCTAAAAGAAAATATATTTTTCTTCTTCATTAACATTGGTATTAATATTTAAAATATATGCTTAGTATACATATACATTTTTTACTGGCTTTTTTAAAATCAATAGTATGCTTACCTTAGCCATGCTTTTATACACATATAAAAGATATTTACATATATATTATGTATGCATAATGAATTTTTCTATCAACAAGTTTCCTTTATATATATATAGGTCAGTTTTATATTAAATGGTAAGTATAATATGTTCTGGATAAAGGTAGATAAGATAAATAACTGACAGTCTTTAAATCATGTTTTTTTGCACATTATTTGAACTTTATACATAGCAAGTAATAACTGCATTTCCACACAGCTATTGTGGATGACACAGATAGCACTTATAATAGTTATCTCCCTCACCACCAAATTCTATTCAGTGTTAAAATCTCCTAGTAACAGTTCTTTTCTTATACTACATCCATCTCTGGTCAATTTCAGTTTCTCATTTTCTTAGTGATGACATTTGTTTGTTCTCTCAGATATGATACATATCAATGAATATCTGTTTATTTTATTTATTTAGCATATAAAATTTTGTGAAATATTGTTCACAATATAAAGAAATCAATACATGCATACACACTTTTTTTTTCTATCTACAAGATTGATGTTCTCATAATTTTATTAACTATCTTCAAATCTGATTTTGCATGTGTAAATTGTTCATCATTTGCAGTACTCATTTTGTATTTAACTATAGTTACATTTAATAGCTATTAAGATATATGTATTTGTGAAACAGATAATCATGATAACTATTACATTTTTTAAAAATCTATTAATGAATTTCTAATACTATCTGAGGAAATAAAATCCAGAAGGCTTTATTATTAATATTAGCATGAAATCAAACTTTTGTTTATATGATTATTTTTTGTTTAAGAAAAAAGCTCTTGAAGCATGTTTTAGGGGATAACATTTATGTTTGATATGTGGAAAGAATCTAATTTATTTGCCAGCTTTTATATTTTTTCTAGAAGACATTTTTTCACCTGATATTTGGTGTAATGTTCCAGTGATGTTATTTAGAGTAATATTTAATTTTAGTATTCTGTAGAAGTTTGGTTTAAGAACTTTTTTTCCATTAGAAACTAGTGTTTAGCAGTTGAGAATGCAAGTGTAAAGAATGTGGTTGTTAGAATATTTACATCACATTTCCAAAAAATGGTTATCAATTGACTTAATATTTAACTGTGGCACATAATGTTCAATAAAATGTCTATAAACATATATCTATCTGATTGGCTTTTCATTCATCTTTCTCTTTATTCATATGTTCCATAATTTATATATATATATATATATATTGAATCATCCACCTTCCTCCTTTAATAAGAATAAAGAATATGTATATACTTTCGCATTTCCCTTATTAACAAACTTTTCTATCTCTGAAGGTTTCTGGTCCCTCAGGTGGAGTGAACAATATCATTGGTAGCAAGCCACCAAAAACATAAACACTCTGCTACTAAATTAAAACACTGGCCAACCAAACACTCTATTTTAAGGAGATCCCTTTAGGCGCCAGTTAATCACAGAGTAATTAAAGTGTCTGCTCGACCACCAACAAATTTAATACCTGAAATTCCAGCTAGCTCATTGAATTGTAGCTGTCTTAGGAATATCTGTCCATTCTAAAAATTCTATTTCTTAATATTATAAAAAATTTTACTTTCCACACAATAAAACATTTGTGTCATTCAAAATCCTTATTTCAAAAGATACTTCCTATTCTTTTAGCTTCAACTTAAATCACTTCTTAATAATGACTAAATATTTTAATCCCCATTCTATTTCCATAAATTAAACGTATTATCTCATAATAAAGGTATACGTTTCTTCTATTAGTATAAATATTTCAATAACACTTTGAATCACACTCTTTTTTCTAAAATGAACATTTTATACCATATTAAAATCATACGATCATTCTAGTAATAAATATTTAATACTAATTTAACCCACGCTCTCTTTTCTTAACATAATCGTTTTGTCTCATAATACAACCACACACACATTTTTCAGTTAAATAAATATTTTAATACCTTTGACATAAAGTAAAATATAAAACATATTTAATTAAGATTCGCATACATACACAATTAATAATTTTGCATAAAAGTTGGACAATGGAGCTAATATAATTTATACCCTGAAGATAATAGTTCGTGAGAAGTTAAAAGTTAAAAAGTTTTTTTTTTTTTGTTTTATTTACTTATCTACCACGGCTTATAAATCAAGAATTGGAAAATAAGAAAATGAAATGTTACCTAGGATTTGAATTTGATTTGACGCGAGTATGACAAATTGTAGCTTCTGTAATTTGTTGGTTCCTACCTGTTGGCACTAATTCCTTGTAGATCTTTCCTTAATTTGTGATATTATATGAATTCTCATGAATCTCGGCATGGACATTCCATTGTTCCTTAGACTTCACACGAACATAGTTTGTCCTTTGAACTATCTGCTGGTGATGCCACAGAGAAGGTTCAGGCCAGTGCACTATATGATGGGTTCAGCAACGCATCATTCTCTTATAATAGTAGCTTCTGTAATTTTCTGTAATCAATCAATTTATTATACAGTTTATTTCCAATTAATGATTTTTTGATCCAATTTATTTCCAATCAAATTTATTTCTAATTTAATTGATAATCCCTTTTTAAATTATTATATTATTATTATAACAATACAAAATTCTCCTTTTTATACCCAGCGCTTCTTATCTTGCAGATCCATAGTACATTCTATTTCACTCCGATTGGACTTCTGTTTCTTTTATTTAAAGTCTCTAATCCTTTCCATTGGTCGTTGGTTTGAGTGAATAGTAATATTTAGTTTTTCTGCAATTTTCAGAATTAGCTATACTACCTTTTTATTTTAAGTTTTAAATGTTTAATTAGTATTCTTGCAGTTCAATGTTATTGTTAGTTTTATCATATAGTAAGAAAAAAATTACAGTTTAATACTACTTGAATCTATTTTGTAACAAAATATGTGCAGATTCTATTTTTAATATCATACACATTTAATGTTTGAATTCTGAACTTCAGATGTAATTTGAAGGGATTTGAACACAGATTTCCATCACCAAGGGCTTTGAACATTCTATCATCAGATTTCAGTATGGATGGCTGAAGAGTTGGAGGTTGGAGAAGATATTGAAGCCTGTTCATTAAAGGTTAAAGATTTGCTATCTAAATACAAACTGAGCACAGATTATATACATATATATAATTAGATACTAACCAGTAACCACCTAAACATTCACAATAAAGATAGCAATCAATATTTCTCACTGTATATATATATATATGATGATGATCTGGACCAATTGATGAGGGCTGTTTTAGCATGAAATACATATATTTGAAATCATTTATCTTTTTCATATATATGTGGTCATGTGTATCAGTTATATAAGTTGGAGTGGATAGCTGAAAGAAGCTTAAAATTCTGTGTTCAAATCACCTCTAATTATATAATCACTCTAATAAAATGCTACATCCAGAATAAATCAAAAATCATTTTAAATAATGAATCATAGCTTAACAAGTGATTAATTAAGGTGAGTCTAATATATGAGTGGCTATATGCTTAATGTGTACATTGTTTTAAAAATATAAAAATTAAGAGAGTATGCAAACAACTAATTGATTAATTTAAATTTTAATCCAGTGATAATATTAACAATAATTAATTTTGATTATTCATATAATATAAGAATATGGATGGGCTGCTCACAAACATGTATTAATCACCGTGGTGAGTTTATTGGCTTTTTACCTCTGAATTTAAGATCAAGAAAAACCATGGTCTTCTCAGTTGCCTGATAAGGTAGAATGAAAGTGTAAATGATAAATATTTTTCCAATATATATATATATTGTGGGGCCCAGTTAACTGATGATTGGTATAATGGAGTTAAAGTATACGTTCCATTACATTTGGTGCCCAACATGGGGCCCAGTTAACTGATGATTGGTATAATGGAGTAAAAATATTGTCCATTACATTTGGGGCACAAAATAAGCTAATTAGGGCTTGAAATACACCACATACCTGAGAGATGTATAGTTTAAAGAAAGAGAAACATTTTTTGTGTATGTAATTTTTTTTTATATATAGAATATTTTGGCCTTATGTTTAGATGGTGATGGTTACTGTTATTGTAGTGTTTTTTTTTATGATGAGAGATAAATACAGTCATGAAATAGCTTAATTTCAATTTAAAAATTATATTGATGGCATTAAATTATAGGGTAATAATTTTGTCCATATTTGGAAAATTTGTATTGTAGAAAATCTATAATTTTTAAGGTTGGATTGGATATTTGATTGTTGGAGTTTGGTTGGTTCTGTTGCAAGGATTGATGTTAGATGAGGAATTTTTGTCATTGTCTTGAGGGTGTGATGTATTCATGTCACTTGTCACTGATTGATGTCATTCACTGCTCCAACCCAAATTGTGATGTTAGTTATTATTTATCATGAAGCAGTTAACAGTAGTCCTGCCAAGATTTTACCTCTAAGACTCCAGAGAGAGTAAGGTATAGTTCTTTTTGATATATGTATAATATTTGCCTCTAAGACTCACAAATATAAGCAAGGCCATATTTTATAAATAATAGCCCCTAAGACTTAGATGTAAGCAGGGCAATGTAATAGTGTTTGTAGAAAACTATTATGGGTTGTAGTTGCTTAGAGAGACTGAAATGTGATGATCATCTGAGTGTTTATGGAGCATTGTATACTTTAAGGGCAGTGATTGAATTCTTTTATCTATCTCAAAATTGTGAAATGCTAATCATTTTTTTGGATGTCAGTGTCTGTCAGATCTTTAGAGGAATGGATGAGTATATAGCATAAAAATATAGCACCAAACTTAGGGGCTTGGTTAATTGATTATTGTTGGTGACAAATAATCTATTACATTGGTTATCAACTAAGGCTTGAAAAACAAATATATTAATGTTTTATTTTTCATTATAGGTGACTTTCAAACATGAAGTTCAATTAGTGAAGGTTTGTTGATAATAAATTGCACTAGTACAATTTTTAGTAAAATAATGTTTTGGGCACTAGAGTAAATAGTTAGTGGAGTTGATTTTTTTTATGTATATGAAATGGTATTAAGTTTTAAGTTCCAGAATATTTATAGGTATCAATTTAATAATTTTATGCTTAACTACCATTATCTTGAGTGAGAAAGTTGTCTCACAATATTATTGAATTTTAATTATTTTTAAGGCATGTGAACATTTTATTATATTTTAAATATTACGAGGTTATATGGAATTTGATATGAAATTTCCACATTCCAATATTGTATAAGTGTAGAATATTTATTATCATTACATATAAATAAAAGGTAGTTAGTGATCTCAGTTGTTACTTTCTCTCTCTATATATATATATTTAGAGGAATTTATTAATGTTATAGTGATAGATGAGACTTTTTATAAGCCAAGAAGTTCATGAGTTCAAACAACTGAAATTTAGATTATCGGATAGCTACTATGAATAATAAAATTAAAAGGCTTGTACTTTGCTTAGTTGATTAATTGCTTGTTGAGATAATGATTGGAGATGGTGAGCCTTTGATCTGTGGTAATTACTATATAGATAATATATATATATCTTAGATTTTTTTTGTATGAGTATTGCAGTACTAGTAATAATGGATACCAGTAATGAAATGCCAGTTAGTGGTGATTTTGATTTAAGAGATTTTAAGGAAAAATTTAGAGCAGAATTAAAAGCAGATCTTAGAGCTGAGATGAAAACTAACTTAAAAACAAATTCTGATGAACTTTCCCGGAAACTAGAGTCTAGATTTAAAAAAAATTCTGATGAATTTTCCGAGAAACTAGAATCTGGTTTAAAAACCAACTCTGATGAACTTAGAGCTGAGATGAAAACCAACTCTGAGAAACTAGAGTCTAGATTAAATACCAACACTAATGAACTTAGAGCTGAGATGAAAACCAATTCTGATGAACTTTCTAGGGGATTAAAAGTTGAATTAAAAGTGCTGGTAGATGATAGTGTTAGGATATTAGAGATAAAATTTGAAGAAAAAATGGAAAAATACAGAGAAGAGACAATGGTTGAAGCTAATTCTTTGAAAGCAAAATTCAAAGAAATAAGTAGTGAAATGAGGGAAGAAAATCAAGGAATTATAGCCAGATTTGAAGAGTCTAAGAAAGAGCATGGGGAATTTGAGAAAAGGATTATTAATGATAGCAAAGTATTGTGGGATAAATTCCAAGCATTGAGATTTGATAATGAATCTTCATTTAAAAATATTCATACAATTTTCTCTGCTGAAGTTAAAGTTGCTGTGGGATTGCAACAAGAGGAACAGCTGATTGATGTTAATAAATTACAGGATATAAATGAACGGATTAATGTAGTAAGTGATGTTACTTCTAATTCTATACAGGAAATAGATGTTAAACTGGATCAAATTCAAGGAAAATTAAGAACCCTTTCGGAATATATGAATAATAGTGGAATTGAAGCCTGTAAAAATTATGAAATAGAGGTATGAAAGGATGTTTCAGAGATAGGTGTAAAAGTTGAGCAAATAAAAACCATTATGTTAGAGAATTGTGAATGTATATCAAATTTACAAAAACAATGGATAGAACATGAAGTAGAGGTAGACCAAAATAAAATGAGAGATAATATTGCAGACAGAGGTCATCTTAAGGATGAAACATTTGTTAAGGAATTGGTAAATAAGGAAAATTGTAAGTGTTGTTTAGATAAAGTTCATGATGGAGCAAATGTGATGGAGTCCAAAAGATCTGATTTTCCAAAAGATCTGATTTTCCACACCAAATCTCTATTGATTCATATATGAATCATAATGCTTCAAGGTTTATTAACGTTAAGGTTTTTAAAGGCGAATATCATGAGAATCCTATGGAATACTTGAGTACATTAGAAGAGTTGTTTACACTCAGTATCCTGTCAGAGAAAGAAAAGTTGGCAGTCGCTAGTAACCATTTATATGCACCAGCTAAAGAATGGTGGAGATCTCTGTTTGAGAGGCCTCAGACTTATGGTGATTATCACAAAGCAATAATGAATAACTTCTAGAACAAGGACAAGCAGGATTCTATACGCTATAGACTTTCTCATGAAAAATATACTTCTCATGATGGGAGTTATACTCAATTTTTTAGACATCAGGTGGCCAAATTCAAAACCCTGACTGCATTTCCACTATCAGAAATTCAGATTGTGTGGATTTTGCATAGAAATTTACCAAGGCATATCGAACAAACATTGGTGGCCGCAGATTGGCATACCGTTGAAGAGGTAGCAGATATCTTGGGAATATTAGAAGCTGAAGAGGGTACTTGTAATAGATCAACTGGAACTAAAAGAGATACCCCTAATTACAGTTTGGCAAATATAAATTATCACATAACCAGGAAACCAATTTGCAGGTCGCATGCAAAGGTCCACAAGAAATTATTATAATAACAGGAGACAAAATCCATATAGGGATCATGGAGGATACATTAGAAATCATGAATATAAACACATTACTAGTTTACAACCAAGAAGTTATCCATATGGTACCACCAGTACTGCGGTTAAGGCTCCAGTGACTGGATGTTCAAATCATCCATTAAACTGAGTAGGGCCTCGTGGCAGTGTTCCTCACTGCGGGGACCAATGATTGATATGGAGAGGAACAATTTGGTTGTGGCTTTAAATTCGATAGAGTTTGAACTGGAAGATTTTGGAGTGGAAGAAATAGAGAACCAATTTTTTTTTAACAATTGTCCAGAAATTATGATCATGTTTGGAAAAATTGAAATTAGAGCTTTAATTGATACCAGTAGTCAGGTTTCCATAATTTCAGATGAATTATTTCACCGACTTTTGGAAGTGGGTATGATTGCCTTGCCGATCAAGCAGTCCTTTCAGGTCACCTTAGCCAATGGGCAGATGGCTAAATTGGTTCCTCAACAAGTATGGCTAATGGTACAATTTAATTCAGTAAGCCAGAAACATGTTTTTTTGATAATGGCAGGGTTAGTACATGCTGTGATCTTGGGATCAGATTTTCTTCAGTTGCATGGTTGCATCATAGATTATGTGGCAAAACAATTGATATGTAAAGGTGAAATCGTTCATTTTAAGCAGTAGGTACTTCACCAATCCTTGAATTTAAGTTGCATAGAATCAATCACAACTGATCTTGATGTAAAATTGAAGGTAAATGAATCAATAGGGTTGACTGATGAGGTGAAAGAGGCCTTATATTTGTTATTGTGTAATTACAAAAATGTTTTTTCAAAACAGCCTGGAATCATCAAAGGGTATGTCCATCGGATACGACTGAATGATCTAGAACCATTTCAGTGCAAATCCTATCCAATACCTTATCAATACAAAAAGGAGGTGGATAAGCAAATTAACCAGATGGTGGAATGGGGTGTTATTTTGAAAATCTGCCTCGGCATTTAACAATCCTTTAGTTATTGTCAAAAAGAAGGATGGATCAGCTCACATTTGTTTGGATGCCCGATTTCTAAATCGTAGGACAATTCCGGAACATGAGGTTCCTCCAATGATACAGGAACTCTTAGCCCATTTTAAAGGAAAGAAGATATTCACTACTGTGGATTTGATTGCCAGTTATTGGCAAATTTATTTGCATTCGCAAGATCAAAAGTTCACTGCTTTCAAATATGAGGGACAATCTTATATGTTCCAGAGGATGCCATTCGGATTGGTTAATAGTGGGGCAAGTTTAATTCGCTGTTTAAATCAAGTTTTGTCTGCAGAAATTAAGAACATATTAGTGATGTATGTAGATGACATCGTTATTGCCTCACGGGATATGAATGAATATCTACAACATTTAAAAGCATTTTTTTCCAAGAATGTAAGGATAAAAACATCAAAATTAACTTAAAGAAAAGTACCTTTGCTACTGAAGAAATCATCTTTTTAGGGCATCGGGTAGGTGCAGCAGGAATTAAGCCTCATCCTGACAAAATCATGGCTATAAAAAATTTTCCACAACCTGAAAATAAGAAGCAACTGCGTTCATTTTTCGGATTATGCAATTTTTACCATCGCTTCTATAAGAATTTTGCTGTAGATACAATTCACATGTCTCAATTCTTGAAGAAAGATGTTAAATGGAAATAGCTGGATATCTATCTATAGAGTTAGAACATGTAAAAGCAAGATTTTTGGAAACAGTAATTCTGCATTACCCAAATTTTCAACAGCCATTTTATGTTCAAACAGACAGCAGTGGATATGGGCTTGGAGTGGTGTTATTTCAAATGAGTGTAGAAGGGAAACCATTGATCTTGTATTTTTTAAGCCGTAGGCTGAAAGGGGCTGAACTGCACTATTCCACAACAGAGAAAGAGGCTCTGGCAGTAGTTTCGGCTTTCACTAAACTTAAGCAGTTTTTGTTGGGATCCCAAGTGGTAGTGATAACAGACCATAAGAGTTTTGAAATAAGGGATATCTAAATAATGACCGCTTGATGAGATGGAGTTTATTCTTGCAGCAATTTAGCTATACCGTGCAATACTGTCAGGGTAAAAATAATATAATCCCTGATATTCTTAGTCGGAACCCATATGAATACCCAGATCAACCTATTAATTATACAGGAAACTTGGTTTTGACAGCTCATACCTTGGTAGTCGATGACTCTGTGGAGAAAGATTTAACAAATATTAGTGAACTTCAGTTACAGGATCCTAAATTGGGGCCTATAATGTCCAAATTGAATGACAATATTATTGCAAGAGGAGTGGCAGAGCCAATAATTAATGGAGAATTGATACAGTATCAATTGTCAAAAGGTATATTAATGTACCAAGTAGATCTTATGAATTCTGGATCATGGAAAGTTTATGTTCCTAGCAATATTAGAAAAAGACTTATAAATTACGTACATTGTCTGTGTGGACACTATGGTCCTAGAAAAATAGAACATGCTTTGCATAAATTGTTTTATTGGCCTCGGATGTATGCATCCATACTGGATACTTTACAATTGTGTGAAATTTGTCTTATGCGGGAAAATGGCAGCCTATATTACCAAACAAGTCTAATGAAATTTTGGCAATTGATTTTTATGGTCCTTTACCATCTTATCAGCTTCACAAGTTCTTGTTAGTAACATATGACTTATTTACAAAGTATGTCACTGCTTATCCAGTGAGAAAAGCTGCGGCTAATAATGTCATCAAAGTAATGACAAACTTTCAATTTCCAATAGTTGGAAAACCAGAGTCAATTTTAACCGATCATGCTACTTCATTCGTGTCAGTAGAATGGAAAAATTGGTTACATATGCAAAACATTAAACCTGTACTGATCTCCATTCGTAACCCTCAATCTAACCCATATGAGAGGGTTATGAGAGAATTAAGTCGGTTATTTAAGGTATATCTTGAAGGAAATCATTGTGGTTGGGTAAACCAATTAAAGCAGGTATTGTCGTACATTAACATGACTAGAGATGAATCTACAGGCTTTACGCCTATGCGGTTGCATTTTGGACAGGAAGAGCCAAGTGTAATTAAAACCTCATTGCCTGTTATATTGGAGCCAGATCACAATGATGATGTAATCAAAGCTAAAGAAAATATGATAAAAATAGGAGACAAACAGGGATTACAAGGGCCACAGCATCCTAGTCAGTTCAAGGAAGGAGATATGGTATTAGTTCACACACCTCATGTTAGTAATCCACAAGACCACAAATTCAAGAAATTTTTTAATATTTACAAGGGACCATATCAGATTGACAAAAAGGTTGGAACAAATGCTTATGTTGTTCATATGCATGATGGTTCGACGGGAACCTATAATGCTAGAAGTCTTCGGCCCATACATTATGATTAGCTAGTAGTTTAATTAATATTTTAATATAAATCTTATATTAATAATTTTTACTTCTAGAATTTATGAAGATTGTAATAGTAAGATAAAAGTATATAAAACCAAAGTAAAATTTAAAAATAAAAATATGAAGAAAATTAAAGTAAAATTCAAAGAGTTAAGTAGAGAGAAGATTAAGATAAGTCTAGACTTTATAAGAGAAATTGGCAACGCTAAAATTAAACTTAAAATAATAAGTGATGATGTGGTTAATAAAGATTTTCTTTGAGAAAATATAGCTAAGGGAAGAGATTTAAGTAAACCTAAAGTTAAACTGAAAAGAATTAATATAGAACAGAATGATTTTCAAAATGATTTTCAGAAATTTTTAATGCTGAAGTTGTATTACATCAATCTGATTTGCAATTTTTTAAAGGATTATTTAGAAAATTTGAATGAATACCATTCAAAATTGCCCAAAGTATTGTTTTTAATTGAACATAGAACAAGTGAAGTAAAACAAAGACTTACTCAAGTCGATGATGTTTATCAGGATAGTAAAAAAAGTCATAGATTATCTGATGATAGCAACTGTTATTGATAAAATTAAGAATTATGTTAGTGCTTATGATCAAGTTAGTATTTATGTAAAGGATATAGAGGCAGAATTTAAGGCGTTCATAGTAAAATCTTTAGATACTTATCCTAAAATTATTCAAAAGCAATTGAATTATACAAAAATGTTATATAAAAATCTTGTAAATCAAAGCAAACTTCTTCACAGAGTTCAACAAATTGGAAATTCTTTCCAAGAAGAATTAAAAGGCAGTTTTGATTATTTTTGTTTTTAAAGAAAACTTGGACAAAGGTCTAGATGATCTGAAAGACAGATATGAACAAATGAATATGGTTATTAGTAAGAAAAGTAATATTTTTCAAACCATGTTAGTCCTCAGAAAGATTACAAATTTGAGAAGTTTTTCAATATCTCATAATTAATTAGTTATTTGCAAAGACATTTTTTTAGGTGGACTAGGGGGTATTGTAAATATTGATAAATCTATATTTTAAAAATCATTTATTGTTATTAAAAAAATATCTCTTTGATTTGATGTTTATATATAGAATATTATTATTGCTTATGGTTATTACCTATAGTTGTTTGGATTTATTATTTTATTTATTTGTTGAGGTACATCGCTGTGAATATTTAATTGTTATTATTCTTAATAGTGAGATTTTTAATAGTAATACTTATATGTTCTAATTATTATAGATAAATAAAGACATATAAATTGTTGATTATAAAAAAGATTACTTTATTTGTAATGAATATTAAAAAAATGCAATATTATTATTTATGTATATATATATTTTTAAAGCTGTCAAATAAATTTTCAATTTAATATTTTTTTTTAATATATGATTGACATTTTTATATATTGAATATTAATTGTTTAAAAAAAAACATATGTAACAATGGTTTTCAAAATTGCATTTGCTGGCACACGTGGGACAACAGCAACAACAACGACAAAAGGAGCCATTATTATTAAGATAGTGATTAAAAACAAACTGAAGGATAAAAATTTGTTGTACTTTGTTTCTTTGAAATTGCCATTCTTAAGAATAGTGGAATAAGATAAATTTTGTAATAAATACATAAACCATGACTGGCTAATATATATATATCACAGCCAGGGAGCTGCGCCGTTTCCTTTCATTTATTCCAAGGCAGTTTAAAAAGAAAAATTAAGCAAATTTCAACACATGAATTTCAACACGTCTGAAGCTGAAATTTGATATAGCTATCTGGAATCTATAATGGTCAATCTAATAATAATCTGGAGGTAACTAAAATTAATTAATATATTGGACTCAACATGTCAATTATTATTTTTTTTTTCAAGGAGAGAAATTTAAAAAAATGAAGTATATATGTGCATTTGGAAACTAATAATTTTTTCTAACGTGGTATTTCTTCAATTTAACTTTAGATAGAATGCATTCTAATATTAAACAAATAAAGGAATAAAACAATGGAACAAGTTGACTTTGAAAGAAAAATGAACAAGTTAAACTTTAAAACAAAAAGGTAGTAAATAATTTTATTAATATAAATGATATATATATTTTTGAGATCAATATTTTTTTATTATTTAATTATAAAAATAAAACATTTTTATAAATATCATTCTATTCAATTCAAGCGTTTTGTTTTCTAAAAAACAACAAACGTTTAACAGGTGTCAAAATTAACACTTAAGTAATTTAAAATTTTAAAGTATGGCTTATAAGTTTGGGTTGCATATGGGTTGCTATATGTATATTTTAATAAGTAAAATTTATATACGCAAATTTTATTATAAAATTTTTTTTATTATTATTTATTTATCTATTTTCATTTTTTTTTAACTTCATATAATAATTCTTATGCAGACCTAAACAATAATTTATATATTTGCTGGATATAATATACTTTTATTTTTATTTATTTTTAATTTTGAATATTTAAAAATATAAATATGGATTTGTGTTTATATTAATGCATACTTATTGAGCATAAATATGTCTTTATCTATTTAATATATATACTTATTGCAAGTATATATTTTTTTGTATTTGGGTTTGTATTTAAAACTTATTTAAAACATTGATACTACCTAAAATTAAACCATAATATAGAAATAAAGGATGTACTATTTGTTTTATAAGTAATGCCTTTGTAATTTATTTGGAAGAGTGTTAATATTTTCTTATTTTTCTTTTAGTGCCAGAGTCATTATAAAATTAATTGAATTCACAATTAAATGGAGAATAACTTCATATTTCACTTATTGTTTAGTCTTTAGGTCACTTACACATATTATTGTTCATTGATATGTTTAGATATACATAAGCTTACTTATTGGATGTGTATATTAGTTTCAATAGAATTCTCTTTATTTCTAATATATATTTTGTTAGTTAGTCATATCAACCTTGAGAATAAATTATAATAATAGATCTCATTGCTCTGTATGATTTTAGATTTATTTCATGTATAAGCTAGTTGGAAGGGCATATAAACAATTTATTTAAATATAACTGGGATAATTTTATCTTTCTTCATTTAAATTATACAATCTATTATATTAAGCTTTCTCAACAATTGGATTCATTTAGATTACATATATTCCATTACATTTATCATCCAATGTTTGAAGCATTATTTTCTTCTCATATATTGACGTTCCATTACATTTGATGTATAATATGTTTGTATATATATATATTGTCCATTACATTTGGCACCACAAACTGTGGGGCCCAGTTAACTGATGATTGGTATAATGGAGTAAAAGTATTGTCCATTACATTTGGATGCCACAACGTGGTCAGCATAATATGTTTGTTCAATTGTCCATTACAATATATATATTCTAACCTTCATCTCGTGCATCCTCACTTCCAGATAATATATGATATGAAATAAAATGGGTTCTAGCTCAGTTAATAATTAATAAATAAAATATTCAGCATTAAAATTAAAATGTTTCACTAGCTCAAATTTAAAATACGAATAAGGTTCAGTTTATAAAAATAAATTAAATAAATATTTAATATTTACATGAGACTTGAAGTGAAAATACAGGTGACAAGATAGATTACATTGAGCCAATATCCCACAGGATACTACCTCAATGGCATAAGAACACTATCCCCCCTTATTACTATTTCAAATAACAAACTCATAGTATTCTTACGACTTTAATAACTTCTACTCACTAAGATTAAGTTAATAATTAAATCTTAATCTTCTATTTGTAATAATCTAGCTCAATAAAATAATCTCAGGTTCATAAAGTTTACTCTAAGTTAATTTAAAAATACGGTAGTAAAATATGAGAAGGGATTTTATGTCATAATCTACTACACTGAAACTAATAATAATAAATAATAATAATAATATTCTTCATTGTTTAACTACTACTGGATATCTTTTCTTTTCGTTATATTTTTATTACCATAATAAAATAATAAAATAATTTTATATAATCTTTTACCTTCATGTAATAATATAATAAATACGTGGTAGCATATGATAATCTGATAAACAAAGGATGTGTGGCAACTGATAGCATATAATTCAGTATACTATTGTGATAACTGATTTATGACCAATAAAACAATGTAAAATTATAATTATTTAATTAAATGAATACCAATAAAATATTTAAATTCTTAAATAATTCTCTATTTATCTTTTTGTGCAAAATTATATATTTGTTTCGATTATTATGCATATATCGTGATTTCATGCAGCGATGTGGAGAAACAAATAACTCGGACACAAAATTTTTGAAATAACAAAATTTAACAAAGTTTATTACTAACAACAAATAAATAAACAATTTATTTACACTATTTACAGTGGATATCCTTAACTTTTTTACTTTACAGCTTGATCTACCGGGTTATAAAAAGAATAATTTATATTTCAATTATATCTTTATTTAGATTTAGGATAAAATTTAAAAAAAAAATGTTACTATTTGGTTTCTCATTATGGTTAACTTATTACAAATATATTTATCTACTTTATTAGCAACAGCATTTTATCCTTAATATTATTAAACTATCTTATTTTAAAAATTCATACTTAGAAAAACATTCTATAGAAAACAAAATTTTATAATGAGTATGGACTTCTCAAAATATTAAAAAAAATTTCATCTTGCAAAGTCAAAGATGTTACACAAAATATTATCCAAAATTCAGTACTAGATTTTAGTATTTATCACACAATGTTTACTAATCATAATATATTCTTCTTTAAGCCTTACTTTAGTATGATATAAGTGTAATCATCAATATATTTCTATTAATCAATAGACAAAAAATATACTATGCATATTGTTTATATAATTTACATTGTACTATTATATTTTAAAAATATGCAATACTTATTTTTCTCTTAAAAAAAAATAACACTAAAGCATTTAAAATTATTATCACTTTAAAGAAAATATCTTTGTTTAGATACTTTATTTTAACGATCCAAAACAATAGTGGAGACAGCAATCTACGTATCTGCTCTACAGGGCGCCATCTAGGCATTTAAACCGAGAAAAAATTATAGAGTAGGCAGATACGCGCTGTTAAGATTCCACTTTATTTAAATATTCAGATCGTTAGCCCAAGTCACTAGCTCAGTGGAGACGCAGAGATAAAAATCTATATCTTAATTTATATCTTAAATATAAATAAATAAAAGCCACTGCCAGAAATTAACACATAAAAATATTTATTTACGCATATATAAAATCATTCTAATTTGAGGAATAAGTTTAACATTTTAGATTTTTATATTAACTTTTAATTTTACATTTAACTAAGTTTCAATGAGTTTAATATTTTATTTAGATAGTCGAGTATGAATAGACTACATAGACCTGCATTTGAAAAGAAAATATTCTATCCCTTATTTAACCTTAGACCAAAAAATTTGCAATCAAACCGGCGCCAATCCATCTGATACATTTATGTATTCAATGTAGCATGAAAATACGACAACACAAAATACTATACTGTCAGGAATGTACATCTGATCAATAAGTAGAATTAGAGAAGACATTGTCTCTCCACCAACAGGAATGTCACATCTGTTGGCGAGTAGGACAATAAATATAAAACTCCATAGGAATGGATCGCGGTCTTTTGCCGTCTTACAAACCCATCCATAGGCAAACAGAAGGTGTGTGGCATATATACACAATCCTGCACGTAGCGGATCTCATACTACATCTACTAATTACACAAATATATTTAATCCATTGAGCCAATTCAACTACGAAACGAATAACCTAAGATTACCCTCCCTTAATATAACTTTACAAAACTATATAGCCATTCATGCCTGACTTAAATTTAACATTTAGATACGTTCACACAGATAAATTTTATAAAATTTGTTTTGAAATGTTGAGTGTAGATCGGCTGTACAGATTCCGCGGTCAAAAACATTCAAATTAAACACAATCGATCAAAATACAAAGTCAATCGATAACGTCAATTGCTGAGGGAATACAGGAGACCCTTTGGTGTTCATCATAAGATACTGCAGTGACATCGTTGACTTATATATTCTAATCAACTGTGAAAACCACAACATAATCAACCGCTAACGAATCTATGCAACGTCTATACCCAACTTAAATGTAATGCATTTAATAATTTCTACAATAAATATTACTACAAATAAAAATAATAAAAATGGAAATGATTTTAGCAAAACTTAACTATATAAATCTAAACAATCAATTATTAATTTGAAAATCAAATAAGAGTTCATTTTAAAATTTAAATTAGCTGAATCTTTAAAAAAAAACAATGACGAAAGTTCTTAATTACTTTTTTTTGTTGTTGTTAATTTGTAAGAGTCCAGGTTTCTGCTTTTAATTCTCGCTTAGCCTCCATTGGAAGATAATGTTCTGGAGATGGCAATAGCTGGTTCAAGGTATCACAGTCTTTTCATTTTTTTTTTAAATAGAGAGTGTGGTATGTGCGTCCTACCACATCTCTCAAACACAAAACGCTGGAACTGTCAGAAAAAACTGTATTTCCCTTTTTATATTATCCACATGGATTCAATCAACAAAACATCACTAATCCATCACTTTCATTAGGGTCCGAGCCAAGGCTTAGGGCTTCCATTGGTCAAGCTAATTTCTCTTTATTTTCTTATCTATCTTTCATCAGATCATTTTAATTATACAAGAGCCCAAGGGCCAGTTTGGTTTTCGATAATTCATAAACAATCATTTCCATTTACAGATTACATTAATTAATACCTGTTTTTATTTTTAAATCTTGTACTTTTTTATAAAAAAGTATGTTCAAATACTTATTTGTTTTTTGTTTTTTAAATATTTTTAAAGTTTGGCCTCTGTGCGAATGTATATACGTTTAACAAACATTTTAGTTTTAGCGTTTAGTTTTCTACTTTTATTTGTGAACTTTTAAGTTTTTATTTTAAATTAAATGTAACGACATATTTATATATCGTTACACTATAGAAAACAAAATTTTATAATGAGTATGGACTTCTCAAAATATTAAAAAAAATTTCATCTTGCAAAGTCAAAGATGTTACACAAAATATTATCCAAAATTCAGTACTAGATTTTAGTATTTATCCCACAATGTTTACTAATCATAATATATTCTTCTTTAAGCCTTACTTTAGTATGATATAAGTGTAATCATCAATATATTTCTGTTAATCAATAAACAAAAAATATACTATGCATATTGTTTATATAATTTACATTGTACTATTATATTTTAAAAATATGCAATACTTATTTTTCTCTTAAAAAAATAACACTAAAGCATTTAAAATTATTATCACTTTAAAGAAAATATCTTTGTTTAGATACTTTATTTTAAAAAGTTTATATTTCATTTCCGAAATAAAATTCAAAATATATTCTATGATTCTTTTCTTTCCTTAGGATACTTTGGATCTTCAATTTTAAGTTATAACATCCTATTCCTTCTAAGCAAATAAACCAATCTTATACAAATCGATAGTATAACCTAAGTTCTAAATTATTTATCATTTCTCTTAAACATATCTTACTGAACGATGCAGTTACATGAAATAAAGCTAGCGAAAACAGATGCATAGGATTAAGGAAGAAAGCTAGAGTATTACTCTTAACATATCTCAAAATCATGGCACAGTGCGAAGAGGTATGACATTTACCTGCTTAATATCCTCTAGTACAGGGACGATGTTAAAGCTATTTCTTCAGCTTTATTAGAACATCAAATATTTAAAGAAATATGAACACTGTCCAAATAAAATGTGTGTCAGTCATAGGGCTTTGTTAACTATGCTGATATTCACATAAAGACTAAATATTATTCCCATTCCTTATAACATCCTATTTCTTAAAACATCATCTTGGTTTCCTGTTCACTAAGTACTTCCAAGCCACTATCTCAACATTATTTCTCAAGATTTTTCCACATCTTACATCGATAAATAACTATCTGCATTTACAAAACAATAAATAAAATTCATTAATAGTTAAACAATGTTACGATTCCATAAGAAAAGTTGCTTACTTCATTGCTCTATGTTTAATCATATACAATCTACTTAGACAATATTTGATTATCCAATAACATGAAAATTTTAAAAGAATCACATAATTATTAGTTATGTTGGATTATATCACTAATAAAAAAAAAAATCGTCGTATGCATATTTTCAAATCAATCCTATCTCATAATGTTTTTTAAAATGTTGTATGAAATGCGGTACATATAAGTAAAAAACTTTTACACTTCATTCTTCCAATTTATGGATGATCTAAAGAAAACAAAAAAAATATACATTATAAATTATCAATAGTTATTATTATTACCAATAACCTTTATCTAGTCATCGTGTTCAGTAGGCTTCCTTTATCCACTTGAGCATTGCAGATATAAAAAAAATTCACACCCATACACTTTATATTAAAATATTTTTAGCTAAATTATTAGATTGTTATATTATAAAATTTTAATATTAATAAATTAATGTTTTTATGTTTTTCCTAATCTTATATAAAAATTTAGATTTAAACTAGGTTAACAAAATAAAAGGAATCAAAACTATAATTACATATTTTCTTGACGATAGTTCCTGATAAGTCCAAAATGTTTATTATTTTCTCTAGAGTTTTTAAAAATGTTCTCCTCCAAGCGCGTTAAAGTTTAAAATAAAAATAATTATTAATCCATTTAGTAAAATTTATAGAAAATAATCCTTGGTTTTAGTATTTAGGACGATAATTATTAAATCATAATATTAATTAATCCCATGAAGTTTTTTTAAGTATTTTCTCTGCCGGCGTATCCATGCATATTCCATCTAATTTAGCTTTAGTTATCCGATAAACTTTTAAGTACTATTTGTATTTTTATGGATCCATCTTTTATTCAACTATATGTTCACTTTTTTATATAAGTTTCCTTCTTAATACATTTAAACTTTCGTTTGGTATTTTTATAAATCTCTTTTAAAATAAAAAAAAACTTCAAGTACTTTTAAACAAATCTTTTCTAAATACATTTTTAAATAATTCTAAGAACGGATATTTTAATATCAAAAACGCTTCTGTAACATATTTTCCTGGGTTCTTTCTTTAATTCTTGAAAATATTTTTTTTTAAAAATGTTACCTTCAGAAAGTATATAACATTTTACTCCTTTGAATATAATATTCTATAAAATGATTCATGAGATATAATTGTCTTATTACTATTTAAAAATAAATCTTGGATAAACTTATGAATACATTTTTTAGACTCCGTATAATGTCCAAGCTGTGGTTTTTTATGTACCAAAACAGTTCTTCGGTATCAACAAATATTCCAAATATTTTTACAGTATTACAATTTCTATCCATTTTATTTCGTAGTATATCCATCTCTATTGCGTAGTCTAGGTTAAACTTCAGATAAAATACTACTGGTAAGTACTTTAAAAAATTAGAAAATCATTTCCACGAAGTTTCTAAATTATTATATTTTAACACCCTCTTTTGCAAAAATACTTTTAAAATTATCAATTAGTTTTTGCAAAAATAAACGATAAGAAAGTACCAAAAAAAATTGATTAAAATAAAATTTTAAAAATACTATCTTTTTGATAGTTATAATTTACCTTTCTCCGGTTTCAATACATTATTAATCTCCCCCGATAACCCTGTGCAAATCATATTTATAGTCTGTAAGAATACCTATTCCTATTGGTTAATTCTTACTTTAGCTTGAGAACAAATTTACATATTTTCAATTTCAAGTAGAATTGAATTTCAAAATTAGAAATTATGATGTAATAAAATTTAAAAATATTATTTAAAATTCCACTTTTACTTCAATTATTATTTTATTAAAACTATTTAAACATTTAAAATAACTTTTAAAATAATTTTAATAACCCATTCCATTTATCTATTTTTATTTAAACAAAATATTTAATTTTTTTTTTTTTTAACTGTATTCGTCTTTATTACATCATTTAAAACATTACATACGATAGTTAACTTAATATTTATTATTATTTGCTAGGTGACAATTCCATCCAATTCTATAATATAACTTTTAAAATATTTTAAACTTTGTTATTAATTCAAACAAGCATGTGTGTGAAAGTATATAGTATACAAGTCACATGATTAATAACTTTGACAGACGATTTTTAATCTATTTCTCTGCCCAGATTTATAAAATTGATACACTTATTATATTATATAATATAATTATAAAATTTGGAAGAACAATTTAGAAAATATAGAATTAAATACAATTCTCACCATCATAAAGTTTATTTTTAAAATATATTATATTAATTTTGACTATTAAATATGATTATAAATTTAAACACTGTATTTATTAACTTATCAGTTTTAAACTATTAAAATCGAATTTATTAAATATACTTTTAATTTTTATAGCTGTGTTATTTAATATGGCCAGCTTTTACAACCATATGAAACAATATTTTAAACTTTACTTAACTACTTTTTAAATAATGCGCTATAATTTTATATACCACGTATTTTCTTTAGCTTTAAATTGTACTTTAAAAATATAATCAACAAACTATAATTAATGTATTAAAAGAACATATTCTAAAATTTAAAATTTTTAGTAATTGACTGTTATGAACTATTACTGGCCTAGAGAAAAGGGCACATAACCTCCTCCTTCCAATAAAAATTTTAAATTAAACATCTATCTTAATATTTACTCTATCTATTGATACTTAATATCTTTATCATTTGCTATAACCAAATTCTATCTTGTACTACTGAAATATAAAAGAATATACTGTTTTTAATACAAACCTATAAAATATTTGGACATTACACTCAGAATCTCAACTAGAAATACTAAAAAAAAATTTTTACACTTCTGATGGGTATGGGATTAGACTCCTAGCGTTGTACGTCCCTTTTTCACCATCTGGTGTAGTCAACATGAAAGCATTTTCTCCTACTTTGCTAAAAATCTTATATGGACCCTCGTATAACTCAAGAAATTTCTTAAATTGATTTCTTTGAAGGTTGCTAACATGGGGTGTTCTAACAAGAACTAAATCATCAACTTTGAATGGATGTGGTCTATTATGGGATTTTTTTACTCTCTTAGCACCCATAATATGTAGCTTTACTTTAGCTTGATTTCTATCTTGATTTACATTTATTGGTTCTCTTATCATAGGTATAGGTGTTTGAATTAGTAAATTTTCATGTTTGCCATAGTGTAGACGGAAAGGTGTAAAACCTGTGGATTCATTGCAAGTGCTGTTTATATAATTAACAACCTCAGAGAGTTTATGAACCCATTGTTTATGATCATCGGCTACATAAACCCTGAATAATCTACCGAGCTCCCGCATAACACGTTCACAGGGATTAGACTGCGGGTTTCTAATGGAGCTCATAATATGTTTGAGGTGTTGAGTTCGAATCCACTCATTCCATCTACCAGATATAAAAGCGGTTGCATGATCAGTAAGAATTATTTCTGGCTTTCCAACTAAAGGGAATTGGTAATCAAGCATGCATTTGATTACATAATGAGCGCTGGTTTTAGGTACAGGATAGGCTGAGACTAGCTTACTAAAAACATCATATGTTACAAGTATAAATTTCTGACGATTGAATGGTGGAAGGGGCCCATAAAAATCGATCGCTAATAATTCATTAGGACGATCTGGAATAATGGGCTGCATGATTCCCACGTAAGATTTACTGCAATGTTTAGATTTTAGACATATATTACACGTTTTAATCTTTTTAATTACGCATTTATACATTTTATTCCAAAAAAATATCGATTTTAAAACATACATAATTTTTGGTGCACCATAGTGCCCATAGCTACTATGAACGTACATGATCAGTTTATCAATCATGGAGTTAGGAACAACTATCCTCCATGATTCCCCTTGATTAAAATTTATGTTATACATAAGCAAATTTTGATAAATTTTATACTTTCTAAAAATCATTTTAACGCGTTTATTTTTACTGTTTATATTATCATGATTATTTAAGATAGTCATGATCCTATTTAATCTGATATCCTGACTCTGAATCATAGTGAGATTATTATAATCATCAGCTATAGATTCATCCCTAACCAAATCTATGTTACTTACAATTATGTTTTGACTATTGGGATTTTGTGACATTAAACAGATAGGGTGGCGACTAAGAATATCAGCAGGGATATTCTGTCTCCCTTCAATATAGAGTACTCTATAATTGAACTGTTGGAGATATAAGCTCCACCTAATAAGTCTCTCATTACTGAGGTAGCTTTTATTTAAAAACTCTAAGCTTCTATGGTCGGTCAATACAATCACACTAGAACCTAATAAAAATTGCCTTAATTTCTGAAAAGCCCAGACAACAGCTAGGGTTTCCTTTTCAGTTATAGTGTAGTTCAACTCAGCACCTCTCAGATGTCTGCTCAAGAAGTACAATACATGAGGTACCTGATCCCCATCGAGTTGAAATAACACTACACCCAGACCATAGTAACTGCTATCTGTTTGCACATAAAATGTTTTATTGAAATCAGGATATATTAAAATTACGTGTTTTAAAAATTTATTTTTAATCAAATTAAATTCACTATCATGATTAGTGGTCCACTTCCACCTCTCAGCCTTTTTTAGCAATTTGGATAAATGTATAGTGTCCTCAGCAAAATTTTGATAAAAGCGGTTGTAGTAATTACACAACCCAAAAAATGATTTCAGTTGCTTTACAGTTTTTGGTGTGGGAAAGCATTGAATAGCTGCAATCTTTTCTGGATGGGGCTGGATGCCATGCTCATTTATTAAATGTCCCAGAAAAGTAATTTCTTTAGCTGCTATTGAACACTTTTCCAAATTAATTTTGACATTTTTCATAGCGCATTCATTAAAAAACATTTCTAAGTGTTGGAGATGCTCTTCTAAACTGTCAGAAGCAATGACGATATCGTCCACATACATGGCAATTTTTTCCTTTAATTGCTTTGAAAAAATCATGTCCAAACATCTGATTAAGCCAGCACCACTATTAATGAGACCAAAAGGCATCCGTCTGAAAACATACGACTGGCCTTGAAAACGAAATGCTGTGTATTGCTGATCATTCTCATGTAACGGTATTTGCCAATAACTAGCTGTTAAATCAAATGTAGAGAAAATTGACCTCTTATGAAACTTAGTTAGGAGCTCATGTACGGGTGGAGGAATGTCATGCTCTGGCACAGTTATAGTATTTAACATGCGAGCATCCAAACATACCCTAATATTGCCATCCTTCTTCTTTACAATAACCAATGGGTTTACGTAAGGAGAAGGGCACTTTTTTATTATTTCCCACTCTAGCATCATGTCTATTTGACTCTGTACCTCGTCCTTATATTGGTAAGGGATCGGGTACATCTTTTGATGGAAAGGATCATTACACTTCAATTTAATATGATGGGTATATCCCTCTATTATACCAGGGATTTTAGAAAAAATGCTTTTAAAGCTATACATTAATTGATATAATTTCTCACTTAATTTAGAATCGACTGCATAAATATGTTCAATTTTTGCTTTTATGCTAGCATCAATCAATGTATTATGGATGCATAGTAATTGATTGGAAAGGTTATGCACACCATATTCAAAATTAAGCCTTTCCTTCTTACAAGTAAAAATTTTGTTATAAAAATCTATTTGACAATCATTTAAAATCATGAAGTCAGCACCTATTATGGCTTCATGTATCAATCCAGGCATAATAAGAAAAACATGCCCAAACTCTGTGTTATTAATTTTGAAGGTAATCCAAACTTGTTTATTTGTTAATTTCGTTCTCTTTCCATTTGCCAGAGTTACTTGTATTTGTTTTACTGGCAATGAAGGTATATCACCTTTTATGCATACCAGATTTTTATAAGTTGACTCTGATAATATGGAAGCTTGGCTTCCGGAGTCAATCAATGCTTCAACTTTTATATTTTCAATATTTAAAATTACAACCGGACATTGATACGTTATAGGCGGTTCACCTATAGTAAAGGGTTCTAAAAAATCAATGTCTAAATCTAAAGTATTTAGCATCCACATCTGATCGTTCCCCATTTTGTTAGCACCGGGTCCTTGCAAAGAGGAACTAATACACAAAGACCTTTTCAGTTTAACTTTTTCTCACTTGTTTTAACATTTGGTCTTTTTAAAATTGTAGTAATACCACTAGTAGAGGGTTGACTATTTTGTACCTCTACCCTACTCCTAGATTTATCAAATCTAACTGCTTTCTTAACATAGGGAGATACCCTATCTCTATCTCTAGAATTATATCTCCTCTTAAAACCTGCTTGAAATCTTTGACTATTATTGTTAATGTTAATATTTGATAACGGATAATTATTTCTTTCCCTATTTGCTTTGAATCTACTGTCTAAAGATGTTTCAGTGATTTCAAGTGCATCTAATATCTCTGACACATCTTCTATCGAATAACGGTCTGCTGCAATTAATAATTGCTCCACATTTCTGGGCAAATTATGGCGTACTATCCTGACTATCTGCCCTTCAGATAATGGACATGCAGTAAGCGTTTTCAATCGGACAGCCTGGCTTCGAAAGAAACTAGTGTAACTGCCCTTGCTAGAGTGATATTTTTCTTGAGTTATCTGGAACCTAATACTATCTTGTTTGTCTGCGTTCCAGAAACTCCCTATAATTAAATATCTAAAGTCGCCATAAGTATTTGGCCTTTCAAAGAGCGACTGCCACCAGTCTTTGGCAGTGCCACCTAAATGATTACTACAGATGGCTAATTTTTCCTTTTCTGTTAGAACACATATTGAAAATAGCTCATCCAAACTATTCAGAAACTCAGATGGGTTTTCGGTATAGTCTCCTCTAAACGGTTTGACCCTCATGAAACGTAATGCCATCGAGCTATTCGAACCTCCGTCACAACTAATATTTTCCCTAACTGGTCTGCTGTCTATTTCTTTAACATTAGTATGTTCTAATTGGTTATCCTCACCTTTTCTTAGACATTCTATTCTATCTATTGGGGATGGAGTTATACAGTCTTCATATTTACTACTCAATACTTTTTCTTTGCCTAACTCTAAAGTTTTATTACTTATGGACTTAATCTCCTCCATTTGTTCATACACTTGTTGCAACTTTTCTTCGAAATTTATCTGTCCAATCACTTGTTCTACATATAACTTCTGTTCATTTTTAAACTTATCCAAGTTTTGATCTACTATTTCTCTACACTCATTATTATTCTTTTCCAACTGCTGTGCCTGTTCTTTTACATCTTTCTGTAAACCCTTCATATTCTCACCAACTTTAGATCTATACTTATGTTCATCATCTTTCTGAATACCAAGATCTTTTAATTTCTCAACCAAATCTTGTTCTATTTCTTCCTTTACATCTCTCCTAGTTTGCACTATCAAATCCTTGAACTTCTCTACTAATTCTTTCTCCATTTCATCTTTCACAATTATTCTGGTCTGCACTACCTCTTCCTTTACAATTTTAAAATTTTCATATAGACCTATATGATCTTTTATTTCCCCAATTTCACGATCAACATCTGATTTATTACTATCAAGCTTCTGATTTAAGTTGCTATTGTTTATCTGACACTGATTGATAGAGTCTTCTATTTGCTTGCTCAAACCCTTTATAGTATTCTCAGAGAATTCGGAAAATTTATTTTTTAGCAATTCCTGATTCTTATAATCTATGTGCTCTATTTCCTCCTTTAAAGAACCAATGACTTTTTCATTGCTATCAAATCTCAAATCCAAATTATTAAATTTATCTTGTACTTCCACCTTAAAATCTTCTACTGTCTTACAGGTTTCATTAAGTTTTTGATTCATACTTTCTACACAAGTTCTGATTTCATTACTATTTTTGTCCACATTTTCACTAAGAGATTCTAATCTTATATTTGTTTTATTTAGGTTTTCATTAAGAGACTCAATATTTTTATTCATATTTTCATTAAGAGCTTTCGTATCCTCTCTATTTTTAATCATATTTTCATTAAGAGCTTTTGTATCCTCTCTATTTTTAATCATATTTTCATTAAGAACATCAAATTTCATGTCACTATCTTCTTTAAAAGAATCAAATTTAGCATCAGACTTTACACTATTTTTAATCATATTTTCATTAAGAATATCAAATTTTATATTACTATCTTCTCTATTTTTATTCATGATTTCATTCATCTCCTTCATCATCAATAATATTTGAGATATTTGGGAGTTCTCTACCTCCTTTTTAGGCACTATTATCTTTTCTTCCACTGTTTTAATTTCCATAACCTCTTTCTCCTCTTTATTCATTTTGCTATCTACAATTTGAACATCATCTAAAACTGTTTCCATTTCGATTAAGTTTTCTATTTCTCGTTCCTCCTCACAACTTTCATCGACAATAAACTCAGATATTTCACTCTCTAAATTATTATCTTGATAATTCATTTTTTTTCAAATATGCTTTTTCTCAAAATTCAATATTTAAACAATATATTACTATTAATGTTTCATAAAATAGTTCCTTACCAGTTTCTTTTATCCCCATCTAACCATCACCCACAATAAACTATAGATAATACTTTTTTTATATCCTTATACAAACTAACTCTAATTAATTACAGTAACAATAACGATTAAAATTATGTGTCACAACATTATTTTCCCACATGCATGATTCACAGATATTTTGCACATAATAAAATATTTTCAAAATATATCGTTAATATTTCAATAATTGACATGGTCATAATATGTAATAAAATAATCGTAAGCCACATATGCATATTTTAAAATTTTATTTGCTAATTGTTTTACAACAATATAGTACTATTTTTAAGCAATCAAATCATCTACCACATAAAATTGCAATATTTTTAGTAATAAGCACTTAGTTCACTATAATAATCAAATCCTAAATAATTATTGCTATAATAAAATATTAAATTATCTATTTCGATGAGATATATATATCCTAAATACACATCACTTCCACTCTTTTAACATATATCGAAGCAACATGTATGGGCGCCATAATCTAACCTTCATCTCGTACATCCTCACTTCCAGATAATATATGATATGAAATAAAATGGGTTCTAGCTCAGTTAATAATTAATAAATAAAATATTCAGCATTAAAATTAAAATGTTTCACTAGCTCAAATTTAAAATACGAATAAGGTTCAGTTTATAAAAATAAATTAAATAAATATTTAATATTTTCATGAGACTTGAAGTGAAAATACAGGTGACAAGATAGATTACATTGAGCCAATATCCCACAGGATACTACCTCAATGGCATAAGAACACTATCCCCCCTTTATTACTATTTCAAATAACAAACTCATAGTATTCTTACGACTTTAATAACTTCTACTCACTAAGATTAAACTAATAATTAAGTCTTAATCTTCTATTTGTAATAATCTAGCTCAATAAAATAATCTCAGGTTCATAAAGTTTATTCTAAGTTAATTTAAAAATACGGTAGTAAAATATGAGAAGGGATTTTATGTCATAATCTACTACACTGAAACTAATAATAATAAATAATAATAATAATATTCTTCATTGTTTAACTACTACTGGATATCTTTTCTTTTCATTATATTTTTATTACCATAATAAAATAATAAAATAATATAATATGATCTTATATCTTCATGTAATGATATAATAAATACGTGGTAGCATTTTGATAATCTGATAAACAAAATATGTGTGGCAACTGATAGCATATAATTTAATATAATATTGTGATAACTGATTTATGACCAATAAAATAATGTAAAATTATGATTATTTAATTATAATGAATACCAATAAAATATTTAAAATTCTTAAAATAATTCTCTATTTATCTTTTGTGCAAAATTATATATTTGTTTCGATTATTATGCATATATCGTGATTTCATGCAGCGATGTGGAGAAATAAATAACTCGGACACAAAATTTTTGAAATAACAAAATTTAACAAAGTTTATTACTAACAACAAATAAATAAACAATTTATTTACACTATTTACAGTGGATATCCTTAACTTTTTTACTTTACAGTTTGATCTACCGGGTTATAAAAAAAATAATTTATATTTCAATTATATCTTTATTTAGATTTAGGACAAAATTTAAAAAAAAATGTTACTATTTGGTTTCTCATTATGGTTAACTTATTACAAATATATTTATCTACTTTATTAGCAACAGCATTTTATCCTTAATATTATTAAACTATCTTATTTTAAAAAATTCATACTTAGAAAAACATTCTATAGAAAACAAAATTTTATAATGAGTATGGACTTCTCAAAATATTAAAAAAAATTTCATCTTGCAAAGTCAAAGATGTTACACAAAATATTATCCAAAATTCAGTACTAGATTTTAGTATTTATCACACAATGTTTACTAATCATAATATATTCTTCTTTAAGCCTTACTTTAGTATGATATAAGTGTAATCATCAATATATTTCTGTTAATCAATAAACAAAAAATATACTATGCATATTGTTTACATAATTTACTTTGTACTATTGTATTTTAAAAATATGCAATACTTATTTTTCTCTTAAAAAAAATAATACTAAAGCATTTAAAATTATTATCACTTTAAAGAAAATATCTTTGTTTAGATACTTTATTTTAAAAAGTTTATATTTCATTTCCGAAATAAAATTCAAAATATATTCTATGATTCTTTTCTTTCCTTAGGATACTTTGGATCTTCAATTTTAAGTTATAACGTCCTATTCCTTCTAAGCAAATAAACCAATCTTATACAAAACGATAGCATAACCTAAGTTCTAAATTATTTATCATTTCTCTTAAACATATCTTACTGAACGATGCAGTTACATGAAATAAAGATAGCGAAAACAGATGCATAGGATTAAGGAAGAAAGCTAGAGTATTACTCTTAACATATCTCAAAATCATGGCACAGTGCGAAGAGGTATGACATTTACCTGCCTAATATCCTCTAGTACAGGGACGATGTTAAAGCTATTTCTTCAGCTTTATTAGAACATCAAATATTTAAAGAAATATAAACACTGTCCAAATAAAATGTGTATCAGTCATAGGGCTTTGTTAACTATGCTGATATTCACATAAAGACTAAATATTATTTCCATTCCTTATAACATCCTATTTCTTAAAACATCATCTTGGTTTCCTGTTCACTAAGTACTTCCAAGCCACTATCTCAACATTATTTCTCAAGATTTTTCCACATCTTACATCGATAAATAACTATCTGCATTTACAAAACAATAAATAAAATTCATTAATAGTTAAACAATCTTACGATTCCATAAGAAAAGTCTGCTTACTTCATTATTCTATATGTCTAATCATATACAATCTACTTAGACAATATTTGAATATCCAATAACATGAAAATTTTAAAAGAATCACATAATTATTTGTTATGTTGGATTATATCACTAATAAAAAAAAAAATCGTCGTATGCATATTTTCAAATCAATCCTATCTCATAATGTTTTTTAAAATGTTGTATGAAATGCGGTACATATAAGTAAAAAACTTTTACACTTCATTCTTCCAATTTATGGATGATCTAAAGAAAACAAAAAAAATATACATTATAAATTATCAATAGTTATTATTATTACCAATAACCTTTATCTAGTCATCGTGTTCAGTAGGCTTCCTTTATCCACTTGAGCATTGCAGATATAAAAAAAAATTCACACCCATACACTTTATATTAAAATATTTTTAGCTAAATTATTAGATTGTTATATTATAAAATTTTAATATTAATAAATTAATGTTTTTATGTTTTTCCTAATCTTATATAAAAATTTAGATTTAAACTAGGTTAACAAAATAAAAGGAATCAAAACTATAATTACATATTTTCTTGACGATAGTTCCTGATAAGTCCAAAATGTTTATTATTTTCTCTAGAGTTTTTAAAAATGTTCTCCTCCAAGCGCATTAAAGTTTAAAATAAAAATAATTATTAATCCATTTAGTAAAATTTATAGAAAATAATCCTTGGTTTTAGTATTTAGGATGATAATTATTAAATCATAATATTAATTAATCCCGTGAAGTTTTTTTAACTATTTTCTCTGCAACGGCGTATCCGATGCATCAATCCATCTAATTTAACTTTAAAAATATTCGATAAACTTTTAAGTACTATTTGTATTTCTATGGATCCATCTTTTATTCAACTATATGTTCACTTTTTTATATAAGTTTCCTTCTTAATACATTTAAACTTTCGTTTGGTATTTTTTATAAATCTCTTTTAAAAATAAAAAAAAACTTCAAGTACTTTTAAACAAATCTTTTCTAAATACATTTTAAATAATTCTAAGACCGGATATTTTAATATCAAAAACGCTTCTGTAACATATTCTCCTGGGTTCTTTCTTTAATTCTTGAAAATATTTTTTAAAAAATGTTACCTTCAGAAAGGATATAACATTTTACTCCTTTGAATATAATATTATATAAAATGATTCATGAGATATAATTGTCTTATTACTATTTAAAAATAAATCTTGGATAAACTTATAAATAATATGTTTCAATACATTTTTTAGACTCCGTATAATGTCCGAGCTGTGGTTTTTTATGTACCAAAACAGTTCTTCGGTTATGCATTAATAAAGCTGTATCAACAAATATTCCAAACATTTTTACAGTATTACAATTTATATCCATTTTATTTCGTAGTATATCCATCTCTATTGCGTAGTCTAGGTTAAATTTCAGATAAAATACTACTGGTAAGTACTTTAAAAAATTAGAAAATCATTTCCACGAAGTTTCTAAATTATTATATTTTAACACCCTCTTTTGCAAAAATACTTTTAAAATTATCAATTAGTTTTTGCAAAAATAAACGATAAGAAAGTACCAAAAAAAATTGATTAAAATAAAATTTTAAAAATACTATCTTTTTGATAGTTATAATTTACCTTTCTCTGGTTTCAATACATTATTAATCTCCCCCGATAACCTCGTGCAAATCATATTTATAGTCTGTAAGAATACCTATTCCTATTGGTTAATTCTTACTTTAGCTTGAGAACAAATTTACATATTTTCAATTTCAAGTAGAATTGAATTTCAAAATTAGAAATTATGATGTAATAAAATTTAAAAATATTATTTAAAATTCCACTTTTACTTCAATTATTATTTTATTAAAACTATTTAAACATTTAAAATAACTTTTAAAATAATTTTAATAACCCATTCCATTTATCTATTTTTATTTAAACAAAATATTTAATTTTTTTTTTTTTAACTGTATTCGTCTTTATTACATCATTTAAAACATTACATATGATAGTTAACTTAATATTTATTATTATTTGCTAGGTGACAATTCCATCCAATTCTATAATATAACTTTTAAAATATTTTAAACTTTGTTATTAATTCAAACAAGCGTGTGTGTGAAAGTATATAGTATACAAGTCACATGATTAATAACTTTGACAGACGATTTTTAATCTATTTCTCTGCCTAGATTTATAAAATTGATACACTTATTATATTATATAAAATAATTATAAAATTTGGAAGAACAATTTAGAAAATATAGAATTAAATACAATTCTCACCATCATAAAGTTTATTTTTAAAATATATTATATTAATTTTGACTATTAAATATGATTATAAATTTAAACACTGTATTTATTAACTTATCAGTTTTAAACTATTAAAATCGAATTTATTAAATATACTTTTAATTTTTATAGCTGTGTTATTTAATATGGCCAGCTTTTACAACCATATGAAACAATATTTTAAACTTTACTTAACTACTTTTTAAATAATTCGCTATAATTTTATATACCATGTATTTTCTTTAGCTTTAAATTGTACTTTAAAAATATAATCGACAAACTATAATTAATGTATTAAAAGAACATATGCTAAAATTTAAAATTTTTAGTAATTGACTGTTATGAACTATTACTGGCCTATAGAAAAGGGCACAATATATATAATCATGACAGACAAAATAAATCATGGTCTTTATTCCCAGGTGGCTATAAAGTCACCAACCAAGGCAGTGTTGGTGGCTGAAGGCAGAGGGTGATAAAAATCCTCTAATTGTGAACCCAGGCTGCCATTTGATGACAACTTTTTATTTAGGTACTTACAACTGCATATCACTTTCAAGTGAAGGAATATTGCAAGAATTAAAAGAACTGTCTTATATTAAATGGGATATTATTGGACTTTGTGAAGTTAGAAAAAAAGGTAAAGAGACAATTGATTTAAAAAGTGGACATGTACTCTACTATAAAGGCACAAATATTGGAAGTACAAGTGGAATAGGATTTATTATAAATAAAAAGTGGAAGAACAACATTGTGGAGATTGATGGTGTATCAGACAGAGTGGCAAGATTAGTTATACAACTTAATAGCAGATACCAAATGCAGATAATTCAGGTTTATGCCCCAACAAGTTCTCATAGTGATGAAGTAGTAGAAGATTTTTATATGGATGTACAAAAGGCTTTTGATCAGAGTAAACAACATTTTAAAATTGTTATGGGAGACTTTAATGCTAGAATTGGTAAACAAATGAAAGTGCTGTAGGTAATTTTGGTTATGGTAATAGAAATGAGAGAGGACATAGACTTGTGGAGTTTGCAGAAAAAGAAAAACTTTATATTATGAATTCTTTTTTTTTTTTGAGAAAAATGTTAAAAGGAAATGGACATGGAAGCATCCAAATGAAGGTACAGCAGAATTGGATTATATTTTGACTAACAGAAAATACATATTTCAAGATTGTAATGTTCTTAATAAATTTAACACAGGAAGTGATCATCGATTAGTAAGATGTAAGATACGTGTTAATGCAAAACTAGAGAGACACAAATTATTAAGAAAAACAATATTTACAGTTGATATTCCTAATCTTCAGAAACATTCTAATGAATTTAAATTAGAACTTACAAATCGGTTTCAAGTATTAGTAGATTTTGAACATGATTCAGATTTGAATGAAATTAATATGAAAATAACTGATACACTTTTAAAAACTGCAACAAAGATAGCTGGTAGAAAAAAGCAGCAATTGACCAATAAAATTTCTACTGAGACTAGAGAATTTATGAAGAAAAGAAGGAATATGAAGATATACAAAAATGATGCATTAAAAAGGATTGAGTATCTCGAATTTTGTAAAATGGTGCGGAAAAGAGTTGAAAATGATATAAGAAAGTATAACTGTGAACTAGCAAGGAAAGCTGTAGAAGAGAATAAAAGTCTCAAGAGTGTAAAACAACATTTTGGTATTGGTAGGAAATTTATATCTGCAATAAGAAAAAAAGATGGAATTATTACTAAAAAGAGAGATGACATCATGAAATGGGTAGAAGACTTCTATCAAGAATTATATAGTAATAAAGAACAAGTAACTCCTATATCTATTATATCTTCTGAATTGCCCAGAATTTTAAATGAAGAAGTGAGACATGCAATTAAATTTATGAAGAAAGGAAAGGCTCCAGGTAATGATGGAATTATAATTGATATATTAAAAGAAGCAGGTGAAGAAATAGAAAAATTTTAGCAAAGTTATATACCAAATGTCTAAATGATAAAGATGTACCAGATGATTGGAAGAATGCAGTATTAATATTAATATTTTAAAAAGGTGATAAAGAAGATATTAGAAATTACAGACCTATCAGCCTTTTATCAGTTTTATACAAAATTTTTACTAAGATAATTACAACTCATCTACAGAGAACATTGAATTTCCACCAACCAAGAGAACAAGCTGGATTTAAAAGTGGTTTTAGTACAGTAGATCATATCCAGGTATTGAGAGAAGTTATAGAAAGGACAAATGAATATGAGTTGCCATTATGCTTTGGATTTGTAAATTATGAAAAGGCATTTGATTCTATAAACATTTCTTCAGTGATTAAAGCATTGGATCATCAAGGTATAGATCCAGGATATTGTCATATTTTAAAGAATATTTATAAAAATGCAACAGCAACAATTAGATTACATAATGATACTAGGAAAGTCAACATTGAGAAGGGTGTAAGATAGGGTGACTCCATATCTCCAAAACTTTTTACAGCAGTGCTGCAAGAAGTATTTTGTGGATTAAAATGGGAAGCTAAAGGAGTGAAAGTAAATGGAGATTATTTAAGTCATTTAGATTTTGCAGATGATGTAGTTGTTTTTGCAAATAATGCTTCAGAGCTGCAGGAAATGTTGCAGGAGTTATCAGATGAAAGTAGGACTAAAGATAAATGTTAAAAAGACTAAAGTAATGTGTTATGGATTTTCTCAAAATATGAAAATAAAGATTGATTATGATGAGTTAGAAGAAGTTAACAGTTACAAATACCTTGGTCAGATTATTAATACAGATATAAACATAATGGATGAAATTAATCATAGAATTAAACTTGATTGGAGTGCTTTTGGTAGAAATAACTTGATACTAAAAGGAAATATGCCAATGTGTTTGAAATAGGTTTTTAATAAATGGGTTTTATCAGAGACTTGGACAATTAATAGAAGAGCAATACAGAGACTTCAGATCACTCAAAGAAGTATGGAGAGATACATGTTAGGAGTAACAAGAGATCGAAAATGCAAATATGGGTAAGAGAACAAACAGGTGTTACTGACCTTATTGAAAAAATTAAAAGACTGAAATGGAGTTGGACTGGACATACTGCTAGAAGAGATGATAATAGATGGACAATTGAAATCTTAAACTGGATTCCAAGAGATTGTAAAAGACCCAGCCACATGTGAGATGGATGGATCAAATAATAAGTGTGCAGGGGTGATGTGGAGAAGAGAAGCTAAAGATCGGAGATGTATTGAAGTTTGAGAGACCTTCATCTTGCAGTGGATTGATAATGGTTGAGGATGATGAATTGTGGTTTGTTAACATAAGATTTATAAAGTTATAGAAAGGAAAGACCATATACAAAATATATTCTTTGAATTAAATATATTGTTTTAGCATTTTTCATGCTAAACATTTTTTCAGGCGTTTTTTTTTTTCAAGAGAGCATTTATGTTTATGGCTTTTTTTAGTGGACAATTTTGTTGTGAGGTTTTATGTACACACTTTCCCCCTTTTATCAAATTTTATATACTTGAAACACATTTTTAATACAATTGATAAATTAATTTATATATATACATTGTGATAATTACTTGTTTAAATTTAAAACTTGAATTTATTTGCAATCAAATGTACATATACAGTTTTTAACTTATTAGTATGACACCATATACTTATCATGCAAGATGAAGATAATTAATATCTACTATGTAATGTTGAATGGGACAATAAATATTATATTTAAGGAAATGTATATTTAATAATTGGCTATTATGATTAGAAGTTATATATATATATAATATTTAAATACATGCATATTGTCTATACTAAACTTAATATAATAAGGACTTGAACTCAGACTTTCAAATTCGCCACAGTTAACCCCTCCATCTCATACAACTGATACACATGACCACATACATGTAGAAAAGATCAATAATCTCCAAAATACATACTTCATGCCGAACTAGCATTTATCAGTTGGTCCAGATCATCATCTTCCACATATATATACAATCTCTGTTCAGTTTATATTAGAATGGCAAATCTTCAAACTATAATGAACAAGCTTCAATCTTCTCGACTCTCCAACTCTTCAGCCATTTATATCATTAAAAATCTGAGATGATGTGCTCAAAACCCTTGTTGATACCAATATTATTGTCATACCCATGTTGAACTTAAGTCAATCTAACTTGTCACACATAGCATTTTAATATGTCTATTTAATTATACAGCAGAAGGATGGACCAAATACAGGTATATTATCTATACTAAACTTACTGTAATTATACATAATTGAACTCAGATTTTCAAACTCCTACTAGCTATCCACTCCATCTTATATAACTGATACACATGACCATATATGTGTGAAAAAGATCAATGTTCTCCAATATACATTCAGCTTGAAATACATATATTGGTGATTTTCACATGTATGTGGTCATATATATCAGTTGTATAAGATGGTATGGATAGCTGTGGAGAATTTGAAAGTCTACAGTAAGTTTAGTATAGACAATATACATGTATTTAAATATTACATATTCAGCCTGTATTTGGTCTATCCTTCTTCTATATAATTAAATAACATATTAAGGTTCTATATGTGAGGAGTCTGAATTACTTAAAGTTAACATGAGTATAACAACAATATTGGTATCATCAAGAGTTTTTAGCATTCCATCATCAGATTTTCAATATGGAAAGCTGAAGAATTGGAAGGTGGAGAAGATTGAAGCCTGTCCATTAAAATTTGAAGATTTGTTATCTTAATTTAAAATGAGCAGTGAATGATTGTATATGTGTGGGAGATAGTGATCAGGATCAACTGATGAATGCTGGTTCAACACAAAATACATACATTGGAGATCATTGAACTAATAAGATGGATTGGATAGCTGTGAGGAGTTTGAAAACCTGAGGTCACAGGTCCTTATAATTATTATATATATATATTAGTTGTACCTACAACTTTGCTTATGTTAGTAGAATAAAAGAATGTAACACAATATATAGCTCTTCCCATGGCCTACATATTTATTTATATATTTAAACTAAAATTCTAAAAGTTGATCAAATCCAGTTTTTGCAAGTGAGAAATTAAATACATGGAATAAATGACATTAAATATTATTTTGCTTTACCAAAAACTATATTATCTCCATTTCGGTATTTCAAGAAGCATGTCACAACATTTTTTGTATCCGTTTTAAAAATTTTCCAATATCTGTAATCTTTTAATTGGTACTGTCCTTTTGTTGCATTTTTATGAAACCATTCGAAAATGGTTAAGAAATTTTTGATGCATATTGTAAATTACCAATTTTTTTGTAACAATTAAGTACCATGAAATAAAATCCATAGCCAGTGTAATTTTTCAAAAAAGAGAGAGAGAGAAAATCATGGAAAATTCATCAAGATTGGTGCAATGTTTGTTAAGTTATAAACTAACTAACAAACAAATAAACTAACTTTCACAATTATATAGCAACTAAACTGTATGTGGAGCTTTGCTTATGTTAATAAAATAAAAATATACATAATGCCATATGTAGCTGTTCTATATTTATATAATAATACATGAGTTATCAACAACAGTATCACAAAGAACACAACTCTTACAGTCAGTTATACTACTGAATTTGAATGTCTTTTAATATTTTAGCTTAAATATATTTCTCACATAAATTAATTTTTTAAAATGGCTATTAAATGTTAACATCATTGTAAGATAAATTATTTTTATCATCTAACATTAAATAATGAATGTCTCCAGAAATTTTTTTAAAACTTTTTAAATTTTTCATAATAGCATACAGTTTTGGATGTACACGTTTTGAATGGTATTATTCTTCTCTTTTCTTTCAATACTGTTGGCCTGATCAGTGACAATACTAGCATGGGAATAAAATCCAATATTCAAGAATTTAAAGTTTCAGGTTCAATTTCCATGCTAGTACTGTCACTGGTCAGATTAGCAACACTTGAATAAGAGAGAAGAATAAACCAATCGGAATGTTATGTATATATACTAATCTATATTCAAGAAACTAATGGTCCAGATTTAATTCCCATGCACACCTGAAGAAGAGAGAGTAACATCAATTGAACCATTGTGTATATGCTAGCCTGTGTGCTAATACTAGATGATGGAAAATCGTCCAACATATACGTACAGTTAAAATGTTATAATCACAAACATTCAGGCAAACACAGTGTCACTTGTCAGTGAGAAATTAAATATATGTTATAAATAATTAAGGTACTTGTGAATTGTTCCTTTGCTCTTTTTGCCGGATGTTTTTTTTTTTTTTGGTTAATTATTTACTTTAGGGGATGTCATGTTTTAAACAATATGGCTATTTTTTTTTAAAAAAAAAAAGATTATTGTATTAAATATTTTGATTTTTTTTTTAAATGATTATAAAAACACAATAAATTACACTAAATTCCAAATAAAATTTACTATTACTATAATAAACAAAATAAAAACACGATAAAAGAATACTCACTTTGAATATGTTTTGAAATTACACCACCTTTCCGTTCGCACATCTTTTTTATCATGACCATTAGAACACACTTTTCATGCTGGCACTCGTCTTCTTCTGTCGCTTGTAAATTCTAAATTTTAATCATTTTTGCAAAAGATTAGGAAAAATAATTAACTAACAGTCTGAACGAATGCTATGGTAAACATAAAAAAAAATCATGGCAATGTTCGTAACGTGTTAACAGCTTATATGTTATAATATATGTAAAAAAATAAAATTCATTAAATGTTGTGAATGGCATTTATTAAAAAATATTATTTTTTAAAGTTAATATGAATTTATATTTGGTTTCTTAAAATTTTTTTAAATTTAACAAGTAACATATATTCGATCAAATAATTTTGACGAAAATAACAGATACCTCGATGCCCCTGAAAATGGATAATTAACCAAAAAATGCCCGGTGAAGAGATTGAAGGAACAATATGTAAGTACATAATCAAAATAAGAGTCATAGATCACATGACCCTATACTCTTAAGCTTGTAAGTTATAAATAATGAGGATTGCCAATTCCTCAACAAGCTTTGTGATAAATGCTTAGCTAGAGAAAGCATTTAAATTATCTGTCAGGACCCCCTCCCCCCCCAACCTTTAATTAATTTAAAATATATTTATAAAATCAAATTTTACTTTGCTTTACCAAAAACAATAATTCTCCCCATTTCTTTAGTACTTATTTCAAAAAGCAGGTCACATTTGAAAATGGTTACAATTTTGACATGTTGCAAATTACCAAATTTTTTGAAACAAGGAGCATCAAGCAAAAATTCATAACCTATGTAATTCTCCATAATAAAAAAAAAAGGCAAAAAAAAAACCATGCAAAATTCGTTAAGATTGAGGCAATATTTGTTGTGTTATAAAGTAACAAACAAGTTTTCAAATTTATGTAGTAACAAGAAAAAGAATATATATATATATCACATGATAACAACCAAAATTTATTTAAATCACGAATTGATAATCTAATATCATGGCAATTTCTATAAATAAATATATGTAATTGCAGATTTTTTGAATAAAATTTTTATTTTTTATTAACATTATTTTAATACTTTTATTTGATTTTATACTAAAATATTCACAAGTCATTGAAATTTTATTGCAAAAGTAATAGTGATAATACATAATGTTTGATTTTTATGCAGCATCTTCTATTTACCTTTAGTACTGGATGATCATTTCAGGTAGATTTAACATTGTTAATGATTTTTCATAATTTCTTAATATATATAATTAAAATGTACTCTCTGCTTTCAATAACCTATTTTTTTTAAAGGAAATAAGTATATTAACATTGCATGACTGAAACTTTATGATTCTGCATGATTACTTAATCTGATAATAACTAAGGGGGAAAATCACAAGCAATTTTATTAATTGAACAAGACATTACAAATATTTTTGTATAATACTAAATATGATGACTGTCATAAAAAAATAAAGAGATTAAATTTCTTTATGAATTATAACATCACTGCATGTGACTATTTACTTCAGTAAAATATTGACATTTAGCTTTACGTGAATTATAATGTAACTTAATACACTGTACAGGCCTACACATGTGCACATATAATGTAATATATAAGAGATTCAGACTCAAACTTTCACATGACCCTCAACTCTCCATACCATATCATATTGCTGACCCACGTGATCACACACATATAAAAAAGATAAATAATGACCAATATACATATTTTGTGCTAAACCAACACTCATCTGTTGGTCCAGATTACCATCCTCACACACACATATATATAATTTGCTCAGCTTTATAATAAGATAGTCAATTTTTATACTTTAATGGACAGGCTTCAAACTACTCCAATTCACAACTATTTAGCCATCTATTTCATTAAAAATCTGATGATGGAATGTTCAAAGCTCGCGTAAGTGCCAAAGTTGTCATCCTACCCATGTTGACATTAGTCATTCTGACACCTCATGTACAGGAGAATAATCCATTTATACATACATATGTGAGGGATGGGAAGACCTTTAAGGCACTATGTTTAAATATGTAACTTAATACAATGTACAGACTTACACCCACCTGCACATATAATATAATATATATAGGGGATTCGAACTCAGACTTTCACATAATCTTCAACTCTCCATGCCATCTCATATTGCTGATCCACCTGATCACACACATGTTGAAAAGATAAATAATCATTAATATACATATTTTGTGCTAAACCAGCACTCATCAGTTGGTCCAGATGTGTGTGATCAGGTGGGTCATCAATATGAGATGGCATGGAAAGTTGAGGGTTGTGAAAGTCTGAGTGTGAATTATAATAATAAGTTTATTGATAATTTTTATTTTTTTATGTTTGTATTTAATAAAAGTTTATTTTATCTTAAAGTTTCTCTAATATTGCAAAAAATATGTAATATATTTTCATTTGGGGGATTTTAATATATATTATTTTTCTATTTTAATATTGTTGCAATCACTTTTAACAATAATAAATATTAACATATTTAACCTATACTATCTAATTTTAGAAATTATAGAATCTTTTTATTTAAAAATATTAACTGACAATCAGTTTTGCATTTTTAATTCAAATTTTTTAAAAAAAACATTTTCCTGTGTTTTAATTGATCAATCATCATTTTCAAAGCTTCTTTTCTATTTGTAATGCAAATTCTTAGCTAGTCAAAACACAGAAATTAATAAAAGCATTAAAAATCAGATACATGGAAAAGAAACCTTGAGGAACACTGCTATACAAAAGAAGAAACAAAATAAAAAGCATTAGTAATTATTTAATGTTATAAAGTAAATATTAAGATAATGGAAGTAGGAAGACAACCACAAGAAAACCATTTTTTTTAATTACAGAGTAAAACATTTTATTTTAAAATAAAAACAATTTATTTCTAAAATAATTTAATAGTTTAATAGATTAAAATTTATTTGACCACAGGATTTTTACAAGTATATGTAAAATATTATTAATCCATAGTTTCAATTTTATTTTTAATTTGTAGAACTTTTTGTGATGTTAAGAGTATATTTTTTACCTTACTTTGTAAACCTAATTCTGTTAAGATTGAAAAAAAGATGCTCATTACAAGTAGGCTTATTAATTTATAGATATTAAGCCTAAATGTTTTTTTTTTTTTTTAAATTTTGTTCATAAATATATATACAAACTAATTTATTTATAAAAGGTTAAATATAAAATATAAAATTTTGTTTGGGCAATAGAAATTATAAACTTTTTTTTTAAATTAACAACTATATGCTTCACTTTGCTTCACTTGAAGATATTCCAAATGATTGTTAATAAAGAGGAAAAAGTAATATTGTCGATTTAAATATTGTAAGAAATAGTGCCATATTTCAGTGGAAATTTGAAACAAGTCTAGATTTATGAAAATATAATTACATCAAGAAAATTATTATATATAAACAAATAATTTGTTAGTTATTATTGTATTGATTTGAAAGTTTGAATGAAAATTATTATTAATTTAATTTTTTTGAATACATAGGAATTAAATATCTGTTTCAAAACAAACTTTTTTTTTTAAAAAAAAAATACATATTTAATTAAAAAATGAATCACAATTCCTACAAATAAAAGAAAAAGTAACCATGAAGATAGGAGTGTGGTACCTTTTCATCAGTGGTGAATGCCATATCATATTACAACAATATTTATTCTTTTTACATTCAATATATCCATTTGACTAATTAAGTCCATTACTTTAAACTACATACTCAGTTAGAGATCACTATTGACTGGTTATTTGGGTTGAACTTGTGATAAACAAATTTTCAGGTTTATCTGGCTTAAATTTGAGTATGGTGTCCTGATCATAGATGATAACCATGCCAAGAAATCATTTCTTCTATAAAATGACTGACTTTAATGATTTTTTAAAAACAAATCTGCATTATTTTTTTGTTTTATTGAATTATATTTATTAAGAATATAAACCGTATATTTTTCATTAATCTTTAATAAAAGAACTTTTAAAGAAAGTATTATTTCAACTATTATTCTAATTGCATAACAAAAATCTGAGTTCAATCCAATTTTTCTATTTATAATTTCCCTTCTCTTCGTAACTCCAGCAATCTTTTTTATTCCATCCATATCACTTGCAGTTTCTTTCTAAATCATTTACAATATCCCAGGATTCAATTTAGATTATCAATTGTCCATTTATTGTCATTTCTTCTATAAACATATCTAACTTACAATTATCCTCATTTTTTTCAATAACAACAATCAATACTCATTTTTTCTCTCATTCATATATTTCACTTTAAATTCCTTTTTAATAACAGTCTGCAGTCTCTAATAAGTGCTCAAATACAACAATTTTTTAAAGCTTTCTCAAGAACACACACATATATATATATATTCAAGTAAATATGTGATTTACAGTTAACAAGTCTTGATAAAGAAAACATCTATTTTTTTCTTTTTCATTGCCTTTCTTCTGTTTTGTTTTGTTTTTGTCTATTATTTATTTATTTTTATGTCTTATTTATATTGGGCATTAATAATATAGACTGATATTAGTGTTAGTTATATCAAAAGCATTTTATAAATAGACAGAATGCCATTTGTATCATCACATGTATGTACATTTAGGTTAATTCACATAATAATAATAATAATAATAATAATAATAATAATAATAATAATAATAATAATAATAATAATAATAATAATAATAATAATAATAATAATAATAATAATAATAATAATAATAATAATAATAATAATAATAATAATAATAATAATAATAATAATAATAATAATAATAATAATAATAATAATAATAATAATGATGATGATGATGATGATGATGATGATGATGATGGTGATACTGCTGCTGCTACTGCTAATACTACTACTAATGATGATGATGATGATGTAAGAAGATTTTTCTATGAATGATTAAATAAAAAAAATTTCATATCATGAATCACTCTTCTATGAAACAAATTTATAAAAACATTTTTTGCATTATATTAGTGAATTTATCTATATGAGATAACTTATCCACATTCCATATTATTGAACCATATTCCATTATAGGAAGTACAAGTGTGTTGAACAAACATATCTTAACAAAAATATTAAAGTAACATCCATTATTGAGAATAAGGCCCAATATTTTATTGGCTTTACATAAAATATTATCCACATAAGTTGTAAAAGATCCATTTTGATTAAACCATATTCGAAAGTTTTTATAACACTTTTTATATTCAATAATTTCCTTATTTATATAATGTGAGTCCACATAGTATTGAATTTTTCTTGTATATGTAATAATACATTTCTCTATATTTATGTGCCTGTTATTCTTAAGAAACCATTCATAAAAGCTATCTATATAAGATTGAAGCTCTAAATGATCAATATAGCAAATGGTTAATTTAAATATTTTGCAATTATCAGCATATGTTAATAGACTATCCTTCACTATATATCTATTCAAATCATTTATATATATTGCAAATGATAATGGTGCTAATACATTATCTTGTGGAACACCTTATTCATTAATATAAGTATGTGAAACATTATTATATTTAATAAAAAAAGGTCTATTTTGCAATAATGACATAAACCAATTTAACAAATTCAATGAGAAGCCCATGTCAAACATTTTATTTAAAAATTCAGTATGAATAACTCTATCAAAAGCGTTACTTAAATCAAAATAAATTACATCAAGTTTCTTTTGATTAGTTATAGAATGAGCAATAAGATCATGTATAGTTAATAAATTTGTTTCAACAGATCTACATGGTAAAAATCCATGTTGAAAACTGGAAATCAATTAATTTGACCAATAATAGATACCATTATATATACCCTTCTCTAATACTTTTGAAAAAATAAACAAAACTGAGATTGGTCTATAGTTAGAAACTTCTGAAGGAGAACATTTTTTATGTATTGTATAAACTTAGTAGTTTTCAAATAAGATAGAAGAATACTTGTTTGAATTGAAAGATTAAAAATATATTCCAGAGGACATGACAGAATCTCCACACAAACTTTTATTAAAAATGCAGAATATCAAACACCAAGACTAGAAATTTACATTTATTTGATCAACAGCTTTTTAAATATCTTCTTTAGTTACAAATCTTATTCTAATGCCATAACCCAAAATTTTCCTGTCACTATTCTCATCCTCATCGTCTACCTCAGTAAAAGTATATCACATTACTTTTTTTCTTATTGTAATTATATTTTGCATTATTTTATTTTTAAAATTAAAGTACTTCTTTTTGATACTATGTGATGAAGTGAGGCAGGGAAGAAATTGTAAAGTGGAAAGGCAAGAGGTTTAGATGGATAGGCAACAGAGATGGTGATGAATTTCGGAAATAGAATAAAATTAAATTCATTAATATGTAGATGGTGATGAATTTAGGAAATATGACAAAAATAAATCTTTTATCATGTTTTAATAAGATGGCACAAAAGAGAGAATTTCCAGATAGCTGGAATAATACAAGAGTAAGGCTACTATTTAAAGGAAAGGGTAATGGTCATAGAAAGTTAAACATAATAGTGTTAATGTTAGTGTTATATAAAGTTTTCACATATATGATGGCTGGAAGGGCCACAAAGTGGATGGAAGAAAATAATATAGTGAGAGAAATGCAAAGAGGTTTTTGATCGAATAGACATATAGTAGATAGGGTATTTGTAGTCACACAACTTATAGACAGGTAGACAGTTTTATATGGCTTTGTAGATATAGATAAGGCATATTATAGAGTAAATAGAAATAGATTATGGGTAAGTTGAATAAATTTGGGAACGAATGAAGCTTTAGGGGATCTTGATTAAGAGTTTGTATGAAAATAATTACTATACATATCAATTAGGAAATATAGAATCAGTTAAAGTTGAAAAATGGAGTGGGACTAAAATAAGGATGCCCTATGCCACCCTATTTTGCTTTTATTTATTATATTTGAGAGAAATGGAGATAGCAATGGAAAGACCAGGAAGAAAGGTAGATATACCATTAATAGTTAGCATGAAATTATGTATATTATCAGGTCTTTTATTTGCTGATGATAAATGCTTGTGCACAGAAAATAGGGAAGATATGGAAGTTATTCTGAAGACATGCATAAGGGTGGGTAAAGAGATGTAGAATAAATTAAATGAAGAAAAATCAAAAGTAATGATGATAAACACTGGGGAAAGAGAAGAGAAATAATTTTTACTGGGAATAAAAAGTTAAATGTGATGAATAGGTATAACTATTTGGAAATTGGCTTAAGTAATCAGAGAAATTGCTTGTATGAATGGGAGAAAAAATTGATACATGAAGTGAAGAAAAGAAAGGGACGGATAAAGAAATTAACAGTGTTTTCATATAATAAATATGATATAGCTAGAATTGTATAGAAGGGAATGACAATAGCAGGATTAACTTATGATAATGATGCATTATGTGTTAGTAAAGGAGTTTTAGATTACTTAGAAAAAGCACAAAGATAAATATAAAGACATGCATTACATTCAGATGTGTAGTCAGCAAAGGAGGCAATTTAAGGAGAAATGGAATGGTCAAGTTTATATGAGAGGTGCAAAAAATAAAATGAAAATGTTTTGTAGATTGCAATTTATGGATAATAAGAGAATATCCAAAATAGTATTTAATTAGGTTATGCTTAAATGACAGGCATCAATGTGGGTGAGAAAGGTACTATGGTATGCAGAAGATTTGGATAAAAACTTTATGTCAGTATACTTTTTAGGAGAATTGTTGACTGTTATAGTGGCAATGAATGGAGTAGAAGAATATATGCATTAATAAAAAATAGGAAGTTGGAAAGATGGAGAACTGGTATGGAAAGTAAAAAGAGTTTAAATATATATAGAAGTAAACAGAATATTGGGTGTTAATTTATCGTAATAGCAAGGAAAGTAATTTATTATTTAAGGCTCAAACAAGATTGTTAGCTACAAGGGAATATACACATAAATGGAGAAATGTGGGTGATTTAATATGCAAGTTATATAAGGAAGGCATAGAAAATATTAGGCATCTGTTACTTGAATATAAATGCTTACAAGCAGAAAGGGTGATATAATGAAGTTATGAGAAAATAAATATAAACAAAGTAATTACACAGAAAGTGGATTCTTGGTTTTTATGCTGGATTTTGAAAAAAATAAGGAGGGATTTAGATATAAAGGCCATAGAGTAGACAAAGATAATGTTGTGGGAATAAGATAAAGCAGGATAGAGAAGAATATGGGGAAAATTTAGAGTGGGGAATGGAAAGAGAAATAGCTAACAGGTATATCTGGGCATACTGGCTGAGAGATTCCTGAATCCAAGAAAGGATAAATCATAGTGCATTGCATAGGCAGAAGACCCAAGTGGTATCCATTTTAAAGATTAGATAGTCACAAACCTAAATAATTCTCAAAAGTTTATTTCGGTTATCATATAGATATGCATCTTGATCTCTTTCTAAATGGATTAAAATATAATACAAGTTGTCAGATTAAATTTAGAAGATGTTTATAATTGATTATTAAGACTAGAATTGTAATAAAAATCACTTAACAATATGATAGGCACTGCACAACATTGCAATTTAAGTTTTTCATTACAATAACAAATTTACAGGAGTGCATTAATAGATTATGCTACATGAACAATTTACAATGTAATTTTAATGCATAAATGCTATTTTACTTTTTATAAAGCCATTTCAATTAAAAAACAACAGGTGTTAATATTATTTAGTCCTCCTAATACAAGTCTTGCCATTCACAGATGAATTTTTTTCAAACATGTATTAAAATTGTCCTGCATTATTTAGTACAATAGTAAAAGTGGCAGCCTGAAAGGTAAACATTTTTGGACTAATTATTATCTGAAAAAAAATCTCAGACAGATGAATAAATGTTTATTTTCGACCTGTTACTTTGGTTCTCAAATACCATTTGGCCCTTAAAGCTGATCAAAAACTTATAAATACTACTAGATGCAGATTTTAGTAGTTTTCCAATGTATTATTGTTTCATGACAGCAGTTTTATGTTTGATATATCTAAAAACTAACTGTTAAAATATATTTGGCAAAACATTAATTATATTAATACATTTTTTACATATTCTTGTTAATAAATCATTTAGTAAATAATATTTAGTGTTTATTATGTCAATATAAGATATCACAAAGTGTCTTTATAAAAATTTAAACTCTATGAGGATTATACACACCTGCCCAATCACAATTACGTAATATACATATATGTCGCATCTGGAGACGAGGTTGATGAATACATCGTCGACAAGCTAAAAATGAAGTTTGGCTGTTGAATAGCAGGCATTGATAAATATGAGAGTGGCTATAGAAAATACAAAGGAATATGTATCAGTTCAAGAAATAATGGATGAAATTAATAGGTTGAAGTTGCAAATAACAATGGCAAATGACTCTCATACCAGCCTCAGTCTACAAACAGATCAATTATGTATTGGCAGGTGCAACGTCAAAATTTTTCAATCAGATGAGTAATGAAAGGATTGAATGGCTTTACATAAATAGCAGAATAATTTTTAGCATAAAAAAAGACAAATCAAAACAAACCTCAACTTTTGATGACCTAAGAAACATATCTATAGAAGAAGATATTGATTCAAAAATCTTGGCTCGAATACTATTTAAAAAATTGAATAACTTGGTAAGAGATAAAATATCATCAACACATCATACTGTTAATGGTAAAAGAGCCATAAGAATACAAGAAGCAATAAAGTATGCAAAGGAACTTAAAACAGAGTACTTAGCAATACAAATTGGATTTTAAGTCAGTGTTTGATCTAGTTAACTGGTCATATCTCATAAAAGCCCTGAACAATCTGATTCAAGAAGACAAATATCTAGAGCATACTATAGTGAATTACATAAAAAATAGTAGAATGTCCTATAAAAATTATATGTGCAGATCTAAATTCTTCATCCCAGAGACAGGTATTCCCTAAGGATCACCATTGGCAGCTCTATTATTCACAAATTACATAGACCCCATGATAAAGAAATAGAGACATTGGTTAATGGAATCTATATACTGCATTTGGGTGTCACAATAGGAGTCACTGCTTTTATTGATGACATTATAATAATAGTAGAAAATAGTTATAATATTACTGTAGTGATGAATGTCCTAAAAAAGTTTCAAGAAATTACAGGTTCAGTAGTTCAATCTAACAAATCAGCAGCATGGCAATTAGCAATGGGTAAAAGAATACCATCTGATAAAGAAATAGAGACATTGGTTAATGGAATCTATATACTGCATTTGGGTGTCACAGTAGGAGTCACTGCTTTTATTGATGACATTATAATAATAATAGAAAATAGTTATAATATTACCATAGTGATGAATGTCCTAAAAAAGTTTCAAGAAATTACAGGTTCAGTAGTTCAATCTAACAAATCAGCAGCATGGAAATTAGCAATGGGTAAAAGAATACCATCTGTATTTATAGCTCAGCCAAAGTCATTACTTGGATTGCCAGTATATATGTCAAAGACATGTATGAATGGTCACTTAAATCAACTAATTACAAAAATAATCGAAGAAAGGATTAATAATTTCACATCATTCAAGCTGTATAAAGTAACAAGAACTCAATTGTTCAATGCAATTGCAACAGGAGTTCTTAGTTATTATGGTCCATGGGTCAAACTATTTAACAAAACAATTCATAGAATAAACCAGATGGTTAAAAACTTTATCTGGAGGAAGAAATCTAGATTACTATCAATGGCAATATTACAGTTACCCATTAATAAGGGAGAGCTTAACTTAGTTGATCCAAAAGTATATGTAAATTTTATTACTGCAAGAACATATTTAAATGTTATTAAGGATCAATACTTCAGTCCACAAACAGGGGATATAAAAATATATAGTGAAATAGGGGTGGAGAGAAGATCTTATTTGGCAGATATGCTTATTGCATATAAGGACATACTAGATGACCTAAATGTGCAAAATTTGGAAGGCATTAGATATAAAGACATAAGAAGGATAGTAAAACCTCATGAAAATTCATGGATAAATTGCTCAATGAAAGGAGTCCTAGTTAAATTCCATTCAATTTATACACCACAGACTGGTGGATATAAAAATATATAGTGAAATAGGGGTGGAGAGAAGATCTTATTTGGAAGATATGCTTATTGCATATAAGGACATACTAGATGACCTAAATGTGCAAAATTTGGAAGGCATTAGATATAAAGACATAAGAAGGGGAGTAAAACCTTATGAAAATTCATGGATAAATTGCTCAATGAAAGGAGTTCTAGTTAAATTCCATTCAATTTATACACCACAGACATATTTGAAATTCATATTCAAGTTGATCAATGGAATTTTACCGACCACAACATACATTAATAAAAGATTGGGAATGAGCTTAGATGAAACTTGTTCATTTTGTAAAAATAAATGTGAAACATTTCAACACTTACTAGAAGGAAGGCAGTGCTTTTGGAAAGCTAAGATACAGAGTTTTCAAAATCCCAATGATAAATCTTAAAACATTACTGAAGCAAAATGTAATAAAATTCAAACCTCATAATGCAATGGTGATAATTCATGCATTGAAAACTATATGGATAATCCAGTGTTCTTTAATCTTTGATAATAAAAAGTTTAAATGGTTGAAAAAACTTGACAATGATTGGGACAACTATTTGCTAGGCATTTGAAATACTGGCCTAAGAAGGTTATGGAAATACTATGGGGCAGGACTGCTATGACTACTTGTGAAATGTGGGAGTGAAAGCACACATACAAAAAGAAATAGGATAGTAAAAGTATATAGAGTGGTAAAATAAAGGATCTCTTAAGAGAAAATAAAGGTTCCATGTTTTAAACTAGGAATACAATTTGTATGGCCTAACTCTAGGATTTAATAAGAAAATGATATTAACATTCAACAATGAGAGTCTTATATATTTGCATTGTTGTGCTTTAGGGACAGGATTGGTAAATTTGGTGTAAAGGATAAAGTGAATCAAAACTAATTTGTAGATATTTCCTGTACATATTTAAATGTTTGTTTAATAAAATTTATTTTTTAAAATAAAAATATAAATGCACAAATATTTTTCATGGCACAAATACATTTGAATATGTTACTAGGATACATTACAAGATATATGCTAATGAATCATTTTTTTTAATAAACCTATAAATATGTTTACCTTTTTATATTAATACCAATCCATTTTGTCAGACAAAACAAGATCTTCATCCATCTGTTTTTCAATTTGCTATATTGTAAACAAATTAAGGGAAAAGGCTGAAACTTGTAATTAATGGCAATCTTTGTTTTATATCAATCAAGTCAGTTTACAGTTTCAAATACTAATTTAGATATAATATTAATTATCTCCTCATAGAGAATTCTTAACAAGTAATACTCAGGTTTATTTAAGTGTAATAAATTGTCATATGGATTAACCATTGCCCCAAATGTGTTTCAAGCTAAAATGGATAGCTGAATCATTTCTTACCTGGATGATATTTTGATAACCACTGAAAGTGAGGGTGAATTAAGAGCACATATAAACAAAGTATGTGGTAGATTAGAAAATGTTGGTGTACAGATAAATGCAATGGAATGTATTTTGTTCACTATAGAAATAAAGTTGTAGAATGTGTTCTTAATAAAAAAAAAAAGGAACCAGATGAAATAAAAACTGTTAAGAATGCACCTAAACCAAAAAACATTTAAGGATTTGAAGAGTTTCTGGTTTACTAAATTTTTTTGAGTTTCCTGAAAGGAAAATTACACATTGCAATGCAATTAAATGATCTGTTAAAGATAAAACAGTGGTGGAAGTAGGGAAAATGAGCAAAACATAGCATTTAGGAATGTTAAAGACTTGTTAATATCAAAGCATGTACATTATAGAAATAATAAAAAAGTAATTATGACAATATAATATATGGAGATAAACATCTGATCATGTATGTAACCAGAACTTTAACTGTGGCTGAAAAGAATTATAGTAAGCTTGATAATGATTGCATTTGCTGTAAAAATATTCACCAGTATGTATATGGATGATTTTAAGATTTATAAAGATCATAGATCTTTGTTGGAATAGTAGGAAATCTAAAGAAAACTCCAGACTATGCCAGTCATCAAATGATCAGATGTATAAGTGTATTGGTATTGTATGATTTTGAACTAATATATAAGCTGGGTAAAAAAAATGGTGATCCTGATGGGTTGTGTAGAATATTAAGTATGTGTGTATATGAAGGTCAGACCATGTACATAAATCATGTAATGAAATTAAATACAAAAAATATAGTCAAATGAACTAAAGAAGAACTCAGAGTATCAACTAGTTAGATGGATGGTCTCAAAGTCTACCAAGCTATGTAGCTGAGCCAATTTAGAATGTGTGTGAGAGTTTGTCCTTGTGCAATGGATGTATTTTAATGACAGACCGAGGAAGTATGTATTGGAATTACTACATGAAGGACATTCTGGTATTGTTCAAAGGAAAAAAAATAGTAAGTTCATATGTACGGTGACCAAGCATGAATCACAAGAATGAAAATGCAGTTAATAATGTAGAGCATGCTAATCTGCAGCTAAATTAATCTCTAGTTACATGCCATTAAACAATGGCAGAGAATCATATGAACTATGCTGGACCTTTTAATGGATATATCTTCTTGGTATTATCAACTCTTATTTGAAATGGACTGAATATAGAGTAGTAAAAAACACAAGTGCAGAGAACACAATAAAAATATTAAGTGAACTGTTTATGTGCAGAAACAGTAGATTTGGATAATGGAGTCAGATTTGATTTACTTCACATAAAAGACTTTTTAGCTAGTAAAAGGATTCATTATGTTTTAACATTCCTGTATGACCCTGAGTCTACTGGACTGGCTGAGAAGGTAGTATAACAGTTGAAGCTAACCTTTAAGTAAAACTCATTGTGAGGTTATTAATGAAGCTTTAACAGCAGCAACATTTTATACCGAATAGTGCTAATATGAAAATGCCAGCTGAAATGTTTATGAAATGGACATTTTTGAACCAATATTTTTAGCTTTGATTCTTAGTAAGATTGAAAAAGAAAAGAAGACTATTTGGGCAGCATGAAGTATGGATATATGATACACTGAGAAAAAATGGTAATCGAAAGTATTATCAAAACAAATTAGATTGATACAGCTGGTTGATGGCCAAGAATTCTGAATACATATAATCAACTTAGAAGCTGCCAGAATGAGCCACTAGAATCAGTGAATAAAAAAGATGAATTCTCCATTTGCAGAAATGATAGATCCTATGATAGAAGACTATGATGATGCATCATCAGAACATGAGAAAAAGGAAAACAAGAATTGAGATGACAGGTGAAACTGATCTTTCAGGCATGAGTAACCAGTCTAATAATTTTTCAGAAGTACTCATGGTAGATTTGATCACTCTGGAACAGCCGGAAGTAGAACATAGAGTGAAAGCAGAGGAGGATGAAAGACTGATACTACTACCTAGATAAGTGAGAGATTGAAGAAGCCCATAAACATTTAAATACTATATTTTCACTTAAATATGTGGATTATTATTTTTTTGAGTGAGAGGAGGAGTGTGCTGTATGACTAAGTAATAATATTGTATGTGTGTTTATGCATGCATATATTTCAACAACGTAAATAGTTTGTTTGTAACAACTTCTCAGACAGAAGGTGAATAAATTCCTCTATTGTTAACACTCTAGAAAATTAACGTATGCAAAATGTGCATTTTAATATAAAATATGTAAATGTACCCTAAATATGAAGATTATTCAATGTATAATAAAATCTTCAGAAATAAGTTATTGTGTACATTATAGTGGGTTACAGTCAGTGCTATAGTAATGCATTTACAGTAAAGAACAGAGTGAAAGATAGTAGTGCACTCAGAGAGAAGGTGAAACACAGTGCACATACTAAGAAAATGAGTGTGTGGAGAATATTTGTACGTCGATAAAGATATATGCCGAGTAGTACTTATAGAGAGAGACATATATTTAATCTAATATAATATTTGATGGGTTTACTATTAGAAGTTATAAATATAGTTTTACTTCTCAATATTATGCAACAAAAAACACTTATTTATAATTGTTTAATATAGAAGAAGATATAAATTAATATAAAAGTTTATCGGTTTAACGTTTTCGAGGATCCATGCCTCGTATTCATAGCATTCATAAAATGTATAGTAAAATATATGCAAATATTCAAATAAGCTAGTATTACGTAGCCCATTTCTTCGAGATTTCGAAGCAAGTGTCTTTCCTTTTAATAGCATGGATGTTTCCATTAATGTAAAATGCCCCCTTTATTTTTCTTTTGGATCGTTTGCTCTGAGCACAATATTATGGGATTGGCAGGTGTAAAGTAAATAATATTTGTAAAAGTTTTTAATATATGTATATTGTTCTAGTCGAGTTCTGAAATATGAATTTTTTTCTACAGTATAGGCTTTTTTTATACCTGTACTTCTATATGTAATATAAAGGGGGTTTGAACTCAGACTTTCACATGACCTTCAACCATCCATGCTATCTCATCTGATACACTTGATCACCCACATGTCGAAAAGATAAATAATAACCAATATTCATATTTTGTGCTAAATCATCACTGTCAGTTGGTCCAGATTATCATCTCTACACAAATATACAATCAAAGCTCAGCTTTTATTAAGATAGCCAATCTTCATACTTTAATGGACAGGTTTCAAACCACTCCCACCCACAACTCTTCAGCCGTCTCATTGTAAATTTTCACCATACTTTTGAGTTTTATTTGAGACCATAAATATTGATGCATGCATATACAGGTGATTGGTAATATCAGTATTATTCTTGAATATAGCATATGTGAAATGAAAAAATGTGATTGGAATGGTTCATGATCTATCTAATACATTTATACTAGAAAATTATAAATGCGATTTGTTTTATGTATATCATATCAAAAATAATCTCTTTATTCCGTGAAATTTTATTTAAACTGTTATAAAAACGCCGCTTGTTTTTACAAACAGATTTAGTTGATAAAAAGTAAATAGGAACAGCTGATTTTTTTAGGCAAATTTCATATGGAAATATTTTTAAAAAATAATTATGATGATAAAAACTTCGACAAACTTATTAATGATTAAAATAACTATTAGAGACAGATTTTCCTCATGAAATTGTTTTTGCAATCCTCAGTAATATTTTCATGTTCATGTTTGCTATCGTATTTTAATCCTAGTTTAACAAGTATTTAAAAAATTTTAAATAGTGTATCTTTCATTTAATTTTATTTTTGAAGCGATGATGCTTAAAGCCATTAAGTGGAGAAAACTTTCTATATTACTTTACCATATAAAATTATTGTATTACCCAAATATTTAAATTAATTATTCTTAACCACAAAATACAGTCCGACCATCATCTTCTCTATTTCTTTTACTAGATTGCCATATATATATATATATATCACAGAAAGTTTTTTTTACATTTTTATAGAGGGCGCACATAAATGATATTAATATAAAATTAATATTAAAGGAGAAGCCATAATACATCATCATATATTATATTTATATATAGTGAGTTTATAACAAATATTTGTTTCAAAATCTTTTTATTTATATCAGTATATTTATTTTATTCAGTAATTTATTCCTTTACTTTTTTCCTATGCATTATATTGATTAAATAATAGGAAATTGGATATTAAATTTCCACATTTTCTTTATTGAATTTTAACATAAATTAAATTAAAATAATTTTTAAACAATAATTTGATTTTCCAAACAGTGTTAACGTAAATTTTAACTAGATTATTTAACATGTAAATTTTAATAATCTTAATAACCTTTAAGTTAAAAGAAAAAGGAAAAAAAATCAATAAAAACACTACACTATTGTTAAATTGCTTAGAAAAATTTTGAGTTAAAATAATTTCAGCTGATATTTCATGAAATATTTAATATATTTTTTTAAACAATGAATATAAAAAAATTGAATTATGTTTTCTTTATTAGAACACTTAAAAAATGACACGATAAATTTTGAGTTTTAGAGATTTTGTGGAAAATTCATAAGAAATATTTATAAATGCTTGTATAGTTTTGACATTTAAAACCCCCCTTTTTTATGGTTTGACATTTAAACCCCCCTTTTATGGTAAAGTTTTTTTCGGATAGCAGATAGCTTGTTCATCATCTTTATAAACATATCCACGTCCCATTGTCGTTATCCAAAATGGTTATTGTATAAGGTACCAATGAATAAATGACATGTTTATGCACATGTGCACATTGTGAGAAACAGATTTGTCTATAATTATCTGGATAAAATATTAATAACTGCATTTAGTTATAACTTTTCTTGCAAATCTGGACTCCCAGATGCTTAGAACCTTTTATAAAACTAATATACATCAAGGTTATGTAATAATAAAATTAAGATCATTTATGTAAATTGAATAGAGACCAAGTCTTTTGTGATTTAATATGGTGGTAGAAGTATAATCTTGGATTTTAAGGTCCATGGATTATAGTCCAGTTTTGCCATTTTTGGCAGAAACTTCTTAGCAATAAATCATTCAATTATTTTATTTTATTTTTTTAATACAGGAAGGCTTCACAAATCTAATAAAACCAAAGTAAACAAATACATTATAATCACTTTATTAAAAAAGTGATAAGTTTTTAAAATAGTTTATAAATTTTTTTTTCTTAAATAATTATTTTTTCTTTACTTATAATAACCACATTCCACTCTTTTTACACTTTAAAGCAAAACATATTTATTAATTTTACAGTTTCGACTGTTCTTAATAGTCTTCATCAGAGGAAAGAGGAAGAGAAACTATTGAAGGTTATATTTTTCTTTACTTTTGAGTTCTCATATCATTATATACATATATATTGTAACAGAACCATCTTATAGTAATGTAACCATTAGGTCACAAGTTACTATTATGCAAATTTTTACATATTAACTCTTTTCATGATACTATGTAATTCTTAAAAAAATTCACTGACTTCGAGTTCAGATGAAAAGATATAAATTAATAAACATAAACTAATTAATTGCACTGAGTCATAGTTTACAGGAAAAGATGACCTGATCATCAGTAATGAGAGAGTGACCATGTACATAGTGGAGTAACTGTACAAAAAAGTTACCTATTTATTAATAGCTATGGATAATGATCAGACTGAAACTTACATCAAATACAAACCTTCATGCAGATTCAGTCATATTTCCTGATGATTATCCACTCCACATTTATAATATTATTTTGATATAAATATTAAAATAATATACTTGTATATCAGATGGAAAAAAATATGAGAAATGTTTTTTGACTAGTAATAATAAATTTATTTGATAAATAATAAAATATAAACAATATAACATCTTTAATAGTTACATATTTACGTAATCTATACAATTAAAGATGTAATATATATAACAGAAATTTAGCATTTAAAATAAACTTAAGAAATCAAACATACCCCCCCCCCCACCAACTTGATTTATTTTTTTATGTTAAAGTTAATCATAAAATTATAACTCTTTCAATATTTTAAAATTAATGTTTTCATTCTCTTATATCTCTGAATTTAAATATATAACCAAGAGAGGAAAAATCCAATAGAAAATAAGTATTTTATAAAACAAAATTTCTTTTGATGTTGTAATTCAAATTATTACTTATTCAATAAAAATCATTTAATCTAACCCTTACCACATTTCCCTTTTACTTTTCTCTTGATCTCAACACAATATCACCTTAACAATGAGATATTTGGCCATAAAGAATTCATCATTATAGTCTCACATCTAAATGATAAATAACTGAACTTTAATATTTTTCAAGAAATGATAAATTCCCTTTTTCGTATTTATGCATTATAACAAATGAAACTAGATATACTTAATATGTAAACATATTCATCTTTCTTAGTGAAATTCGGTAATCCATAGATGACTTTAAATTTTTTTTTTATACTATTGAGTTTTGTTATAGCATTTCACAAACTGATATAATTAAGCATTATTCAATATTATTAGGGCATTATCACAATTCTGTGAAGAAAGCTACAATTTCAGAAAGATGAAGTTGGAACTCCAATTAAAAATTTATCCCATCTTTGTAATACCAAAAATTATGCGCTTTTGCGCTTGTTAGAGAAACTATCTCTATCAATCTTTATTTATGTTTAGCACTTTCAAAGCTCCATGGCTTCATATTCACAGCTGAGTGCAGTTGATAATAATGAGGTGGAGTATTCTAATTTATGCTAATTGGTTAGGTGCTGTGTTTTATTATTTTATTTTGTTTAAATTTTGTAGGATTAGTTCGTCCATCTTTTTGAAATGGCAAAACAGGTGTCTTTTCTATTGATAGATTGAGTGTCATTATTTATGAAATATGCTTTCTTTATTTTCTGCCTTTGATCATTTCTCTCTCTGCACACCATTCTGGGGTTGGCAGATTTGAATTTATGACTGGTGGTCTTTTTATGCTCCAAGAATGCTGATATAGTCTCTTTGTTATTCAGTGCCCTTTTATACATATATAGGTGCTGGGATGCTCTGTTTGTGGTGATTGTTTTTGTTTCCCCATAATATGAGGCTCTACACCCAGCCTAAGGGCATTATATTTGATATACCACTAAGATGCTGATTTGGGATCTAGTTTGTCTTTTGAATTGTTTATAAATTCAAATATATACAAATATACTTCATTTCCCCAGCTGATAATTTATTAGCTATGCAAAGAAACTAATCTAAATAAAGATATAATAAAAAATAATTGTTTTTTTTTTCTTTTTATTTAGCAATCTTCCACATTCCCATAGTGCTCATTGAATTGTCTAAATTAACTTCCATTCATTCTATTAATTTTTTTTAAACTGACACTTAATATTTTCGGAAATAATTAATTTTATTTTCAAAATTTCATTTTTTACAATTTTTTTAACTTGTTAATACATTATGAGTTGTTTTATAAATAAACTTTTACAAAGTTTTAAATCATATAATAACTTTTTTGTATTTATTTTTAAGCCATGGATGGGACCTATGGCAGAGACGTTATAGTATATATACACCTAAACATCACTTAGCATTTGTCTACTTAGCAATATTTCACAATAGAGATCATCATCAATTTGTACCCACTACTTCGATTTACAATCGATTATTCACTATAACAATCGGAAAAAAATTTTTAAAAATTTTTTGGGGCCAGCCAGCTTGAATTTTGCATCACTGATGACATCAGAAAATAGGTATTTTAAAATCATTGGTAATACATGGTCTTTATTAACCGTGGATTGTTGGCAACAGGCATATTATTATAAATGATGCAAACAACTTAGAGGTTTGATGATAATAATTATTATATATAGAATACTTATATTATAAGAAAGGGATTGATAAAGAAATTAACAGTGTTTTTATATAATAAATATGATGTAGTTAGAATTATATGGAAAGGAATTGCAGTAGCAGGGTTAACATATGGTAATGATGCATTATATGTTAGTAAAGAGGTATTAAATTATTTAGAAAAAGTTCAAAGGGAAGTAGGAAGACATGCATTGGATGCAGATGTATGGACAGCAAGGGAGGCAATTCAAGGAGAAATGGGATGGTCAAGTTTTCATATGAGAGATGCAAAAAGTAAAATGAAAATGTTTGTAGATTACAGTTTATGGATAATAAAAGAATAGCCAAAATAGTATTTAATTGAGTTATGAGTAAAGGGTAGGTAACAAGATGGGTGAGAAAGGTAATGTGGTATGCAAAAGATTTGGATAAAGAATTTATATCAGTATATTTTTATTTGTATAAAAGATGGGATGATTGTGTTAAGAGGATTGTTGAGAGTTGTAGTAGTAAGGAATGGGATAAAAGAATAGATTTATTAATAAAGAATAGGGAGTTAGAGAGATGGAGAAATGGTATGGAGAGTAAAAAGAGTTTAAATATATATATATAGAAATAAACAATATTAGGTGTGAGTTAATATATGATAATAGTAAGGAAAGTAGTTTATTGTTTAAGGCTCAAACGGGATCTTTAGCTATAAAAGACTATACATGTAAATGAAAAAAATATGGGTGATTTATTTTGTAAATTATGTAAGGAAGGAATAGAAAATATTAGGCATTTGTTAATTGAATGTAAATGTTTGAAAACAGAAAGGGTACATATAATGAAGTTATGAAAGAATAAATATGGAAAAAGTGATTATACAGAAAGTGAATTATTGATTTTTTTGCTGGGTTTAGGATAAGATAAGGGGGAATTAGATATTAAGGCTATAGAGTTGACAAAGATTATGTTGTGGAAATGGAATGGAGCAGAATATGGGAAAACTTAGAGTGGCTAACAGGTTTATTTGGGCATAATTGCTTAATATTCTTGACTTCATTTAAGGAGAAGCCACAATACATCACATCACATCATCATATCAATAGATATAATGTTACCGGGCTGTTTTGATTTTGTAATGTTTTGGAGTTGTTTTGTTTTTCTTAACCGGTTTTATGTGTATTTTTTTTAAAATAAATATTTTTTTTTATTTGGCTTTTTATAAAAACATTTAGTTTTTTTTTTTTGTTTAAAAATAATTTGATTCAGGTCTTTTTTTTTAAAAGAAACTTTTTTTTTCCCAACTCTTTTTGACTTTTTTAACAAACTTTTTTTTTTGTTGTCATTTACAGAGTTTTTATTCATAAACAAATACATAAGAAATTAATTTACTTTTTTAAAACATTTTGTATTTATATTTTTTTTTGTTGTTTAAAAAAAAAAAAACCCAAAAAGAACAAAAACAGAAGAAAAAAAAGATTATTTCACTGCAGTAAATTCATCTCTTCTAAAATGGCACAGAACACGTCTTTGTTTTTTTTTTCAGATGTCTCCACAGAAATTCTGCTATGTAGTTATCAAGATCTTCTTTTCATGTGCCTCATGTTCGCTTGTTTCACCACTTGAGAGAACCCCACAGGTGTTCAATTGTCTGGGTATGCATACCAGTTTCAGGGTCCACCAAATTGTATTTGTGATTGACTCTCATGTGGTGATATCCGGAAGCCTCTAATTCACAAGTTCTGTATCATTTCCATAAATCAGAATAGATGCTGGAACCAGGCCCGATCTTCTCACAGATGGACTGCATAAGAATATTGGCAGAATGGGAGGCTACAGTCTCTACAAAACAATTGCCTGTCTCACGAGAGATACCCCTGAAAATCCATTGTTGCGGAAGGATTCTGCCCTGGTGATTTTTTCGTCGACTGAAAATGGTTTCATCGACTTCCACTGTCATACTGGGACCACTGATTTGGTGACATGGATGAGAAACAAGGCTTTTTTTGACAGAGCTCTCTAAGAGCTGTCATCATATTCCTTACGGCCTTCTCACATATTTCTAACTTAGCTACAATATGCTTTACTGTAAGCTCATCCCAGCTCCAGTAATAAATTATATGTACTGCTTTCAAAAAAGTGATTCGGTGGCTCTCAAACTATGTTCCATGATGAAGGGAACATCTTTGTCGACATTGCCGTGATTCGCATTCCATTTGAGATGTTTTACAACACCTTAATTTCATTAAACAACCACAAACACAGTTCTTCTGGGTGGGTAGAATATTTTTCTGTTGAAGAAAGGCCACTGCATCTGCTTCTGTAGTAGAAAAATCGACAAATTTCAATGCCGAACCATCGTCTGCCATTGAACTGTTTTGATCTCGATAAAGTATCGTAAAGTGCGTGACTTGGTCATGAACTTTTCCGAATCATGATTTACACTCCTCATTTAGTGCATTTAGACACCTGGGAATGAAAGTAGGGGTGTTTGATAATTAGTTAGAATTTGTAGTAACTCACATAAATTACAATACATTTAACAACAATAAAAAAAACCGTTCTAATATAATTTTAGTCATTACAAATAAACACACCTTCATATAATACACTGTAGAATAGTCAAGACTAATGTGTATAGAGAAAGCCCCAAAAAACCGTTCTAATATAATTTTAGTCATTACAAATAAACACACCTTCATATAATACACTGTAGAATAGTCAAGACTAATGTGTATAGAGAAAGCCCCATACTCATTGCTAATAATTTTCAGATGCTAGAGATGTTGGGGAAGGGTGCACTTCAACATCTTGAATGTTTGAACAGTTTACAGGCTGTAAAATATATGAGTGGCCTTGTAAACAGCATATTTCTGTGTTTTAGCATAGAAACAGCACCATCGGGTGGTGTGGATCAACAGACCATGTATTATCAAATCATTTTACCCAAAAGCAAAAATACATTACTGTAATGTGTATACACATACAATATTTTATTCATAAAACACAATGTTAGTGCTGCATTCAGAATTTTGATTATAGAACGTCTAAACTTAAAATATATATACTTAATGAATCTATAATACTATATACTGTAGTATTTTATTTTTGTAAATCTTAACAATGGTCAAACATTAATTTGTTTATAATGTTGTTTTCAAATGCAATTAACAATGATATCAGCATAAATAATATTAAACAACTTGTATGAAAATAAATACAGTATTTTCTTTATTTTAATACCAGTAGAATGCTAACGCATTTATAAAGCCACAGACTCAACTTGTTTACCACAGAATTCTATTTTCTTTTCTTTCTATTTTATTTTAATACGTATTCATTTTCATACAAGTTATTTAACCCAGCAAGCTATGGGGAATCAAAATAAGTAATTTAACTTAATAATTAAGCATGAATAATTAAAATATACATAGGTAATATGCCTTCAGAGATATATTCAATTACGAATTAGTGTAATTTTTTAGCTTTAGGAACTGATCAATTTTTTTCCCATAGACCCCATTATAAACACATATTCTGTATACAATATTCTTGCTTAACAATGAGTTTTGGAGGACCAATTACCATTGCTAAGGGGGGCAAAGGGGTATATATATATGTAATAGTATTATTATTTGATGTCTGTATTTTTTTCAATGCAATACATGATTATATAATTGAATATTTATAAATACAGTAATTAGATAATTAAAAATTTTAACCACTTAGCAACACTTTTGATTATCCTAATAATCTTTGTCCACTAACACTTTCAAAGGCTAATCTTCCCACAATGCTATGATCTTAATGTTTGCTGCCGACCTGTTAATTAAGTCATGTTTGCATTTATATATTAGCATAGCTTTCTTTATTTTCCTTTTATTGTTATTTTTTTCAATTTGCAATATTTTTACATTATTAAAATTGAAGTCAAAACCATAAATACATGACTTATTATGGTCATAAAAAACAAATGCTGAAATATTATTATCTATTTTACAATTTTGTTTTGATTTGTGCTCTTTAGGTTTTTTTTTTCAATGTACATCTCAAATCATTTATATATCCACAGCCACACCTATACATCCATTTATAAATGACACAATTTTTATTTATAAATGAGGTTTTATCTTTAGAGTTATTTATTAATTTGTTTAATGTAGAAGGTGTGTAAAATGCAATCACATATACTTTTATAAATATTCCTTATAAAATTTTACTTGATCATTCAAAATATATGGTATTGATATCCATATTTTTTTATTAGCAGGAGAATCAATATTATTATTAAAATTTTTATTCTTATATTTTGTATTAAAATTTCTAATAACATTATATATATGATTATAATTGTAGCCAACATTTAACAATTTATTGAAATATATTCAAATGAATTGTTAAAGATGGATGTCTGAAAATTTCAGAGTTTCTACTTAATAGTTATACATTAGATAAAGTGCTGGGCTTGTCCTGCTATTTTTATTCTAATGATTGCATATCCTAGCACCTCTCTGAGAATGCCAGTAGTAGAAACCGGTCTGAGGTTGGAGGTATTCTACAAAATTTGTTAAGAGTTAGTTTTGCAAGCTCTATATATAACATTTATAAACACAAGTTTATTAAATTAAGTCATGTGACATCTGATTTGATTTTTTTTTTGTAATTCCACTACTATATATGTATATAGTTATCCAGATATTAGATAATTATGGTTATGATTGAATCTAAAAATGGGCTATATTTCCAAATCACCTTCTTAAAATCAACTCTAGACATTCAAAATAGACTTTTCTATCCAGAATTCATTTTTTAGTTAACTGATGATAAAGTCATGCAAGACCACCATCTTTTAATGAGAAAAGAAACCTTCAGATAGAATAATCTCAACCCCTATCCCCAAATCTTCATTAAAATTCAGTAGTTCTTCAATAGTTAAGTATTCACTTTTTCTAATTTTTTTAATCAATATATACTTTTTAAAATTATAGAAAAATGAATCCACTTTCATCTGGTCCTTACATTAAGACTTATCTTAATAAAGCTTCTATCTGATCAACTTACAATTTCAGATCAATATGGCATATAAATAGATTAAGGTAAGAGGCTATTATTTATTAGTTTATTTAAATGTCTTCTAGATAAATCTGGCTTGTGAAGGCTTCTTATACTACACACAATATAAAAATTAATATTTAAAAATATTATATATTTTCAGTGCTACCTGTTTAATGACCAATTTCATTTATAAGATTGTTAAAATTAATGGTGTATATATAGAAAATAATCCCAGTGCATAACACTATACTGAAATAAATATACAAATATTAAACATTAAATCACCCCATGTAATTAAGAAATCCAATACTGCCCACTGTGAACTAATAATTTCAAGTTCTTTGTTTGAGTTTGTTTGTATTTCAATATATAACATCATATAGAAGTTAGGGTCAAAGTGGTATCATTTTGATCTGGCTATTTTGAAATAAGAACTCTGTTGTATTTATATATTATTCACAGTGTGGGATGATTTAATATTTAATATTTGTATATATATATATATATGCACATATATGAATATTCTTACTATTGAGTGTGTGTGAATATATATTTAAAAAATTACAAATTTTTTAAGCAGGTATCTAAGAGAAAACTAAGCCAAATAAATAAAATATAAGAAAACCAGACCAGAAAGAACATTTAGAAAACAATAGCATTTGGCATCAAAATACAAAGATTTTAGCAAAAGAATTTATTAAAAATATTGATACCAAGCTATAATTTTTAACTTAAATTTTTTATTGGTAGAGTTCACTATTATTTGTGGGTTTTAATATCAGCATGAAACTTGCAATTAAAAAGTGAATATAGTGAATTTGCTTTAAAATGTAATTACATATACATATAAAGTATTGATGTGCCTTATAACTATATGGAATTAAAATTTATAAATATTATGTAATGTCCAATTTCTTGTTTTAGAAATTACTTATTAATGATTGGCTAATATAAAATGTAATAAATTTTAATTTCTTATTTAGAAATATGAATTTCCCCCCTCCATACAGGCTTTTTTATACCTGCACTTCTATATGTAAAATATAGGGGATTTGAACTCAGACTTTCACATGATCCTCAACCATCCATGCTACCTCATAGCACAGATATACTTGATTACACACATGTTGAAAAGATAAATATACATCAATATCTGTATTTCGTGCTAAACCAGCACTCATCAGTTGGTCCAGATTATCATCTCCACACATTTATACAATCAAAGCTCAGCATATATTAAGGTAGCCAATCTTCATACTTTAATGGACAGGATTCAAAACATTCCACCCCACAACTCATATTTAGTAAAATAAAAAGAAGCATGATGCTCAATATATAATTATGAAAAAGATTTAATTATGTCAGATTTTTTTTAAAAAACTCATTAGTTGTAGCCACTCATCAGATTTACTTTGTAGACAAGAGCTGACACTAGGTACACCCATTTTAATCACTGTCAAATCCTTCTAATATTAAGTACAATTTTTTTATTTTTTAGATTTTTTTAAAATATTTACCTTATATTATTTTGATTTTATGTTTTTATTGAATTAGAATATTTCTTTTTAATAGTATATTTTATTGATTGTATTTACCTTTTTATTAGTTATTTGTCATAGCAACCACTATTTTACAATTTCACATAAACAACTATATGTACTATTAAAACATCAATTTTATTGTTATATATCAGTAATATGAAAATGATTTATGAAAATATTGTTACAAATTGGTAAAAGATAGAATGAACTTAATATTGATTTTTTCTCTTTAAAATTTTATACATTTAAAATAAATTTTTTTAAAAATATATATTTTTCTTTTGTAATTAAAAATAATTCACCAATTATTCTTTTTTCTTTTTTTATAACTATTTTTCTTAATGTTTTATTGTAGTCTTTGATGGTAAAACAAAGGCGATAAAATTCACTGTAACGGAAAAATACTAAAAACTATTGATGCAACAGGCCTAAGTTCTTTTTTTCACATTAAGCTGAAGCTGGGTACTTAATGACATTAAACAGAATTCACTTAGAAATATATAACGGAGTTTGGTTATTTGGGTGTTACAATTTATGATGGTGTCAGATTTCTGTGTTGGATTCAGTTTACTATATATTTACAGTAAAATTGATTACTGTGATGTAAACATAATAGTTAACTGTATTTACTGTTTTCTTTAGTGATATGTAATTAAGGTTTATCTTAGTGTTTATTGGTAATGATTATCCATGTTGGCAATGATGACTTTTGAGCTTGTGTCATGTATAAAGCAGATATTTAGATAACAGAAAAAAACTGATATTAATAATATTTGATTGAAAATATGATTGGAAGTTGTAATTTCAATTTATCATTTATAAAATAATTTGGCAATGCAAAATTTTAAGTTTTTTTAAAAATTCAAACTATATGATTGTTCAAAAATATTTTGTATATAGTGTGCCAGGCATTATCAAATGTCCATGCACAAAATCTGCTGTAAAGAACAGATACACATGTAAATTTATATATATTAAGCAAAACAAATATATAAATGTGCTATATTAATAATGGAAGTTGGGTCTGAGCATTAGAATACCCACACACACCAATTTAAAAATATTGTACACAAATACACATATAATAAACTCATGTATTTTTTTTGTTTGTATATTTTCAGTATATGTCATTTTATGTATTTTGCTTTTCTCTGAAAAATTCAAATAGAGAACTACTTATTAAACCAATAGATCAAATGTTGGAACATATTAGTAAAATAAATAATTAAAGCAATTGTTCCAACATACTTGCATATATTTTTTATTTTTTTAAAATAACTTTTCTAAAAACTGTAATTTTATTTCATAAGCAAAGAATGTTAATTGCTTTGGCAAAAATCTGACCAAAAGCGAAATGTTTGACAATCAATGCTATAATTAATCTGTTATCTTTTTTTTGTATATAAAATAAAAATTCTTTTGAATTGATTCTGTAATCAAGTGGTCTGAGTATTCAAGATAGAAACCAAACATTATATCAAACCCTGCTATGTAGAATTTAATCAGAAAAATAGTAAGGAATGTTATAATTTAAATGATAAGATAAAATAAAAGTTTTGGCTGATTCATACTTCTCAGGGGGCTTCTTGAATTGGTTCTTATGAGTGGGGTTGATAGGTTTTAGTCAGTGCTGTAGGATTCATTCTTTCTTTGGCATTCAAGTCATTCACTACTTTGGCTCTGGAATTCTTCAATCATCTAGCCAGTTAGAGATTAATTTATGGACTAAACTACTGCTGATATTTTCTAAGAAGAAATCCATTATACAGTTCTTTTAAGAACTCTTGATTTCTTAAGGATTTAATAAACCATTCAAGATAGCAAATGAACATTTAATAATAATTATTGCATTATAGCAGATAGAAAATTTGGAGAAATCTACCAGAGCTTCCACTAAAATGATCATGGGGTAGAAAACCAGCTGGTCCACCCATTTCTCTGTCCAATCCACCAAGATGTGATCATGCCAGTTCTAGCTGGCCACGATGATGACAAAAGCTGTCTTGCCTATGCCCAAATGAGATGAAATCCTCACCGCACAGTTAGTTGAATTGAAGCCCGCTCAAAGCCCAGTCAGGAGAAGTTGAAGATGCATACATAAGTTTCTTTTAAAAATACTTTAATATTGAATTAATTCATTCTGATATTTCCAATAATTAGAAATGTGTTATTTTTTTTCTTAGTATTATTAATCATTTAAAAAAAATAAGAGAGAGAGCTGTCTCTCTCTCATATATATATATATATTGAATTTACAGTTATCAAGGGCACAATGATACAGCTTTTACTTAAATCTTTTAATTCATTTTTCTATCCCAAATTCTAGTATTTTTAGCAAAGGTTGCAATTAGATTTTTTTTGTTGCTATTTGTTTTTCTTCTTTTTGTTACTTCTGAAAATTGCCATACATAAATATACATGTGTATATACGCGCACATACATTGTAATATTCGATAAATACAACACCTCATGTTGAGTGTATAAAAATGTATTTATCCGTATATCTTTTTAATTTATTTTTTATCACTGCTGCACCTTATGATGAGTGCAAAAGGGGTTTATTCATTGTAAATTCCCCATAAGCAAGTCCACTAATAACTTTATATTTAGAATAGTAGTGAGTGTATAATTGTGCTGCACATATATACATGTATAAGACTTTATCGTAAAAGGCAAATAGATACAGTACGTCATGTTGAGTGCTCTATGGTATCTGAGCTAACACAACCTTATTGTCATGTTGAAAAATATGAAATTAGTGAAATATTTCATAATGCAAATATATGTATGCATAGTTTTTTTTTATTATCTTTACTATCAATAAAAAAAGTTTTAAAGTTCTCAGTAGAAGGGTACGCCTGTATGACCAAAAATCTTTTATATGAGAAATATATATCAAATCACATAAGACGTAACTTATTTCTACAGGGTAAAAAGCTCAGACCACTTTCATTCTTTATGAAACATTGTAAATAACTTTAGAGGTTTACATATTTTTTAATTCATTTAAATTGTATTTATATATATTTATCTATTTCAAAGCATCAAATATATATATATATATACGGATTTGTGATAATAATTCATTTTATTTTTATTATATCATTTTAAGTATGGTGATGGGTACATGGGAGTAAATAAATATATATAATCATAACATTAAACTTGTTTTGTTTTCGTATTATTATTTATTTGATAAAATGTACTCTTTCCTTATTAATCACGTACCTGTAATAACCATTTAACTTACCCATTGAAGACCCTAGATGTAGAGTGCTGAGCTAGCCACATGGGATATCGCTCTACCGGGGTGTTAAATCTTATTCTCATGCTCCTCTGAACATATAGTATTGCACATCCTTCTAGGAGAGGAGAGAATTCATTTTTATTCTTCTCTAGAAGTGGCATGCAAAAGCTATCTGTAAATAGACTTTTCAAAGATGTGTACTTACTATGTGTCCTAAACATTCAGGCATTCGAGAAGGATATCAACTAAAGGGGTATTTAATTGGCAGAGTCCTGTCAATTTACTCTTTCTATCAGTTTAGCTGGAAGTACCAATATATATATAAGTATATAAATTTGACTAAATTGGTATCCATTTCTTTCCCTGTTAAATCTTGATCATTTCATGCTCAGTGCAAGATTAGGAGAAGAATTCCGCAGGGAAGTATGGTCGGTACAATAGATAGGCAAGAACATTTATCGATCTGTTAAAGGGTACTTTTACAGGTAACAAATTGTAATAATTCAATGCAATAATGTTTAATTAATTGTTTAAAATTAAATTTAATGTTACATTCATTATTTTTTAGTCCACAATAGATATAAAAATCATTCAAAATCAGTGTACTGTAAGAATCTGTAATTATCTTTAAAGTAGTTGGAATGTCTGGAGATTAGCCAGAAGAAAATCATGAATGGTAATGATATAATGTAAAATGGTTTTTTCTAAAACAAAGTTAATAGTTTCTGTATATAGAATATATACTCAAACATCCCCCTTCGATCTAAAATCCTTACATACAAAAGAGATATCAACTTCTTAGTTCTTATTTCCAATTATTTTTCCAGCCCTAGTTAATTTACTTTCCCTCTTATTTCCATGATATTCCAGTGATTACGTTTAAAATTAGCTGTAGAAAAAAATACAGCAAGTCGTAAATGAAATGTAATAATAACACTTTCAAATATCCATTATCGTGGTTTTGCTTGATTATCAGATTTTTAAAATAGAGCATGCAAAGCTAAGCTGATATAAATTATTGACATTATATTAATATTAATAAAAAAAATCTATGATAAATTCTTAATTTCTCCCATTATTTAAAATATGTCTCTACTATTAAATATTATCATAGTTTGATGAAACTCACGTCTTGAAAAGACTGATTTAATAAGACATTGCAAATATTTTTGAAAACTTATCATTTTTGAGTAATTTATGATTTAAAGTTATAAATTATAAATCATAGTTACTTTATATTTTATTTGTATTAGAAGTATCACTGTATAGGAACAATTTATTATTCAAGCTTATGATATATGGCTCTGGGGAATAGTAAATAAAATGAATTAATGCTATAATGTAGATATTGAATTTAAGCAGAGGAAAGCATGCGATGCTTTGTTTGATATATATTAATTAATATCTGAAATGTGTATTTTGACTATCAATGAGGATTCCTGTAGTGGATAGTAAGTGTTGGATAATATGCTTATTTATCAAAATCTAATCATCATTTTAGCTGTCTAATATATCCATTTATCTTATTATCCATAATAGCTAAATTTAATGCAGAGTGCATTCATTATGAGACTCAATCATTTTCCTGCACTAACCATATTATTGCAATTGTATATTTGTGAAATCACATTTCTATATCTTAATCATGCACAAGCACAGTAATTCTGATTCCAAATTTTCCTTTTGTATTTTTTTTTTTTTTTTTTACAGAGCCTTGGTATTAAAAAAGCAATAATGGTATCAGATTTAATACATTGGGGTAATGAGTCATTTTGGAACTAGATTTAAAGGCATTTCAACTCAGTGAAGATTTTATAGAAAGGCAGCTTTATTTTATATCTATGAAAGATGATGTAAAGTGGAACAAATAATGTCAGTTCAGTAATGTTATTGTTGGTAAAACAAAAGATAATATTAATAGTATAATAATATTTTTTAAATATGTCAACATGAAATGTGTATAAACTTTTCTTAATATAAAATGTTTAATATTTTGGCAGGGTGACATTTGTATATAATGAGCGGTACAAATTTAAGGCCATTATATTTTTTGAGTAAAGAAAAAAAAGTTTAATTGTTCAAATAGATAGCTTTTATTGTTTTATGTGGGGACAGATTAGTAAATAAGATAAGTAAAAGATGTTGGACATAAAACAATAAAAGCTATCTATTTGAACAAATAGAGTTTAATTTAGTATTAATTATTCTTAGATTTTTTGAAATATTAATGATATAATTTGTTTAAAAAGTGGTACCTGTATTTATTTTATTTATGCTTATGTTTAACATTAGATTCAGACAGTTCAGAGAAAAAAGCTTTTAGTTTTGCTAAAAATAATGTTATTATATCAATTCCAATAAATATATATATATATATTTTTGAAGACTTTGATGCACCTGTTGTAGAAACAATAATCTGTGATCCAAAGTTTTTGGAAATAGTATTAATAATGGTATAAAAGTAAATAATCTATTGTTATTGGATTTTTTCATAACTTATGAAATAATAATCATAAACACTTTGTTTATATAAAAAAATCACTATAAAGGAATTTGGATGTATTCATGCACAGAATGACAATATGTTATAAATTTAAGTATAATTAAGAGTTAGAATTTGAAAGAAGTTTATATTATATGAATATTTACAAGTGCAAATTGTTGGATAGATGACAGACTAATACACTCTAAGGTTAAAATGACAATTGTATTAAAGAATAGATCTTGTTCCAATCAAATATACAAGAAACTTAATGTTTGTTCTTTAAAAGCATTTACTGTCTGTGCTAGATTTCAACAGCTATTACAAACTAAAATTTCAAAGTTGGACTTTTAAGATTGTGATATTATTAAGGGATAGAGTTATCTTGAAGAATACCTTTTGGTTACAAGTACATCTATTTCTAAGTTCTCTAAAGAGAAGGATTCTGACTAGTACTCTGATAGTTATTCCATTATTGACTTAATGAAAAGGAAAAATAACACTATCTGTTTTATAGACTATAAATGAAGTGTAAAGCTTTTTATACGATATAATATATAAATTCAGGAATTCAATAATTGAAAAGAAGGCTTGAAAATTATTAACATATTAAAATAGCAAATGATATGCAATCATTCATTGATTATATAACTTTAGTTTGATTTTTTGATGCATTAAAGATAAAATATCATCTTGAAAAACAGTACCATAATCCTATTAAAATGATATAATTGGACATTTGAATATATATGGATGCAGTGTTTTGATCATATTTTGCATGTTAGAATTAAGATAATGACCTTTAATAATATATTCACAGTACCTATTCATTTAGATTTAGACAAGTTAAAACAATTCTTTGTAATTTTAAAAATGGAAATCATAAAAGATACCCAGAGAAGTTTTAAAATAGGGTCATGATAAATTAACTTTAAATTTATTGCATTTTCAAATGAATATATAGATCATAAAGTTATGTCACTTAATATTAAGATAGTTTCTTTGTTCCAATTTATGAAACCACAGTTAATTACTTAGCTAAAGTATTTACAAGGATTTTGTTGAATAGTTTGCTTCCACTTACAGATGAATGCCAGATACTCTGTATGAGTTTAGAGAATCACGAAGTGCTATAAATGTGGTTTTTATCACCAGAAAAATGCAACAAAATACCAAAAATTTAAAGTGCAATATATATATATTGATTTTGTCAAAAAATTGACTTAATTTTTTGAACAAGTTTATAAGAGTATTTGAAATGAGTTGATTGTTCACTAATGTTTATTCATATTATATAGCTTATACATGATAAAATCCTAAAAAAAATGTTAGTATTGCTGGTGAAGAATCTGAGGCAATTGTAATAAAAATTAGTGTTAAATAAGAATGTAAATTAGTTCTGACTTTGTTTTTTGATTTTTTATAATAGTAGGGATTGAACAATTGTATTTTCATGAAACAGGCATCAACGTACAATATACATTTGCGGGTGTATTTTTTCATTTGAACAGTTTAAAACTAAAGTAAAACTTATTTTTTGATGTTTTGATTGCAAACTGTAATGAATTTGATTAAGTTATTAATATTCTAAAAGTCAAACTTTTTATCAAACCATGAAAATATATAACTTTTAGCTCAAATAATTATCATTTTAAGAATTTGAGTCAATTTAGTTATCTTTTCAGACTTTTAGTAGAACGATAGAATTTTGGTATTGAATATAATATGGATTTCAACATGCTGCAGTTAACATATCAAAAGAGATAATTACTTTACTATTGTAAAATAACTCTAAAATTAATTAATTGTATCTAAAGCTCTTATTTTGATCATTTTATTGTTTAGAAATATAATGTGGATGTTTGTTAATGTATCAAAAGGCATTAGAAAAATTTCATGTAAGAATGCTCCTTAAGATTGTCAAAAAATGATGGTAAGATAATGGAACTAATTAATATGTAATTCAAATATATGTGATACTTCCAAGATGTGGTAGCATTGTAAAGTTAGAGCTATTTTGGACTGTATATGTGAAGTGAATGAATAATAATGATTTTCTTAAAAAATATTTTACAGAAATTGTGAAGGATTTTCATTGGAAAAGCAAACTCTGCTTACATTATAAAAAGTTATCTTAAAGACACTCCAAAGAAGTGAATTTTGATTATAGATGTGGCTGAGATGAGAATGCAATGGAAAGCTACAATTAGGAGAATTGTTGAAGTATGACAATAAATAAAATTCAGTGCAGAAAAAATTACATACTGTCACAATATATCAAATGTATACAGTATAGAATAAAAGAACAGCATGTAATACATCTGATTAATGGATTGGTTTGTACAATCATTGGAAAATTCATCCAAAATGTTTTATTTATTTATTTGAAATTTTGTTTTTTCTTTCTTTTTGGAATTAGAATAGCCACACATATTTATATAAGAGTGTGTTCTAATGATGAAAATTATAATAATGTTTCTCAAGGGATTTTGTGGGAAATACTTATGATAATTGCAAAAACTTTTTTTTTTCAAATGTCCTGAACTATTAAAAAAGTTAAAAACTTAAAACTATTGATTTTTGACATGGAATTAAATAATGATTGATTTTGTTTATAGGTATGGCAAATTATCTTTACTTAATTATCACAGGATCAATTTTTCAGAAGAATTTCTATTGCTTGAACATAAAAATGTCAAGGAAACACTATGGTTCTACACAAAATAGCTATTTTTTCTTTATTTTTCCAAAAACGAAATTTATGCAGAAACATAATTTAGCTATTGAGTATAGAATTGTACCATCTATCTATCTATCTATCTATCTATCTATCTATCTATCTATCTATCTATCTATCTATCTATCTATCTATCTATCTATCTATCTATCTATCTATCTATCTATCTATCTATCTATCTATCTATCTATCTATCTATCTATCTATCTATCTATCTATCTATCTATCTATCTATCTATCTATCTATCTATCTATCTATCTATCTATCTATCTATCTATCTATCTATCTATCTATCTATCTATCTATCTATCTATCTATCTATCTATCTATCTATCTATCTATCTATCTATCTATCTATCTATCTATCTATCTATCTACCTACCTACCTACCTACCTACCTACCTACCTACCTACCTACCTACCTACCTACCTACCTACCTACCTATCTACCTATCTCTGTCTATCTATCTATCTATCTATCTATCTATCTATCTATCTATCTATCTATCTATCTATCTATCTATCTATCTATCTATCTATCTATCTATCTATCTATCTATCTATCTATCGATCTATCCATCTATCTATCCCTCTATCTATCCCTCTATCTATCTCTCTATCTATCTATCCTTCTGTATATCTATCCTTCTGTATATCTATCCCTCTATATTTATCCCTCTATCTATCCCTCTATCTGTCTCTCTATCTATCTATCCTTCTGTATATCTATCCCTCTATATTTATCCCTCTATATTTATCCCTCTATCTATCTATCTATCTATCTATCTATCTATCTATCTATCTATCTATCTATCTATCTATCTATCTATCTATCTATCTATCTATCTATCTATCTATCTATCTATCTATCTATCTATCTATCTATCTATCTATCTATCTATCTATCTATCTATCTATCTATCTATCTATCAATCAGTCAATCTATCTATCTATCTATCTATCTATCTATCTATCTATCTATCTATCTATCTATCTATCTATCTACCTATCTATCTACCTACCTACCTACCTACCTACCTATCTATCTATCTATTGTACTGGGTTCGATCGTAGTGAAATAACACCTTACTTTCTGGGTTTAGCTGGGTTTCAACCTTCTTTATAATAAATTTATAATCTCATGTTATAAATATGTGAATGAACCAGTCCGTTCGAGCAGAGTGAAGAATACTATTGATGGCAGGGCCATCAACAATACCCATAGTCAGACCAAGCTATGCAACACATAACATGATCACATTTCCAGACTGTGGCCCATCTTGACAGCTAGATTCAAACCCCTACTATCCAAACACTTTATTTGTTTCAGAGTAAACCCCGGGTGCCAGCTAGTGTCAGAACTAACATGTTTGGACAATAGGCCCATAATCCAGTGCTCGAAAAATCCCTTAACTAGCTCAGCTACCTGTAATCAATAACAAATTACTAAATTTTAATTCAATAAATTATTTCAATTAGTGGTAAAGAATTGACCAACAGATTAAGCTTTAAGTTTAAAAGACAATTTATTTTAATTAACATTTATTATACTAATTTTAAACACTTTTGTAAATCTTAACTAACATCACACTGGTATTTTATATAATGATTATGCACATTTTAATTCACACACTATAATATCATATAACAAAGCATTAAATAATATTTTATATTTAACACACGCATCAATAATTCATCTATGTATGCTATAGAGTTCATATTACTTTACTCCGGAAGGCTGAAAAAATGTGATGGCTACTTTATAAATGAGAATAATAAAAATGTTATTACCTAGGATTTTAGAATGTGGATAATTCTTGCTGTTTGCTGCTTCTAATGAAATATTTCTAACCGGTTAGATTTAAAGTTTTCATGGGGAGATTTATTATTATTCATTGGTGCTATTCTTGGAGACAGATAAATATTGGTGGTGATTCTTCAAGTTGTTATGCAGGCATTTTTTTATTCTGGGCAGATTTCTGTTTCACTGGACTCAGGCTGGAGAAAGTCATATGTTTCCAAGGATTTTAACACTGCATTATTAACTGATTTAATCTCAACTGTTCCATCTCAACTGCACAATCTAAAACTGTTTTCTAAACTGATTGTCCAATGAAAAATTGGACTATTTATACTTAATGCCTGTTGTCGTTTTGATGTCCGCCGGCAATATGTTGTTGAAATTCCGTCCTCATTTAATTGCATTCCTCGAGATAAGCTTTTAATCCTGTTGTTCGAGATGTTAATTAGCAGCCATCACAAATGTAGTGCTATTGTTTTTTGTTTAACTTAATAGCCATCACTGTGTTTTTAATTTTTGTAACTTTTTATTACGCATACATTTATTATTTTTACCAGTGCACATATATATTTTACTAACAAACTCATATTAATTCATCATTTACGCACATATATAATTTAAGATTTATTCACTATTTAGTTTTTAAGATGACTTTTTTTTCTTTAATTTAAATAAAAAGAGATTTATATTTTTAAACTTTTAGCTTCAACTTTTTCTTTCTTTCTTTTTTTTAAATCAATCATTTATAACTTTTATGAACAATATTTTCTTTAAACTAACAACAATAATAAAAATAATTCTTTACTTATTTGAAAATCAACTTCTTTTAATGTTCTCCGTAACTATGAATTGATTGTTTTAGCAAAAAAAAAAAAAACTCTTTAAACTTAAAACTTTCAGTTTAATGTTTCTAAAGCACACCCCTCCCCCTTCTAATTAATTAATTGTAACTTTTATTTCAAAAAAACTTTTGACTTTTAATTTTACATTTAGAAAACAAACTGCAATAAAAAACTCCTCAAACTTTTACATCCTATTTTCTTTTGACGAACTGTATTTTTATTTTAATAATTTTTAGAAAAAATTAGATATATGTACCAACACGATCTTGGTACACTATCTATCTACTACTACTACTACTACTACTACTACTACTACTACTACTACTACTACTACTACTACTACTACTACCACCACCACCACCACCACTGTTGTTGTTGTTGTTTTATAACTGTATGGCTGTTTTTAGGCTATCTATGCTGTCAGCAAAATAGATATCTGACCAAAGTATTGAATGAAAAACATCTTATTTAAATTGATATATTTCGTTATTCCAATTTTTAAAAAGCTTCAGAATATGTTTGTTTATCACAGAAGCAGTAATAAAAAAATTACCTAAAAGTAAATTTGATAAAAATATGGATTATCATTTCCAGTAGACATTCAAAAAACAAATAATATTGTAGATATAAATAAATAAAATGAATCTGATAATACTATTTATTTAATATTAACTTATTAGTAGTAATCAAATTTTTTGTTGGTTAGTAAAGCATGTGATATCTGAGTACCAGGAATAATGTTAACTTTCTGATTTGTTATTTTCTTATGATATTAATCTGTACAAGACATCTTAACTTTTTGAAAAATTGAAATAAAAAGACAAAATGATCAATAATTATTATTCATAGTGCATGAATTGTTTTTAAAAATGATATAAGGGAAATTAGCATTGCATTATTTATTTAGTAGAAGGTTCCATTTTGAAAATATCGATAAAACCTGAAAACCTCTAAATGATAAATTGAAACTTATTTGGTACTTAAAATATTAGACTTGCAATGTGTTAGGCCTGCTACTCCTTTTCACATTCATATTAATCTGCTGAGAACTCTAAACTTGTGATCTGATCAAATAACATGTACACTTCGATCTCATACAAACTTAAAATGATAAATTTGTCAAAATGGATCATGTGTACATGATATTTTCATAAGATTTACAAAGTTATCAGTAGTCTGAATATGTATGTGAAAAGGCATAACAGTTCTAATGCATGACAGTAATTGTACCACATTAAATCTAACAATACTAACAATATGAATTTTACACAAAAATAAATTTGAAAAAGTTTTATGCAATTCCCAAATGTTGCTTTAAATATGAACAAAACAATTGCTAAATTACAAAATCCTTAAAATATACATATATGGTACTTACTATGTAATATGTAACAGGAATTGTCACAATGAAACAATCAATTTGTTTATTATATTTTATTTTAAATGGATAAAAAAAAAATTTCAAAATGGAGACTAAAAGTAAAATTTGTTATTTTTCCTAAAATGGAGACTTAACATGTGATTGTGCAATATAATGCCTGCATGGGATCTTCACCAGAAATGTTAATAAGTAGTAAATGTATTTTTTTCAAAACTAAAAAAAAAAAATACTATATTTTTATTATTTCTTCAGTATAGTGGACTAATGTTTTTGATGTTGTCCAGTATGATTCACATGAAAATGGTCAATAACCAGCAACTCATAATTCAGCAGTTTTATAGGCTTTCCAACAGTCTGAATAAAGATACCTCTTCCATGTTTTGTTGATGGCTTCCATCAGAGTCTACTGTTTACAATGAATTCTCATAATGGATCACTTGTCCATCTTCATGCAAAAGCCATCAAACATCCACTGTTCTGGAAGAATTTGTCTGGTTTGGTTTTTTTTCTTTTTGTGCAAAAGGCTCTCATCAATTTCAATTATTTTCTTAGGGCCTCAAATTTTATATTTTTCTCTGCTAAACCAAGCTCTGTTTTCCCCTATCTATTAATATTAATTTGCAAGCCCAGCTGTAAATAAATTAAATTACTATCAAAAATGAAATTCTGGAACTCTACAATCACCTTCCCTTATTAAGACCTATTTTAATTATGGATGTACTTGACCACATTGATCTCAGTAGCAGGTAAAATGTTCATCATTTCATACTGGTTTTTTTTTTTAAAAAAAAAAGAAAAAAAATTTATAGTATTAATCAGAAAATTGGAAAAAATATATCAGCATTGTAATAAAAACACTTTGAGAAGAACTTGTCCAAATGAAATCTGAACAATAAATGAAAGTGTAAATTTATCACGTTATTGGATGAGATCAGATAAGATTGCAAGATTTATTTGATGGGATCACAAGATTAGACATTTATCAGAAATGTAAAAAGGCATATTATCCTATGTTGCAGGACTAATACGTAAGTACCTCTTATTTTAATAAATAATATGTGCATGGCATTTAATTGAAATTTAAAAAAAGTTATTGGCACTTATTTCATAATAAAAAATAATCTTGGCATTTTATTTAACAAAAGGAATTGCTCAGAAGTTCAAAAAAAGTTTGAGGATTGGAAGTCTCCAAATTGATTAAAAGAAATGAAGTTGTAGAATCTGCACCAAACAGTCCTGTTTAGTAGCCCAAAGCAATTTTAATTAATGATTTCTTTAATGTGTTTAACAATGTGTCATATAGATCATAGTCATATTGATAGCAAAATTTATAATCAAGTTTCATCATTTAGGAATCACCATTAAGTGTAAACACATGGAATGAAAACAGAACTGCCATTATAGTAACATACTGTTTCATATATTTACCAAAGGTTTGATAATTCAGTAGTTCTATTGATTTATATACTATATTATCAGCAATAATTATTAATAATGTATCTCAATAATATGTCTTTTTTATCATTACTACCATACTTTACTACATGTGTGATGTAGCCAATGGTAGAATGACAAACATAAAGCTAAAAGTTTTTAAATCAATTTATACCTGGATAAAGTAAAACAAAACTTCTGATTGGTCAAGTAAATGAATATGTAATCTCATTCTGCTACTCTAAACATCATGCTTTTTTAAGCAACTAGCTATATGATTATTGCATTTTTAGTTTTTATTTTAAAAATGATTCCAAACTTTTAACATTATTAGCAAAATATTTTATCTTTGATGACTAGTTCAATTTACTGTTTTTATAGTTTTATGTATGTATGTTATTTGTAATTTCCGATTTTTCTTCACTATTGATAATAATGTAATATTAAATACGCTTAACGTATATAGTGAAATTAAATTCAACGATTATATTAATATTTCTTAAGGCTAAGCGCTTTCAGAGCTTTCACTCATATTCATAGCCTTTAACGTAGTAATTTATGCAAATCTATGCAAGCTTATTTATATTGTCCATCTCTTTGAAATGGAAAAGCATGTGTCTCTCCTGTTTATTGCTTTCAAATCTCTTGATATATACCATGCTTCTTTCACCTTCCTTTTGATGTCATTTCTTTCAGTTGTAATTATCCTAGCATTTGCATGTTATTTGTCTAAATAAATATTTATATTTATTTAAATTTTAATTAATATGAGTATTTACCAATAAATAATTATTATTTTTTAATTACACAGTAAAACTATTCTTGAAGGTTTGTGACAATGGTATTTTAGTTGTATTTATATATTGGACTATTTCCATCAGCTAATATAAGTATTTAATGTCTCCAGAAAAAAATAATTTTTATTTAAATAATCCAATTCAACTGTTAGTATTAGTACACAGGTCAGAATATGCACAAGTTTCAAGAATTATCCTTTCCCCCTCTACTTCAGGTGTTTCTGGCATAATCACTGTCTTTGGCAGGATGACTCAGTTGGTGAGATTATTACTTTAAAATTCAGTATTTAAGAATCTAAAGGTCCAGGTTTGATTCCCATGTTAGTACTGTCACTGGTCAGGCCAGCAACATTTGAAGAAGAAAAAATAATTTTTCTTGAAATGTTGTGCATATACTAACCTGTGTCTATTACTAACTGTTGAATGTATTTGGAATATTTAAATAAAGTCACATTTTTCTAAAGACATTCAATACTTATATTAGATAATGGTAATAGTCCAATATATAAAAACAACTAAAACTATTCTTATTTACTAGATTTAAGTATCTGAGAATCACCATGTTTTGTTTTACTTGATATCATGGAATCAATTATTTATCCTCATTTCTATCATTTTCAGCAATACTAATTTCCTTTTAGATGAAATCTCTCTGTTTTAATCTAGTTTTTTAATATAGGGCTTTTTTCTAAATCTCTAATAATTTTGTGAACTCCAGTTTAGGACTTAACTATTTAATAATATAAATAATATTCATAATAGTAATTTGTTCATAAATTAAAAAAAACTATAGAAAGAAGTTTGCAGTTAATTGAAAAAAGATTCTTCCTCTTTGAAGCCTTAAGGAAACTGGGCAGAGCAAATTACTAATATCTATTCCATATGTTTATTAGAATTGTTAATATTATGTGATTATTCACATGTTAAAATGGAAGGGCTGCTTACCAATACATATGAGCCAGTGTGGCATGTTTAATATCTTTTTATCTTTCAGTTAAGATTAAAAAATATCTTGTCTTTTGTTCTCCACTGCCTGATAGTTCTTAACTGCAATATCAGTTGAGTGTTCTTAAAGGCAGGGTGAATGTCAGTATGAATGATTTTAAATAGACATTTACAAACATATTAGATAAAACTAAATTATGGTCTTTATTGGTGGGAATTGTAAAGTTGCCAACTAATATAGAGTTAATTGATGAAGACAAATGATTCTTAAGAACCTTGTAATTGCATATAAGTGAAAATCACTTTCAAATAAAAGAAGAGTGCAAGAATTGAAAGAAGAACTAATATTAAATGGAATTGTTAGATTCTGTAAAGTTAGAAGAAAAGGATGAAGAAACAATTGATTTTTAAAATGAACATGTAATTTTCTACAAAGATACAAATATTGTAAGCACAAGGATAATGGTTTTCATTATTAATAAAAAGTGAAAAAACATCATTGAGAAGATTTATGGTCTATCAAACAGATAGATAATATTAATTTTTCAATATAATGGAATATTTAAAATGCAGGTAATTAAGATTTATGTCTCAACCAGTTACCATTGTGATAAAAAGTAATGGATTTTTATATAGATATAGAAAATGTTTTTGATTAGACCAAACAACATTTTTAAAATTATCATGAGAGACACTAATTGGGGAAATTGGTAAATGATTGAAGATAACAGTTCTGTGGGTAAATTTCACTATGATAACAGAAATTAGAGAAGGCAAAGATGTGTTGAGTTTGCAGAATATATATATATGAAAAACAAAAACAAGTTATAAATCATGTAACTTGCTATCGCTTGTATTTATGATCAATAGGTGGAGCTTTACCAAAACCTCCGTACAAGCGTATTTTGTTTACATAAACATCAAAAGAGTCAGAATTCACTATCTCTTTCATTAGCTCCACCTTCAGATCAGCTGATTTCAAGCTAATTTGCTATCATTAGTGAAGGATAGGGGCCAGAAACTAGATCTAAACATTAACTCCAAGCGTTTATGCAACAAGTTCCTATCAGTTTGCAAGCATGAATTTTTCAGTCATGCAATGTCTTCAAACCCAGCCAAACAAGCCAGATAGCTTATATATATATAATACCATCTTTGATTAGATTTTAAATAGGTATTGTCATATTAAAAAAATATTGTCATGATTTTATATGTTGTTGACTGTTTAAGGTCATCAAGTTATTCTTAATTTTAATTTTGAAGTTACTGTAGATACTTTGAAATACAAAGTAATAATTGTGATTCATTTATTATTAATTTAAAAAGTACAATAGATAGTTTTTTACTATAAAAATATTACATGAATTTGAACATATATTTTGATAGGTTTTGCATTAACATTTTATTTTATTGCACATTTTAATAACAGTTGATTTAGATAAATAAATAATAGGTTATACTTTTTCATATATGCCTATGGTTATATATGTGCATGCATATTTAAACTATTGCAAATGTAAAATCACATGTTTATTATAGTATTGTTATTAATGATATATAAAAGATAATATTTTTGTTAATCAAACCCATGTATTTTTATTCTCTGATTTGTAAATTAATATGAAGAGATTAAAAACATTGTTATTATTTTAAAATATTTTCTTTTTAAAAATTAAAAGAAAAACATTTTCTTCAGCAATGCTATATATTTGAATGAACTCTAATTAAATGGAATAATTACTTAATGAAGCAAAATGGGTAAATTTGAGTTGGTTATTAGATACTGTATCTAGGCCAATGATCTAAATGTTGTGTCAATAAAAGATTATATAAACTACCTGTGACTTAAATGAGGACACCCTATATTTTTCCATCATCTTAGTTGGTTTACTGCAATAGCAATGAATAAAGTATAAAAACATAATATATATACTTAAATGCATTGTAAAAAAAATTATGAAATGCTTATAAAGTTTTACTATATGGATTAATATATATTCATCTATTGTGCTAATAAATAATTTGCCAAGGTTATGACCAAATGGATAATGATTGAGATTTAATAATTAACAATGTAATTATTTTAAGAAGGATAAAGAATGCTTATTTTGTGTTGTCTAAAATATTAAACCTCCTCTTACAAAGGATTATTTATCTAAATATACTTCAAATATTTAAAGAAAAAAGAAAATAACTTCTTGGGACTACTATACTTGTCAAAAATATTGTCATTTCATGGTTTTTTATATGCATTTAACAAAGAAACTTTAAGATGAGTCAATTTTATGTATACGAACTTTGTTTAATATTTTACCATTTAATAAACAGGTCTATGTCTTATTTATTTCATAGTTATTTGTATTATTGTTTTAAGGTTATTTAATGTATTATCTGTGTAGATATATATATAAATAATCACAAAGAAAATCTTAGTAACTCTAAAATAAAATATAAACAACTGTAATGTTAAAGTATTAAGATTCATTAATTTAGAGAATTTTCTCCCTGGCTGCATTTACAAGTTTCATGGACCCATTATAAGAAATCTAGTATAGCATACATTACTGATAAGAAATTTTTTTGCTGATTTTGTCAATTTTAGCTAAAACTAGCTTAATTTTACTAAACTGGAATGTTAAAGTATTAAGATTATTTAATGGCTTGTTTTCATTTGTTTATAAATGATCATAAATATAATAATTGAAATATATATAAGATAAAGAACAGATTATTATTTGGGATAACTAATACATTGTTCACAAAATAACAATTATAATAAATTGGCTATTTTCTTTGTAAATTCGAGGTATTAAACATATTAATCAGTATCTTACTTATTTTGTAAATAAAATTGTTTATTTATTAAACTTAAGTTAATGGTTTTATTCGAGTTGGTGTTTACATGATGTGGCAATAATAATTCAAAGTCTCTATGCAATTATAAACATTTGAAGTAATTAACAAAATAATATAGATTTTTTACTTTATTAGAATTTAGTAATTATCAAAGGTAAACCTAATGTTTTCAAAAACATTCATTGGTGTTATTTAAACATAAAGAGCTAGCTGACAAATTATTGATAGAAACCTTATATATAATCTTCAAGTTTAAATAATTTTATTCATCCTTTAACACTAGTATAAATTTTAGTATATAATAATAAAAGGGTTACTTTGTGAATTAATCCTGTTATAAAATATTATCAAATATAACCCCTATACATTTTAAAATTAATTATTAATTTTAAACCACTGAACATCACATGATCATCATTTTTTATGCTTGCTCATAACTGTTATTAAACAGGTAAAACTCTTCATACAGTAGTGCAGTGCTCTCACATCCATGGCTTCTCACTGGTGAAGGCCACAAGCCAGAAACTAGTCTGGCGATATTGGATGAGTAGGCACTAGATGGGGATTTTATGCATAAGCCTTCTGGCATTCATTGATTACTCTCTTGCACTAAGTAGCACTACTGTATGGAGAGTTTTGTCTGTTTAATTATTAATTTTGTTTTATTACAATTTTGGCATTCAGTCAGGTTATCATTTGTTTAATAAGTAAATATTATTAATAGATTTTAAACTATATAGATTTTTGAATTACTTTATTAGTAGGGTTTAAATAAAATTATTGCTTAAATTTATTCTATTACAGATTTGACTTGCTCAATTTGTGGCTGTATTAATTTCAATTGGCCCATTTATATCATTATAGATTTGACTTACCCAAAGACCTGGAGCATGTAAAAATAAACATCCCATTTATACTGTTTCAATATTTATAAATAAATAATAAATTCTTTCTTTGTGAAAAATGCTAAAAGAAAATAGACATGGAAAAATAAAATGAAAGTACAGTAGAATTGAATTATATTTTGACTAGCACAAAATATGTATTTAAGAAATTATAACATTTTGAATAGATTCAATGTAGGAATTGATGAGGCATTGCTATGTGAATGGTTTTGTCTCAGATATAAAATGTGGTAATGCAAAAATGAAAATTAGTAAAAAAAAGATAGTATTAACAATTAATATTTCTAATTTTCGAAATACTGAAGTGAATTTAAATTGAAGATGGTTCAGACTTGATTTATATCAATGAGAAAATAACTGATACTTAAGAACTGTAAAAAAGATAGGTGCACAAAAAATACTAATTTACCAATAAATTATTTACTAGACAAAACAAATGTCTGATACTTAAGAACTGTAAAAAAGATAGGTGCACAAAAAATTCTAATTTACCAATAAATTATTTACTAGACAAAACAAATGTATGAAGAAAAAAAGGAATTTGAAAACATATAAAAATGAATTAATAAGAAGAATTTTAATATTTAGAGTTTTTGTAAAAATTGTACAAAGAATTAATAACAATATAAGAAAATATAGTTATGAATTGGTAAAGAAAGCTATAGAAAACAATGAAAGTGTCTAAATTGAACAACAACATCTTGATAATGAAAAAAACGTTATTTCAACAATAAAGAAAAAGATGGAATTATTATTAAGAGAGATCATCATAATATAAGTGAAGGACTTTTACAAAAAATTATATTATAATAATGAATAAGAAAACAAAATTTTCCCTAAAATTAGTGCATCTTCCGAATTGTCAAGTATTTTAAATCAAGAGGTGAAACTTGAAATTAAATCTATGAAGAAGGGTAAAACTCCAGGTGATGATGGGATTATTATTGACATTTTAAAAGAAGGAGTGAATGAAATAGAAAAATTGTTGGCAAAACTATGTATAAAATGTTAAAATAATGAAGAAATATGTGATGATTGGAAGATTGTAGTAATAATATTGATATTAAAGAAAGATGAAGAAGATATTAGAAATTGCAGGTGTATCACTTTTCTATCAATCGTACATAAAATCTTTATTAAGATAATTACAACTCATCTACAGTAAACTTTAAAAGCTAACGAACTAAAAGTACAAACTGAATTTAAAAGTTGTTTTATCATAGAGAATCACATCTCTCTATTGAGAGAAATTATAGAAAAAATTAATTAATAAAAGTTGCCTTTATGTTTTGGATTTGTAGATTTTGAAAGGACATTTGTTTCTCTAAGTATTTTCTTGATGATTAAAACTTTGGATCAGCTAAAATATTAACTCAGTATTGTTCTCTTCTAAATAACATTTATCATATGCAAGACCAGTAATTAGATTATATGTTGATGCTGATATTAGCATTAAGAGGGAAATAATTCCATATCTCCAAAACTTTTTACATCAGTTTTGTTAGAAGTATTTTGAGGATTAAAATGGAAAGTTAAGGGACTAAAAATACATGGAGATTATTTAAATCATCTAGATTTTTGCAGATAATATGGCTGCTTTTGAAAATAATGCTTCAGAGCTTCAGGAAATGTTGCATGAGTTATTAGATAAAAATGAGAAAATAGAACCAAAGATAAATATTAAAAAATCGAAAGTAATATACAATGGATTTTCTCAGAGGGAAAAAGTAAAGATTCATTATTATGAATTAGAAGAAATTAATAATTGCAAATACTTCAATCAGATTATTAATACAAAGAGAAACACAATGGATGAATTAATAATAAAATTAAGGTTGAAGTGAGTGGTTTTGATAAAAATTATCTAGTATTAAAAATAAATGTTTGGTCTCATATATGTTTTACAAGTTTTTACCTGTGGTTCTGTAAATAGGACTCTTAACAGAAGGTCAATACTGAGACCTTAGACTAAACAACGATGTATGGAAAGATGTATGTTAGGAGTATTAGGAAGAAACTGAAAGTGAAACATGAATAAAAGAATAAATAGGTATCATTAACATCACTGAAAGAATTAAGAGAGTGACACAGAGCTGAACTGAAAATATTTTTAGAAGAGATGAGAAAAATGGACAAATGAGGTTTAAACTAGCATCTCACAAAATTTAAAAGACATAGAAAGAGACCATATGTGAAATGAGTGGATGAAATAAGAAAGTTTGCTGATGTGATTCCTGATATTTATTCATTTAATGTTAAGCCTTCAAAATTATATAGTGACTTTTGTTCATATTATTTTTTGTTGATAATTATATGCATTTTTTTTTCATACTTTACTTATCACTTAATTATTTAAATTAAAATTTAGATTAGTGCATCTCCAAAAAAATATCTCTATATTGTATATAGTGGTTAATAAATCTGTATTATATGACTTCATTATTATTATATATTTTTTGCACGTTGCGTATTTATGTTTTTATTATTATTATTATTATTATTTTATATTCACATTTTTTAAAGTATAAATTAACAATAGAATATTTTATTTCAATTTCTATATTTGATTAAAAGAAACAAAGAAAGGCAGAAAGATTTCCTTTGGCTGTCATGAGGCAAAAAATTTAAGAGCAGTATTTGATTTCATTACGTATCATTTCTCTTTTGTAACAGTATATTCTTGTTCAGATTATACAAAATGAAGATTTCTTGGTTTGATTATATATTAAAGCTTTTATTTCTATATCCATTTGCACTATTAAATAGAATTTTATTAATATGAATAATCAAAAAGAATAATGAAAATATATACTTTTTGTTTTGCTTTTAAAAAATTATCACAAACTATTCTTTAAAATTATTTGACCATAAATTCATCTTAAAAGCATAACATGTATTTATAGGCTTCATATTGTTTGCAGGTGATTTTAAAGTTTCTGCAAAAACTTTATTTAATATGGCTAATTTTAACTACTTTTTTGAATTTATGGTTATTTCTTGTTCTGTAAGTGTGTGTGTTTTACTGTCGTTGTTGCTCTCTATTTTAGATTCATCACTTACAAAATTATATGTTGGACATTGTTTTTATTTAATTTATAGGGTCTTAACTACATTAGTATAATCATGTATTTGTTCCCATTACATGAATATAATGCAAATTTTATTTAACTACAGCAATTAAATCTATTTTTTAAAATTATATTGTGTAAAAGTAGAATAATTTTAGCAACGCTAATAAAGATTTAAAACTTATTATGGAATGCCAGCCATTTTATTTTATTTTCAATATTGACTGTGAATTTCCATGTTATCTAAAAAAAATTATTTCACAATCTATGACCAAATGGTTAATTGCCTAAAAGTTTATGTGATGATTAAGCACTAGAAATGACGGGTTGAGCCTTGATTCTAAAACTTCCAACTTGTGAATCTGCTACATTACAACTGCACTAAACTGCACAGGATTGATGATTCACTTTTGTTGCTGAACATTATATGATTACCAAAATAATCATTTGATTTTTTATTTATTTATCTATATCTATGCCCCGTTTAGATCAAACAGTCATATATAGAGTATATGTGATAATAGTCTTTGAATTTTATTTCAAAAACCAGTACTTAATGAATATTTGAGCAGCACAGTGCAGTCTGAGGCAATTTATTTTTAATGAAGCTGATTCTCTCTCACACACATATATGATGTAAATAAGAATGGCTTTTCACTCTAACATCATCTGTAGCAAACTTGAATAGTAAGTGAATATTGGATTGGTAAAGCATTTTAAATCTTCATTCCCCGATCAGTTCTGCTTTTGCTTTTATTAATGAGATCTTGGAAATCCAAACTGGAATCAGTGAAGTTATGCAATTAGCAACCATCTTCAATTCCTTACCCACTATAGAGCTAAAAACCTGATGTTAAATAAATTTTAAAATTTTGAATCTAAGACAATGTATTTTTATAGTTATATAAATCTGATACCAAATCATTTACTATACACTTTCATAATCTCAGTCCTTTTCTAATTATAAGCATCCATTTTCTCTGGTGAGGAATATATATACTAAGAAAATATTATTTGATTCTTTAGCATATATATATAATTAAATTTAACATACTTTTTATTATTTGTATTTATTGAAATATAAATAAATCTTGAGCCTTTTATTTATTTATTTATTCTAAAGTTATAATTTATTGATGTCATTTTTTTTGACAATTAGTAATTTTTCACAATAGACTAACATGATAAATATTTAATGAAAATTAGATCTATATTTCTAACAGTTTGTAATGTTATATCTAGTAGTATAAATAAATTCTTTGTTAATTATTGATAGTACAATTTGCAATTAATAAATAATTGCTTAGTTAATATATCTCATAATAAATTATTCATTATTAATAAGAAACTTTTTTGTCAGCAAATGTCCAATTAAATAAATTAATAATGTTTATTGATAAAAGATAATAAATAAATTATATGTACAAGAGATTAAATTAGAAATTATTTTGCTTTGAAATATTTGCCCTTGATTACTTTGGTAATGATCTTTCATTGCTTCAAAATGCAACAATATATGGTAAATATTTGCAATATATATATATATCCTCATCAAAATGTAAATATTAAAAGCCTAAAACTAAACTAAGTCAATAAAATAATCAAAATTATCCCAAATTTACAACTTAACCAGACTAGCCAAAAAATATAAACTCTAAAATACAACCAATGGTTTCATTGCTACATGCAGACTTCTCAAGTGTAAATAACTACAAAATAACAACATATTAAAATTAAACATTACCTCCAATTCTAGTTACATCCTATACATCTTTAATATTTAAAACTTTTCAATAAGTTAATTGCTTCAGAATCATAAATTTTTAATAATAAAGATTTTTTAATTTTTCTTTTTATTTCATTTCTCTTAAAGAAGACAACCTTAGCTTCTTCAAAATTAATAGTCTGGCTTGTATATTTTTCTTGGATATATAAATAACTAAGATATTTATTTCTAACCCTATTTTTTGTACCTTTATTCTTTCATCTAAGCTCAAACTACTATGACATATATATATATAAACTCAAGATTATAAACAAAATAGGTTCAATCAAAATAACAAATATAATTATGAAGCTTTCTACATTTTATGTTCAGTAAAGTACACTTGCTTAAACATTGAAAATATATCCCAAAAGATGCACCCACAATGGTATAAGAATATTAACTTACCAAATTCACATTACAAAATAATATGTAATACTCTCATGTTTTTAAAATGCACATATAATTGTCCTAAAAGATTATTTATAAATTTATTACAGAAATAATAATAAATTAATTACTTAATATTCCTTAAATAAAATATTAACTAATAATTTCACTCATCTTCATTCAATAAGAAATTTACAATTCTCCAAAATAATAATAATAATAACAACAACAACAACAATCATCACCATCATCATCTCCGGTTCATTTTTAACAAATTAATAACCAAATAAATTATTTAATTAACATTTTAGTTAAATATGATGAGAGATTTTACTTGATAACTAACTACACTCACAAAATAATATCATCAATAAGCAACTAAAATAACTTAATGACTCAACATTAAATCTATTTAATGATTAAAGTTTAATAATAAAACATAAATAATATAATAAAATTTAAAATAAATATTGTACAGTCTCTTTGTTTAATATGGTATTTCTAAAAATATAATGTATTTGAATATTGTGGCAATATCAAGAATATCTCTCATAAGTGTTATATTAGTTTTAAAATAATTACTAATGATCATATCTTCTATGTTAATAATAATATAATTGGTTACTTAATCAAATATAATAGAAATAATATCTAAATAATTTTAAAGATCATATGCCAAATAAGTAATAATTTAAAGTACATTTTAAAGTCCAAATAAAATATTAAAAGGAAAATTATTAAAAAAAACTTTCTTTGCAGTTTGGCAAAGTAGCATCACGATATTTGAATATCAGAACATTTTAAATAAAAAATATGAATGTTTCCATCTATACAAAAAAATAACTATGAAAAAATATTTAAGAGGTAATTTTATAAATTTTTGTAACTTAAATAGCTTTGAATTATTTATAATAAAATTTAAGGAAATATCCACAAGTTATATTGCTTGACATTTGTATTACTTTTTGTTTCTTTACTCTTATATTCATTATATCATTCAAAATTATTTTCACTATTCTCACTTTCATTCCATTTGAATATGCATCTGTTTGAGCTAAGTAATCTTTAATATTTGTATGGGTATCAGTTATTTTTTTTATATTACATACTATGGCAATCATCAAACATCTCTACCATTTATGAAAGAAATTTCTACATACTACATCTTGCCCTCTCACAAAATTATCTACTTCAAACGATTTTAGTCATTACTTTACCAACTATGGTGATAGATAGTGATTAAAGTGTAGGGTGTGGAATAATAACAAGAATGTCTCAAAAGAGTAAGATAATATCATCATGGATAAGTGCAAATCATGATAATACATCCATATTCATCAGGCACCTAAGATTCAAGTCATGGCTCTGTTATAGCACTTATTGATGATAAGAAATTCAACTGTCCATGGAAAGAGATATACAGACCTACGTTATTTATATATTTAATAACTTTAAAATATGGAAATATAATTCACATACAACAGTTTTCAACATATCCCTAATACCTAGGATTTCATATAAATATTATCACTCTCCTGACCACCATTTTATATCTTTCACACTGAATAACTCATTCAACATCATAAAATATACAAAAGCATTCTAAAATATCTTCCAAAACACAATATTAAAGAAACAACAAAGATTTAAATTCATTTCAAGATATTTTTTTAAAAGTTTTCATGCATAAATGATCTTGATAAACATACATCAGTACTTTAAATTTTATTTATTTGTTATGATATACTTTAGAGATCGGTATTGTCTTTTTCTATATTTCAACAAATAACATTCATAAAATAATATATTGATAATTTAATGATGCTACATAATATATGCATATTCAAGCATTTACATTAAAATAAATACTTAAAATATCCTTAGATGTTTTCAAACATTCGTCAGCATTTATCAATTTTTTCATAAAATTACACATGATCATTTTATCAACGGTACATTCCACTTTTAAATATTAAATTCAAGCAATGTGAAATATTAATCTTAAAATACTAATTAGGATATATCTTTTCTTAAATAAAATAAAAGAAGCAAAATTATTAAGCAAAATGTAATCTAAACAACAATAAAAAAATTACCAATGATCTCACCGTATTGCTAGATCATTTATAGCGATCTGCTTCTCAAAATCATACATTTAAAAAAAAACCAATTATGATTGAAATTTGCCTTGTTCAGAAAATTATTTATTGAATACCCATTTGTTTTTTTAAACATAATAATAAAGTCAGTCTATTTTAAAATTAAATTTAAAATATAATAAGTTCATTTTAAAATAAATAATTGTAATCTTTTAAATATTAATGTTAAACTTAATGCTAAAAAAATAATCATAATAATGAAGTTTAAATTTATGAAAGGATTTTTTCCTCCTGCTCATAATTTGAATTGCTTGTTTGGAATCTTGTACCATTGCCTAGTTACAGTGGAACAGCATTGTGCACAATTATATTTTTATCTTGGTGCCATATGAAAAAATGTACAATTAATAACATTAAAATCCAGAAAAATCCAACAAAATCCATGGAAAATATTAAAACATGTGAGATAAAACATTTATTCCAGTTTTTTCTGAAAATTTTATTCAGGTATTTAATATCTTTGTGGAATAATAATTCAAAATCCATTTTGTGAAAATATTTCCTTATGTATGTTTTCAGCCATTGTATAGAGCAGATAGATTGCAGTAAATACAACATAAGCAATATTTGCATTTTCCATCAGTCAAAAATATTAATAACAAACATTATGTAATGTAAATTATATATTTAATATTTTCATCAGCAGACATATAGTTATGAATTAGAATAAATATTTCTTTCTTTAAAAAAAATACAATTTTTTTTTATTCTTTTAAACATATATCCTTTCATTAGATATTTTTTTCGTTTCCAGATAAAATGACAGCTATATTATTCAGGCATTTATTAACAGATATAATTTTAATCTTTTTAAAAGATGAACCTGAGTTCATTATTTCTAGATAAATTATGTTAAAATATAATTTTTGATATTGATTTATTTAATAGCAATACTTTTTAAAAGCATAAAAGACATTCAAAAGTCATCATCTTCTTCCATTTGTCTTTAAATATATCATTCTTAAAACATAAGTTCATTTTGATTTCTTTAAAGACAAATCAAATGTAGGTTATTACTATCAATTATATACTTACAAAACAGACATTCATCATACCATAAGACATTTTAAGTTCAATTTTAATACATAGATGGAGAGTCTTAATTTTCTTCTCTTTCTTTCAAATTTAATATTACAAATAAGATTTTTAGTGAATATTCGGTTCCTTTTAACTAACTTTAATAAATTAACTGCATTGCAATATGATAACATCATTTCAAATAAATGGTCACTGATTCCAAACATACCATTTCTAAAAATTACAAAGTTCTTATGTAAATCCTCTCCGGATTGGTTGCAGTAATTTTCTTGATATTTGATATTCATTTCCACAATATTTAAGTACCCACTATTGTGTTCCATAGAATTATTGAGGTCCTAAACTAAGTTTCAAGTAGACAAACTGACAGGAAACTTTGGTGTTTAGTGATTCATTATTTAAGTAATTATTCCAATTATATTTAAAAAAACAATAATTTCAAATAAAATAATTTAAAAGAAATTACCACTATCACAATAAAAAAATTATAGTTATAATTTTCACAATAAATCTATAAAACACTGTGCCACTAAAATCAATAAGAATCATTGAAAAACTAAAATCTGTCTAGACTGGCCTCAACATCTTTTTTATATTGGTCTTAATCCATGGATCTCATTGGTCAATACTGCTTGTACAAATCTGCTAATTTACATAATTACATCAATATGATTTTTAAAATTAACTGTTCCAAATTGAAGCATCATGCTTCTTACATTTCAGCATTTTTGATGTTTTTCTTTGTCTCACACATCAACATAAAACATATGATAAAATCATTATTACTTATCAAAAAATAAATTTGATTTTATTTGATAGATTTTTTTTTACTACTGAAATAAATTTTAAATGTTCACATTTTGTTTTTGTAATTATTAAAAAAATGAGGATGTAATCAAAACAAAGACGTTGCACATCATCATTTCTAGAAAGATTATTTTCGCTTTATAAAATCAATGAAATATTTCTTAATTTTTATTATTTTTAAACATTTGAAATAAATAATTATTTATTTCTCTTATTCTAATGAATTATGCTTTAAAGGTTTAAATTTTTTGAATATTTATTGCAAAATTATATTTTCTTTGATATTTTTTTTGCTTTAGGCCATATTTAAGTTAGCTGCTAATATAATGTTATATTTTTGAAAATAAAGTATTTCAAGTAAAAAAAAGTTATTAATAATTTATATATCTTGATATCTAATAAATATAATGCAAATTATTTTTTTAAAAAAATTTAAAAATGTAATAAATTTGCAAATACACATGTTTTTGTGTCATTTGAAGCTGCAATGTTGTAAAATGCCAAACGTTTTACAGCCTTGGCAAGAGACTGGCGTACATGTCAGAATGGGGCTTATTCTATTGTAAGATTGGGAATTTTGAATTTCCCGCCTTTTAGCATGGAATTTTCAGAAAAAAATTATTATACTGAAATATACCATTTTACACACATTTTAGCATATAATACTTATGAAAAAATTCATTAGGGGGTAAATTAGCCAAAAGATGAAATAATTCGGTTCAACCAGTCATAAAATTAAGTTATAAAACTATGATTCATCAATATTAAATATTATCAAATTATTTAATACCTTAAATATTAAATATTTTTATCTAAAAAATAACTAAATATCCTTGTTAAAACAATTTTTAATATTTAAATAAGCTGAAATTGATTTTACAAATAAAATACTACACTTAAATAAAATAATAATTTTAATTATTATTTTTTTAACATTATCTCTAAACTATTTATTTGCTACACTTTATTATGTATCAAATTTTTGTTAGCAAGCTAAAATTAAAGTTTTCTTCCCCTAACTTTCTGACAGCACACGTATTCACACAATCACCTAAGCATATGATACTTTCAGCACCTTTAAAATAATATTAAATTCACTTATCATTTTAAATAATATTTTAAACAAAATAATTTCTATTATTAAAAATTTATGATTCTGAAGTAATTAATTTATTTAAAAGTTCTTTTAATGTTAAGGGGGTATAGGATATAAGTAGAATTGTGGGTAATGTTTAGTTTAAATATGTTGTTGTTTTTTAGTTCTTTATACTTGAAAAGTCTGCATGTAGCAGTGAAATCATTGGTTGTGTTTTAAAGTTTATATTTTTTGGCTAGTCTGATTGAGTTGTGAATTTGGGGAAATTTTGATTATATATATATATAAAAGCAAAGAGAGTAAACCACCATCCTCCAAAAATCACCCTCCCCCAAGCTTTCAATTAAAAGAAATTATAAATGTTGAACAAAGGATCAAGAATAGAATGAGTCCACCTATTCTTGTAGCTCTGATGTTTATAAGCACACTTTTGTTAACATTATTGGTAATTCAGAATGAAATTAATTTATCAGCCAGATGGAATAAGGCATTTAGAAGTTATTAAACTCATAATCAATTACATAAGTTTTTCAATTTCTGTTCAACTTAAATTTTACCACATTGAGTAAATCATGACAAAATGCTTTCATTTCAAATACATCATTTCAGATTATCTTTATCATACTTTCTCATTCTCTCCCTACCATCCTCTTCAAACATTTATGCTCTTTCTCTGAGTTAATTTACACATTTCTTTTGTATTTTTTTTTTTTAACTTCAAACACATTTTCCACAATTATTCTCTATTAACATATATTCTTATTAGGTTCAAAATAAATGAAAATATTCAATATAATGTAGGGTTTGGAAGATTTGTCTGAAAGCCAGACAAAAATATACATATCTGCTCCTTCCCCAAAAGACATTACAAAAAGATAAATCCTTCAGAATAAAATAGATTTATATATAAATATAATCTTGTATTTTAGATAGTAAATTATTTAATTACCTAACAACATTATTAAAATTAGGAGTAAATTTAAAAATATGTACTAGTAAAACATGATAGTTGTGTATCACAAAATAGATTAAAACTATCTTTTAAGTCTTAGAATATCACAATAGAATTATATATGGGAACAATCTTATTTCTTTTATCAAAACTTTTTTTTATTATCCTCTTTTTTACTTTATATGTAACTCTAAGTTATTTATTGCAAAGCATTCCTCAATGTTACAAAACTTAATGCATTAACAAGCCATGTGTATAATATAGTATTTGAATATGAGTGAAAATTGGAAGGTTTTTTCAGGTATCTGTTAAGTAATGAACCAGTTTTGGATTTTTTTTCCTAAGCTAGTCAATCTTTAACCTATTGAGTAATTTATTTTTTATTTGTTAAGCAAATAATTATCTAGTTAGGAAGGTGATTTTTTAGTTTTTTAATTAATTTAATGACTTATTCCATGAGAGTTTATAAAAAATTTGAACACTGGAAGTAACAAAACTAGTCCACAATCCTTAGACCATGAGTTCTAGAGTCTACTACTCTATCTCTGCATCAAATTACTATCCAGATACATAGAAATCTTCTCTTTCACAACTTATTTCCTAAAAAATTATAGTAGTATTTATCCTGTATTAGGCTGTTTAAAACCATTCTACCATTTACCTCAAAAATATCATTCATTGTAATTAGGTCATCCATCTGCTGTGCCTACAATTTGTCTTTCTCATTTGTGCCAAGTTGAAACCTTAAGTTTTTAATAGTACAAACAGGCTAGAGTTTTTTTCAAGTAGCTGTACTATGGTTATCCCAAATAATTACTGATAATTATAGGTTAAAAAATGAAACATCATCATCATAATCTTCAAATATTATCAATCCACTATAGGATTGTCTGTCCAAGTTTAATACACTTTCCATTATCATTAGCCTCTCTTCTCCACAACAAACCAGCCAACTTTTTTATTTCATCCTTTCATTTTATATGTAATTTTTTTTTAGTTCCTTTATAATCTTTTGGGATCCAGTTTTACTTTAACTGGTCTATTATCTCTTCTAGAAATATATTCAGCCTACCTTCACTTCAGTTTCTTAAATTCTTTCAATTAATGTCAGTGATTAGATATTTATTTCCTCAATCAGTATTTTATTTTTGACTTTTTGTTGCTCCTAATATAAATCTCTTCATATTTTGTTATATAGTCTGAAGTTTCTGAATTATTCCTATAAGTTCCCAAATCTCAGATCCATTAGTAAAAACTGGTAAAATTCATATATTAAAAACCTTCCTTTTCAAACACATAGGCATATTTTTTTTAGTACTAAATTATTTCTACCAAAAGCACTTCATCCAAGTTTAATTATATGATTAATTTCATTCAGTATGTTTTTATCTGTATTAAAATCTGAGCAAGATATTTATGGTTATTAATTTCATCTAATTAATGATTATCAATCTTTATTTTTATCTTCTTAGAAGATTCTTTGGATATTATTATAATCTTTTTAGCATTTATCTTTAGTCACACTATCTTACATTTACATTGATAATTCTTGCAAATTTTCCTGAAACTTTGCAGTATTATTTGCAAAAACAGTCACATAATCTTAAAAATCTGACTTCAATAATCTCTAATTACTTTTAGTACTTTAATTCTACAATTTTTTTCTTGTAAAACTGCTGTAAAATTTTCTGGAAATATGGAATCCTCCTGTCATATACTCTTTTCAATGTTAATCTTCTTAGTATAAACATGTACAATATGATAAATAATCTTAAGAATATGACATTATCCAGAGTCTATATTTTGATGATACAATGCTTTGATTACTATAGAAATGCTTATTGAATCAAATGTTTTTCATAATCTACAAATCCAGAGCTTAATGACAATTCATATTTATTGGTTCTTTCTATAGTATCTCTCAATACATGGATATTTATGCTAAAATCATTTTTAAATTCAGTTTTTTTTTTGTTGATTAAAATCCAAATTTGTTTGTAGATGATTTATAACTATCTTGGTAAAAAAATTGCATAGAACTGATAAAAGGCTTATAGGTCTTAATTTCTAATATCTTATCTCATTTCTTAAATATTTATATTATTATTGTATCCTTCCAATCATCTGGCTGTTATTTAGACATTTGGCATATAATGTTGTCATCAAATTTTCTATTTTTTCACCCACTTCTTTTAAGAAATTGATTACAATTCCATCATTTCCTGTATTTTTTCTTCTTCATAAATTTAATTGTATGTCTTAATTCTTTTTTTAAAATGTTAAATAATTCAAAAGATATAATAACTATAGGAAATACTTTGTTTTCATATTCTTTATTATTATATAATTCCTTATAGAATTGTTCAACACATTTCATAATGTCATCTCTCATTTTAGTAATAGTTCCATCTTTTTTTATTATTTCTGAAATAACTTTCCCCTTAATACTAAGATATTATTTTACATTTTTGAGTCTTTTATTTATGTCTATAGCTTTTTTGGTCAATTCACAATTATATATATATTTATTTTAATTTCCAAACCATTTTACAAAACTGTATTCAATTATTTTTAATGGATCATTAAAAAAAAATCATATTCCTTTTTTTTCTGTACACAGTGCCTTACATCACCATTTTTAAAATCTATTAATATTTTAAAACAATTTGAAAGGTTTAATTAAAATTCATTAGTGTTTTTGAAGATTAAAAATATCAACTCTTATTAATGTTTTTCTTAATAATTTTTGTCTTTCTAGTTTTGCATTAACATGTATCTTACTTTTCACTTATTGGCGATCACTTCCTGAGTTGAATTTATTAAGAACATTACAATCTTCAATACATATTTTATGTTAGTCAAAATATAATACAATTCTGCTGGATCTTTCTGTTTAGTATTTTTTTCAAAGAAAGCATTTATAATATTTTTTCTTTTCTACAAACTTCACAAGTTTATGACTTCTCTCATTTTTGTCATCTACCTAATTATAACCACAGCATTTTCAATCATTTATTAATTCTAGCATTTTTCATCTAATCAAAAGCATTTTGTACATCTATATTAAAATCATCTATTTTTACATCACAATAAAACTCATTGTGCATAAATCTGAATTTTATGCATTTGATATTTTTCATAAGTTGAACAACTAATCTTGTCACTCTGTCTGGTATAATTCCACTTCATTTGTGCTTCCAATAGTAAAATAAGTTTTTTAAAAATAAATTCTTTTATCTATTTTTAAATAAGGCTATAATTTTAGTACATATGCCTTGAGTGCTTAATTTATTACAAGAGAGCTCTCTACAAATCTAAATGCAAGATTCGACTTTATAAAGATATGAGCGACCCTCTTATCTTCAACCTATTTTTCTAATTATATAGCCAAATCTAAAGCATTTTGATTTGGGAATGTCAAGCTAATAAATTCTTCACTGATTAAGTCCACTATTTCTGTTAAACATTAACGATCATGAAATCTTTTGATTTACAATGAGTTAATAGGTCTTAAATTTAGAAATATTTTGAATAAATTTAAAGTTGTAAATATTAATTTTTATTAAGTGCAATGTCAGCACATAATACTTAAGGTCTCTCCTGTAATAAATTAAGCACTCAAGGTGCATCTACTAAGGTTATAGCCTTATTTAAGTATTACATGCTGACATTGCGCTTAACAATTAATATTTATCGATTTTCTAACTTTACAAAGTTCAATATTTAATATTTGCAGTTCTTTCAGTTTATGCAATCTTCTTTCAATTGGAAGTGTTCTGCAAGTTGTAATAACTAAATAAAAGGATTCACTGAATGTCAATCTAGATTCACAGTCAGAGGATTATAACATCTTCTGCTTAGGCTATCAACACTGTTTTGGCAGAAATTTTACAGCCCCAGAAAATAAAGGCCATAATTTGATTTTGGCTGTTATGATCAAAAGTATCTGCTTTTAAAAAAACAATTCATACATACATTCATCCTGACATCAAGAAAACTTAATAGGTAGTTTAATTAAGAACTATTAGCAACAAAAAAATATGACCATGAAGTTTCTTGAACTTAAACTCAAGGCAAAATGTCAATAAACTCACTACATTATGTGTTAGAGAGGAGTCCATCCATTTTCATTTACTATATGAGTAATCACACAGTAATAGGAATGTTTGGAGTGGATGTTAGGAATTTGTTCTGCTTGGTTTTTTTAAAGTGCAAAGATGAATCCACAAACTTCTTTCTGCAGCCAAAAATGATTATAAAACTTTTTTTTAGCAAAAGGGCAAAACAAGAATAAAAATCTAGAATCTAGAATCATTTTTTCAATGAGGACTATTAGAAAAATATGTATTTTTCAGTGAACATTTTTAAAAAAGGATTTTATCTATTTATCATGCTTATCCGTGTCAAAAAGATTCAACGCTCTTTCATTCTGTTTGCATTGCTTATATTAAATATATATACGATTCTTTTTGCAGTTTAATATAATACAGTAATTTTACAACTCTAAAGAAGGCTCTAGAAAGCCAAATTATCAGGTAAGAACAAAAAAATACTCAATTTTTAAATAGATTTATTTATTTCAAATCAACAATAGTATAATAGTAAAGTCACCAGAAAAATATTTTTATTTACATACTTTTAAAAAGAAAATAAGTTAGCTAAAAATTTGGTTTTAATTTAATATATCTATTTGAATTTTAAATGCATAAAATGACTAATATTTTAAGAATAACAAAAATTTACAAAGTTTTAATTATTCTTTCTCTCTGTCTAAACAAGTGAAATATTTTAAAATTGATGACTAATACTGGCATTTATTTTATCATCTGCAAGTACATCCTATTGCTTTTTTTATTTTCTTAGTTTATTTTAAACTAATAGATTTTGGAATCAATTTTAATATATATTTATATTATGTTTTTTTCCTCCTAATTTTCATCTTAAGAACTTGTGTAGTCTCAGAGTCATTTATAAAAACTTTATACCACTTAGTAATTTATGAAAATATTATCAATTTAACTTAAAATATTTAAACAAAACGTTATAATTTATAGTTTAATAAATATCCTTCACTCTATCTCAAACAACCAATGTACCTGACCACACACATGTAAAAAGAATACACGAACCCCAATATATGTATCTTATGCAGAACCAGCATTCATCAGTTAAGCCAGATCATAATCTCCTACACATATATGCAATCAGTTCTTAGTTTATATTAAGATAGCAATTCCTTAGACTTTAATGGATGGGCTTCAATCTTTTCACTCTTCCAACTATTCAACTGTCCATTTCATTGAAAAACTGACACTGGAATACTCAAAGCCCTTATTGGATTTGTAATTATAGTCATACCCTTGTAAACATTATGTCAATCTAATCATCATGTCATCAGACATTATACATTTATATATTAATAGGAGAGGGATGGGCTGAACTTATACTAAGATATGGATATGTAATGTATGACAATATGAAGGATTATATGGACATTGATTGTTTCATTATTGGTTTTTCAATGAAATGGATGGTTGAATAGTTGGAAGAGTGAGAAGATTGAAGCCTGTCCATTAAAATTTGAGGAATTGCTATCTTAATATAAACTGAGTACTGATTGTATATTTGTGTGGGAGATTATGATCTGCCCAACTAATAAGTGCCAGTTCTGCACAAAATACATATACTGGGAATCATGTATTTTTTTGCATACTGTGGTCATGTGTATTGATTTCTTGAGATAAAGTGGAGGCTGAAAAGACTGAAAAATCCTGAATTCAAATTCTTCTATTTACATATATAGGAAACATTCAGTATAAGCAAATGACATGCTGCCTTAGAATTATGGTTTAATAATTTTTGAAATAAAATAATGTAGTGAAATGAAAATCCATTGAAACCATATATAATAAATAACATATATAAAATACACGTTTAGCACTTTTTAAAAAATATCCACTTTAAAATATCACCAAAAATAATTAATAAAAATATAGAACAAGGTAATTATAAGAAAAAGACAGAGCAGCAATAAATCAAAAAAGAGAAAGACAAACAGACAGGGGAAGGGAGGAAAGGGAAGAGCGAAGGCAACCTCATAACTGACTGAAGTCATAGGAGGATGCAAAACAAGGAAGTGAATATCAGAAAAATAATTAATTATAAAACTCATACAATTGGCATGCAAATAAAATTTTAATTTTTTTCTCTTTTGTTTAATTTTTTTTTTTTTAATTATGAGAGTTATTAAAATCATGGTTTGAAACTCTTAGGGTATGCAAGAAGTACTATATTGGACTTATGTATCCAAATACAATATTTGTCCAAATTATTTAAAATGTTTATGTTTTCACCAATATTTAGTCACACGATGATTTCTATCTATCCTTGGTGACAAGTGGTAAAATTGGAGCTAGCATGATTGCCAAAACTTTGTTCAATTTTTTAAAAAAAAATGTACAGCTCTTTTACTTGAAAAATTAAACTGATATTCGAATGCAAAGTCAAGGCTGAATAAAATAGTTCATTCAATGAACTAGAATGAAATTTCGTTAAATGTTTTCTCCTGCTAAAATCGATTCTGAATCCACTAGTCTTATAGCTATAATAAACCATATGTAGCTTTAAATAATAATAAAAAAAGTACCTACATATATATGATTATATTGCAGCAGATTGTATATATATATTTCATAAATAAAAAATTAACGTGTCATCTAACCAGCTTTTACTATACTTATTATGTTTTACAGCATTAAAATCCAATATTTTGAATCTTCCATAATATTTATTAAAATAGTTTTAAATAATATGCGTAAGGATTAATGCAATTAAAGAACAAAATAGATTCATTTAAATGTTTGCGTTATCCAAATATATATTTAGTAGCAGCGATGGACTCAGCAGGAGTTGCGCTGAGCCTTATGGGATTGACAAGCATTGTTTTATATTTTTAAGCTAACAAATCAGTGCTTTCTTAATAAGATCCTCTTCTAACTAGATGTTAAATGAAGTAGTTGTCATGGTAACATCTTGAGAATTATCTAAATAGAATCACCCATTAAAGCAAAAATAATTAACTAATGAATTGATTTTGCAATTTTCTGTGAAAGTTATATAGGAAAAAAAAATCCTGTAATAAATATAAACAAAACATATATTTAGTATAAAAATTATTTGTATTAAAAAACAAGATTTTATATACACGCATACGTTATTAAATGTAATTGGAAATTCTGTAATATATCTCTACGCAATAAAAAGATAAAATAAAATATCATTGAACAGTCTCTCATACAACAGTGAAACAGAATGCTCTACTATCTAGCTTGCCAATTGTAAGGTAGTGAGATTCCTTGATTGCCTCTCTAATTAAAAATAGTCACTTGACCAACATTGGATAGTTGACTGTTTGACTAAGAACCATCTATTTGAGAGAAAAATGCAAGTCTATATATTTTTAATAAAATTTACTCAGTCTGAATTAAACTCAGAGCATGGTCATGCCCGACAATTAATGTATCATTACACCAGAAAGATTTACACCGTATACTATTATTATCATGTGCGTTAATGTGATGTTGACTAAGGGTAAAATTAGAATGGCATTTTACCTGAATGACATATCTTTTAATTGAGTATTTTTATTGGTATATTCATTATATTGTGATGATCAGTCTACCTATTTCACTGTCAGTTATTCTCTTTTTTTTCACCTTCAAGTTGCTGAGTATGGTTTTTTTTTTCATCAGTGTATTTGATCATATCATGAAGTAGTCAAACAAGACAATTATAATTTGGGTATTTCTGTTCTAGATAAAAGTTTATGCCTAATATAATTAATTATTCCATTCACCAAGAATCTTCACTAGCAATGTTTTAAAAAGACAGCATTTCTTTTATCTTTTTTTTTTCTTTCAATTTCTAACTTTCATATATATAGAAAGTCATAAATATCACTGCTTGAGTAATTAAGATTTTTATTTTTTTAAAAATTGTATATCTTGTAACTCCTTCATAGAAGGATCGTTTACAATGCTTTTTCTAGAAAATATTCTAATATATGAAGAAGTATAATGCTAAAGTGGTATCATTTTAACTTTAATGCATTGTGATTTGCTGAATCTAGAAGGTTATTTAATTATATTCAAAAATAAAAAGTTGTAATGAATTAATCTCAAAAATATACCATCTAAATATTTAGCACTGTAAATTATTATATATATGTGATTTTCAATAAAATGGATGGCTGAAGAGTTGTGGGTAGAATGGTTTGAAACCAGTCCATTAAAGTAGGAAGATTGGCTATCTTAATATAAGTTGAGCTTTGATTGTATATATGTGTGTGGAGGTGATAATCTGGACCAACCAATGAATGCTGGTTTAGCACAAAATACATATATTGATGATTATTTATCTTTTCGACATGTGTATGATCAAGTGTTTCAGCAGTATGAGATAGCATGGATGGTTGAGGGTCATGTAAAAGCCTGAGTTCAAACCCCAATATACTATATATATATTTATAAAATATCAAATGTCAAAAGCTAAATTAATCAATATCAAAAAATATAGTGTACTTTAAAAGTAAACCATTAAACAAAATCAAATGAAATATTTACTACCAATGGTTTTCCTGCTAAGGAAGTCTTCTCAAGTTTATATATTATACAAGACTTTGCATCAACTTCCTACCATTTAAATGAAAAAAATGTATAAACATTTATGAGGTTATTCAATAATTAATTGTTGGCAACCAATGACACTTTAGAGTAATGATATCAAATTTTGATTTTAAGACTGAAATTCAGCATACTTTTGTGGAGATAATTATTGGTATGAAAAGAAAAAAAAACCCTGTGAAGACAGATTAACTGATTTGGCAGAAAATGCAAACTTCTTTTCTTAAGATAAGAGTGATATTCTGAATGAAATAGATTTTATTTTGGTATGTAATATAAAGTTTATTGAAGATGTGGTAATATTTGATGATTTAAATATTGATAGTGATTAAAAGATGTCAGATGCATTTTGGCAGAAAATTAGAAACAATTTTACAGATAGAACTGCAGATAGATAAATTTATGACACTTCATAGTATTAGAAATAAACAGAGCTTAAATAATTTGAGCAATGAGGCAGGATATGTTAATGAGGAATTGCAAACTTAATTACCAGAAGAAAAAAAAGGTCAAAAAAGTTTAAAAACTTATTAAGCTATTCTAAAAAAGCATAAAGATTTTTAAAGTAAATAATTAATATCATGTAGAATTCCTATATTTAATATAATTATTTAAATCTACATAGATAGAATTTAAGTACAACTTGATACAAAAAATAAAAAAGTTTGACAAGAGTTAGCCGAATCTAAATATAAAATGTCATAATATTTTGGGATTAAAAAAAAACAAACAAGATGTATGTCATTGAACTAGGATGCTATTTTTTATAAATGAAATTATCATGAGAAGTTCTACCTCATAATGAAAATGGAGATTCATGGGCTAAAGGTTCCTGTACTGATACCATATAGAAAAAATAAAGAAACCTCAGTTTGTTAATGAATTAATGGAACTGAAATTCTCAATCTCTCATTTTGTTGTATGAACATCATCACACGATCTTCTAACACAAGTGACTTTAAATAAAGCTGACAATAAAGAATGCATTTCCAGAATATTATAGGCTAAATTAGGATATGAATTTTGAAATATAAAAAAATAAGTCATCTAAGAAAGATGATATGATATTGCAGCTGAAATGATTCAAACTGATGGTGAAAAATGGTTAGAGGTGCAATTACTTTTGTTTATGAGATTTTAAAAAGAAACTAGCAATGTGGTTAATGGATATTAGTATAAATGTGATAACAAAACAAAGTAATGAGTGGAAATGAAATTAAAGATGTGAATAGTTATGTTTATTTAAGTGGGACTTATTTACGTTTATTTAAGCAGAATATATTGAATATTGTTAGAAGCAAATGTAATAAAAGAAATAAAAAGTAAAATGATCTTATATATATTTAGTGAACTTAGTATTATATTAAGTATTATAATCCTAAAGTTAATTGTTTGGAAGATCATATTATATTTGAGACATCTACTAATAGAGTAAACATTTAACAGTTTTATTCAAGTAGTCTGAACCAAGTTTTTTATTTTTATTTACATTGTTCAACTCAAAATTGATTTTAAAATTGTTGGATCTCCTTTGTTGTACAAAATGGTTATGGGTACATGAAAGTGGCAGTAAATTAATTTACATTCCCTAAATTATTTAAATAGCCAGTATGAATAGAAATCATTTAATTATCAGTAATATTATAGAAGGATAAAATTTTAACTATAGGAAGTTTCTCCTTGTTAATTAGTTATTACTGATTATCACAATTTTACAAATTTAAAATTTACTTACATAAGCTATTATAACTATATGCACTGAAACACTCATAAGAAAAACTATAATTGCATAAAAATTATTATTGAAGATAAGAGCTTTCCAGGGTGTTAAATGCCCTCATAGTCATAGTCTTGGAAATTATAAAATAATTTCTAAGAACATATTATAATGAAACTGTTTTTATCTTTATTAAAAGCAATTTTAACTAACATTGTATTTTTAATATGTTAGATTAATGCAATTTGATTTAATAGCTGAGAAAACTTAAATTCGATTCAGATTATAATCTGTAATTAAATATAGGTATAATAATATGCTGTTTTAATTTTAAACCATCAAAAGTAATAAAGAGATTTTTATATTGTTACATATAAGTTCAATATTCTTACATAAGCCTCAATCTCAATTCCTGGTTATGAAGTTATGATAAAAATTCTAATCCTATAATGTTCATGTTGTTTTTCATAATGCCAACAAGATAGACATCAAATTGTGCTTTTTAATTTGCCAACCAGAAATTAATGCATAAAAAAATAATCAAGATTAGCTTAACACATTCACACTCATTTTTAAATTTGTACTTAGAAAAATCATAATTAAAACATGACATCTCTAACTGTACAATTTCCTAAACTGAATATATCAAAATGGCCCCTCTAGTTTTCACAAGCATTGTATTTTTCTATAATAATTTTTATTTTCTTGCGTTTCTGTACTGCTGTCATGTCTTTGTCATCTTCTGGTTATGTTGATTGCTAACTGGACTAGGGGAGCAATTCCTCACTGTAAATTGAAAATTTTATTAAAGACTTTACAATGTATTTATGACGTATTATTATAAGTAAAAATTTTAAATATTGTTGCTATGTTAATGATTTGTTAAATTGATAAAGAATATTTTTCTAATTAGTATTGCAATACTTTTATATAATTTCTCATATTCACATGAGGGGGGATTTATTTTAGATAAAATATGAGATGTCAGTCTGTTTTATAAAATTCATGCCAGTTTAATATGAATATTTATGTCATCGTAGTTTAAAAATTTATCAGAATTAAAAATTAATATCCATATATATATATATATTTAATAGTATCAGAATTTTAATTTTTTTCATGATTGTAATAAAATAAAAATTAATACTTTCTTTGATTGCATTTAGTTTAACCTTTTTTTAAAAAAATATCCTTAGAAAAATATATGGGATAATATGTGGTAATTTAATTTGTATCCACATTATAATATTAAGATAGCTTATCAGTTAAATTAAAAATTATATACTAATTATAGACCTATGATAAATTTGCAATTAATTAATTACTAAAAACGGATACAATTGACACAAATACGCACAACATATACATATAATAAATTATGGTTAGAAATATATATAATAATTAATAATTTTATTATAGGATCAAGCAGATAGTGAAGTTATTTGCACACTCCACTTTGTACTGCTATTATATGACGTGAAAAAGATAATTATAATGTGTTGCAATAAAATATATTTTAATAATTAATGGAGCAATTATGAAAAATGAACTGTTAAATTAATCTTTTGATTGGTTATTTTGTTTCTATAGGCAACCATTAAATATATGCTATAGAGTAAACATCTGCCATTATATATAGTGTAACAAACTTTTAACAGATTTTTTACTTTAACATTTATTTTAATAAATTAGAATATTATAAATGCATTAGGGACATATTCATGATTATCAGTCATCATCATAATCAACCATTATCAATCCACTGCACAATGAAGGTCTCTCCAAGTTCAATTCATCTCCGATCTTTAGCTTCTCTTCTCCACATCACCCCTGCAAACTTTCTTATTTCTTCCATCCATCTCACATGGGGTCTCTTTCTGGATCTTTTACAATTTTTTGGAATCCAATTTAAGATTTCAATTGTCCATCTATTATCATCTCTTCTAGCAATATGTCCAGACCAACTCCACTTCAGTCTTTTAATTTTTTCAATGAAGTCAGTAACACTTGTTTGTTCTCTTACCCATATATTATGTTTTTAATTTCTTCTTGTTACTCCCAACATGCATCTCTCCATACTTCTTTGAGTGATCTGAAGTCTCTGTATTGCTCTTCTATTAAGTGTCCAAGTCTCAGATCCATAAGTAAGGACTGGTAAAATACATTTATTAAAAACTTTCCTTTTCAAACACATTTCCTTTTAATATCAAGTTATTTCTACCAAAATCACTCCAAGCAAGTTTAATTCTATGATTAATTTTATCCATTATATTTCCATCTGTATTAATAATCTGATCAAGGTATTTATAACTGTTAACTTCTTCTAACTCATCAAAATCAATTTTTATTTCCAAATTTTGAAAAAATCCATTAAACATTACTTTAGTCTTCTTAACATTTATCTTTAGTCCTACTTTCATCTGATAACTCCTGCAATATTTTCTGCATCTCTAAAACATTATTTGCAAAAACTTCGTCATCTGCAAAATCTAAATGACTTAAATAATCTCCATTTTCTTTCACTCCTTTAGCTTTCCATTTTAGTCTACAAAATACTTCTTACAGAACTGCTGTAAAAAGTTTTGGAGATGTGAAGTCACCCTGTCTTCCATCCTTCTCAATGTTGACTTTCCCAGTATTATTATGTAATCTAATTGTTGCTGTTGCATTTTTATAAATATTCTTTAAAATATGACAATATCCTGGATCCACACCTTGATGATCCAGTGCTTTAATCACTGAAGAAATGTTTATAGAATCAAATGCTTTTTCATAATCTACAAATCCAAAGCATAATGGCAACTCATCTCTCAATACCTAGATATGATCTACTGTACTAAAACCACTTTTAAATCCAGCTTGTTCTCTTGATTGGTGGAAATCCAATGTTCTTTGTAGACGAGTTGTAATTATCTTGGTAAAAATTTTGTATAAAACTGATAAAAGATTGGTATGTCTGTAATTTCTAATATCTTCTTTATCACTTTTTTTAAATATTAATATTATTACTGCATTCTTCCAATCATACGGTACATTTTTATCATTTAGACATTTGGTATATAACTTTGCTAAAAAAAATTCTATTTATTCACCTGCTTTTAATATATCAATTATAATTCCATCATTACCTGGAGTCTTTCCTTTCTCTATACATTTAATTGCATGTCTCACTTCTTCATTTAAAATTTTGGGCAATTCAGATGATGTAATAGATGTAGGAGGTACTTGTTTTTTATTACTACATAATTCTTGATAAAAGTCTTCTACCCATTTCATGATGTCATCTCTCTTTTTAGTAATAATTCCATCTTTTTTTCTTATTGCAGATATAAATTTTCTACCAATACCAAAATGTTGTTTTACACTCTTGAGACTTTTATTCTCTTCTACAGCTTTCCTTGCTTCACAGTTATACTTTCTTATATCATTTTCAACTCTTTTCCGCACCATTTTACAAAATTTGAGATATTCAATCCTTTTTAAATGCATAATTTTTGTATATCTTCATATTCCTTCTTTTCTTCATAAATTTTTTATTCTCAGAAGAAATTTTATTGTTTAATTGCTGCTTTTTTTTACCAGCTATCTTTGTTGCAGTTTTTAAAAGTGTATCAGTTATTTTCATATTAATTTCATTCAAATCTGAATCATGTTCAAAATCTACCAATACTTGAAATTGATTTGTAAGTTCTAATTTAAATTCATTAGAGTATTTCTGAAGATTAGGAATATCAACTGTAAATATTGTTTTTCTTAATAATTTTTGTCTCTCTAGTTTTGCATTAACATGTATCTTACATCTTACTAATCAATGATCACTTCCTGAGTTAAAGTTATTAAGAACCTTACAATCTTGAAATATGTATTTTCTGTTAGTCAAAATATAATCCAACTCTGCTGTACCTTCATTTTGATGCTTCCATGTCCATTTCCTTTTAATATTTTTCTCATAATATAAAGTTTTTCTTTTTCTGCAAACTCCACAAATCTATGTTGTCTCTCATTTCTATTATCATAACCAAAATTACCCACAGCACTTTCATCTGTCATTTGTTTACCAATTCTAGCAATAAAGTCTCCCATAACAATTTTAAAATGTTGTTTACTCTGATCAAAAGCCTTTTGTACATCCATATAAAAATCTTCTACTACTTCATCACTATGAGAACTTGTTGGGGCATAAACCTGAATTATCTGCATTTGGTATCTGCTATTAAGTTGTATAACTGATCTTGCTACTCTGCCTGATACACCGTCAATCTTCACAATGTTCTTCCACTTTTTATTTCTAATGAATCCTATTCTATTTGTACTTCCAATATTTGTGCCTTTATAATAGAGCACATGTCCACTTTTTAAATCAATTGTCTCTTCACCTTTTCTTCTAACTTCACCAAGTCCAATAATGTCCCACTTAATATAAGACAATTCTTCTTCTAATTCTTGCAATCTTTCTTCACTTTAAAGTGATCTGTAGTTGTACATATCTAAATAAAAAGTTGTCATCAAATGTCAGACTGGATCCACAATCATGGGATTCTTAGCACCTCTGCCTTCGACTGTCAACTGCTGCCTACATTGTTAAGTAACATTTATAAGACTGATACCCTGCACAGTTTGACACAGTTAGTAGAGCATTTGACTTGGGATTAGGAGTCCCAGAATCAATTCTGGCACTCACAGTTCAGAACTCAAACTTCTTATGGATTCCCAATGAATAAAGCCATATACATTTTTTTAAATAAGACCAATTGTTTATTTATTTGAATGCTATTCGCTCTCAGATTCATGAAGTATTCATTTAGTATAACAAATGAGGCTTTTAGAAATGTATCAGTATTTTATAATTATGAAAAAAAATATGTATATAGGTTTAATCCATATTTTTTAATTACTTTGCAAGGAAAAAATATAAGAAAGAGAAAAATGGGGGAAAAAAGCTTGATATATTACACAATATGAAGACATAATGAATGTCATTCAAATAAATAAACAATTGATTTTTCAAAAATTACTTAATAGCAGATTTATTATAATTTTGCTAACCATGAACTAATAATACATTGAAAGTTAACAAGGTTACTAAAATAAATATTAAAGTATAAACTCTGCTATAGTGTTTATTTATATGTAAATGATATATCGGAGTTTATCCATGTATGATTTATTGTACTAATATATTAATGGTTTGGCTGCTTTACACCTACATCAATTGAAAACAAATATAAAAACAGTTGCAGAGGCACTGTAAGCATTGACATATAACAAGCACTGATGTATAATAAGATTGAAAGTTCCACCAATAGAAAAATAAATATAGGAAATTTTAAAAATAAAATAATAAAAATCAGAAATTATTCACATTAATGAGGGTGTTTTTTTTAAATCCTTTGAAATAGAAGGTATATTATATGTATCATCCCATTTATTGAAATAATTTGGCTTCTTAAGAACCTCAATGACTTCTCTGATTTTACATTGGATAGGATCCTGGTATTAGAAAAATCAATATATCCATATTCATAGTATGGAGTGAGAGTGCTGATGGTGATGAGTGTTTCTTAACTGAATTCACATGTTCATCTATTCTAGTACTGATGCAATTAGTGTTCTTACCTACATAAGAAGCTTTACAAATGCCACATGAAATTTCATAAACTCATGGATCTCAAGAGTGATTGGTCCTTAAGTTTGGATATAATATTACTTATTTTTTGGTAAGTAGTATAAGCTGATTTTATATTATAGTGTTTTAGAATACATCTAATATTGTCTGTAGTTCCATTTTATAAAAGGAATACAAACTCTAATAGTTGTTTCTTTTTTTTTTTTTTGTTTTCTTATTGTGATTGTTTTAATCTTGAATTAAAGTTTGCCATATAGTTCTTTTACTATAACCATTAGTTAATAAAACATTACCTTTATCTGCAGGAAGTATAATAATCACCGTTTATTTCAGATTATATTTTTAGGAAGTTTAGCTTTTTTTTACCTTTTCATATGTCATAGCATCGGCCGGGAAGCGAACCCGCTAACCCGGGACAATTGCTTGTGAGGCAGCTGTGATGACTTCTCGACCACCAACGCTTGACAAGAAGTTTTTTAAAAAATATTGCAAACCTTGGCTCTAGCTATAACAGCTATTGAAGGATTTCTTTTGTCAAGAGCTGATTCAACATTGCAAATAATTTGTTCAAATGACATCCACGAAGGTGTTAGTGCAAAATTAAAATCTTTCTCTAGAATTGAAATCTAGTCCATAGAGAGAATTTTCTTTAATAAATTATAAACCGTTTTTGGAGGCATAGTTATTTGGTGACTGTATTTTAATTAGCAGTTGCAATTTTTTTTTTTTTTTTTTGGTTTGCTGTTTTAAAACTTGAATTTTTAACTGCTCTATAATTTGAAATGCAATCAAAAATAGTTCATAGTAAAGAATGTGTCCTATTGCTAATAAATAAGTATAATTTCAGCAGTAATTTATCAATGTCCAGTTTTTATATTATTTATTCAGTAGTAAATTTGTCTTTAAAATATTCCTAAACATACTATTATTTTTTTAAAAATCAACTCCTGGAAAAAAATAAAAATAAATGGCAAAATCTGTTAATATCCACAAAAACATCCATCGATCATACTCAAAATAGTGTAAACGACAAGTAATTTTACATTTCAATTTCTTCTCTCATTCTTGTAATAAATCATTATAAACTATTTTCCTAATTTCATATAATTTACAACCATTTGGATTATTTTATTTTAAATTTATTGCGATTTAAATTTTCAGAGATATAATGTAAATATTAACTCTTTGAAATAACTTATTACAAAGATGTAATAAATAAATTTAAAAAAAAAATGTTCGATTACTCGGACTAAATAAATAATCAACCGAGAAAAGCAAGAGAATTCTTAAAATTATCGTTTAACTGAATTCGGGTTATTCGTGTTGAATAGTTGATTAAAGCTAAAAAAATAATTTATGAGTAATGATTAAATGTTAATTTTTATAGAATTACATTCATGAAGTATTGTATTATAAATGATTTTAAGTTAATGCATATACATATAGATGTAGGCTTACATTTCCCTCTTCAGATAGATAGCAAGATAATCATCTCAGCTACTCATCCACAATCACTACATAGACACATCTATTTTTAGCTAAATGATAAAAGTCATAGGTTAGTCATATGAATACCGATGCATTGACGATAAAAATAATATGTATCATTGTAATATTGCACTTTTGGTGGGTAAAACGTTCACGCATATATTTACATTGACAGTCATTGTTGTTGTTTTTTTTTTAATCCAACATTTGTTTAATAAGCACTGTCAATAATAAAATTTCTTTAGATCATCTATTATCCCTTTCCCCCCCCTGCTTTTTTTAAAAAATCTATCTACTCATGCTAACGCTTTCTTCATGATTATATGACTCTTTGCATTAATGGACGAATATTCTTGGCTATTTTCAAGGATGAATCATCGATTTAACTAAGCGTATGACATTTTTGGTTTAATCTTTAAATTAATAACAAAATAATTATTATTGTCTTTATTAGATTTTAATTTTTTAATCCATTAGAATTATATTTTGTTTTGTTTTTCTTTTTGCAATTAAAAAAATTGTTAAGTAAAATTTTGTTTTAAATCCTATTGCTGTTTTTAAATATATTATTATTAAAATTATTTTATTAATCCCGATTTTTTAATATTATTTTTTCATTTTAAAATCCGGTTAAACATCAAAAAAAGTTAATTAAGAAAATGTTAATTAAAATGTTAAAAAAAAAAAACAATATTAAAATGTTTAATCAAGATGTTATATTTTAAGATGAGTCAGTGCTTGTGGGTTTATGCACATATAAAATTGTTACCAATAGCAATTTTAACTATCAAGATTTAAAAATAAATCAAACACATTCATTTACTTAATTTGTATTCATATATATGTAATCATTTTCAACCATTATCAATACATTGTAAGATGAAACTCTCCAAATTTACTCCAGTTTATTCGATCTCTAGTCTTTCTTATTCACGAACACTAGCTAACTTTCTTATTTCATAGAGTGATGTGATGTGATGTATTTTTGGCTTCTCCTTAAACGAAGTCAAGAATATCTCAGCAATTATGCCCAGATAAACCTGTTAGCCATTTTATTCTCCATTCCCCACTCTTAAGTCTTCCCATTTTCTGCCCCATCCCATTTCCACAACATAATCTTTGTTAACTCTATGGCCTTTATATCTAAACCCCCCTTATCTCTTTGCAAACCCAACATAAAAACTAATAACTCACTTTCAGTATAGTCACTTTGTTCATGTCTATTCTCCCATAACTTCATTATCTGTACCCTTTCTGCTTTCAAGCATTTACATTCAATCAACAGGTGCCTAATATTTTCTATACCTTCCTTACACAATTTGCACACTAAATTATCCATGGTTTTCCATTTACACGTATATTCTCTTGTTGCTAAAGATCCCTTCGAGCCTTAAATAATAAACTACTTTCCTTACTATTATCATAAATTAACTTGCATGCAATATTCCGTTTACTTCTATATATATTTAAACTCTTCTTAGCCTTCATACTAGTTCTCCATCTCTCCAACTCCCTATGTTTTATTAATGCTTCTATTCTTTTCTCCCATTCCTTACCACTATAACACTCAACAATCCTCCTAACACAATCATCCCATCTTTTATACAAGTATATCAATATAAATTCTTTATCCAAATCTTTCGCATACTGCATTACCTTTCTCACCCATCTTGTTGCCTGCCCTTTACTCATAACCCAATTGAACACTATTTTTGCTATTCTTTTAATATCCATAAACTGCAACCTACCAAACATTTTCATTTTACTTTTTGCATCTCTCATATAAAAACTTGACCATCCCATTTATCTTTGAATTGCCTCCTTTGCTGTCCATATCTCTGCATCTAATGCAATGTCTTCCTACTTCCCTTTGTACTTTCTTTAAATAATCTAAAACTCTTTTACTAACCCATAATGCATCATTACCATATGTTAACCTTGCTACTGCAACTCCCTTCCATACTATTCTAGCTACATCATATTTATTATATGAAAATACTATTAGTTTCTTTACCAAACCCTTTCTTTTCTTTGCTTCATTTACCAAGTTTTTCTCCCATTCATCCAAGCGACAAAACTTTATACAGCAGCGCCATTCAGTGCAAGCCAGAATAATCAAAGGATGCAGGAAGGTTTGTGCATAAAATCCTTATCTAGTGCCTACTCATCTAATATTCCCAGACCAGTTTCTAGCTTGTCAAGAATTTTGCCTCTGTGAAAAACAGTTTGTGTAAGCATAAAGAATGATGATCATGTGATGTTTGATGATTCTTGATTTCATTTATAAATTTCATATGAGGTCTTTTTCTAAGCTTTTATAATTTATTGAGATCTAATTTAAAACTTCATCTGCCCGTCTACTATGAATCAAAAACTTTTAACTCTCAAGGCTGCTACAATACAAATGTGCTAATTCACACAGACACTTATACTTAATATATTCAGGGCCATGCAGTCAGTTGGCAGCTAAATAATTATATTTTTTTAGATAAGAGAAAACATTGAAAGTTTAAGTAAATTTCAAGAGTTTATTTACTCTGAATAACAATAATTATATTAGTAAAGATTAGTAATTAAACTCGCTATTTTCCAGTTGAGAACAAGATAACATAGATCTCCTAATGGTTCATATCTCCTTAGAGATTTAATATCTGTATAGTCTCTTTAATTCTGAGATGTGTAATTTTGTAAGCACACTACAGATTATACACATTATTTTGAGATAGTTCAATAGGATTCTTGACTAGAGCTCTTCTTTATTAATTTCCAGAACAACTTCACTTTCACTATTTATTTTTTCATTAGTTTACTTTTCATTTCAACCCCACTTAATTCTCCCACAAACTTTCTATCAGCTTTACTAATTTGCATAAAGTAACTTTTCTTTACATGCAAGTTAGCTTGTTGTAGTTCTAGTACATAGTTTTTTTTTGCATACTAATTATTTATTCTATCTCTAGACATTAAAAGCTTGTACACATACATCTTTATTTATTTTTTTTATAAAAAAAATATATATCATGTGCATTTCATTCCCCCCTGTACTCCAGAAACATGCAAAATTTATACACAAATAAATTTTATAGTGTTTGCTTTATTTACAATACAATCAGCTTTATATACAATTTATTCTTGTAGCTTCATCAGTCTTTTCCTTAATCAGGTAAGTCTTGTTGAGGTTCTATTTTCTCTCTCTGGCACTATAGTCTTTTCTTCTTCTAGTTCATTTATTATTTGATAGCTTTTTTTTTTTTTGAACAGGAGAGCCAACTAGAATTTTTAATTCAATTTCATGAATGTCAGTCTGACTTCCTTTTTCTGAGTTCAGAATAATCACTACATCTTCTAATAGTTCTGTTCTTCATTCTTTAATATGACATTTAAATATTCTGTCTTCTTCTAACTTTATTTTGCATATTTCTTCAGGTACTATTATTGTAATTATCTCTGGTAGCCATTTCCTCTTCTTTATATTCTTAATCCTTACATTTCAATTCATGGTAAATTTTACATTTTCCAAATAATCATTTTTCTTTCTACTTTATTTGGAAATAATATAGTGAAGCAATGGATCTGAAGTCCAATCCATGCTTCACATCTTCCTATAAACTTGATTAATATTGTAGACCTAAATTAAGTTTATAGTCCAATATCAGCAGGGTTTTGCATTAGAGTTAAAAATAATTATGCTTATTAAACGTGTATTACATTTAAATATTTTGTTTTAAATAAATTTCATTCTATTAATAAAAATTGCTTAACCTATTAGTCAAACATATATATACATCTAGCGTATATATATGAGTTAATGCAAAATTCTGCTGAAATAAAATGCTTATTCTACTATAAAAAAATAATAATATATTGTTGTTAAAATTTTGTTAAAATATTTAGTATGATTTGATTTTGAGATAAGCCTGCCAACATTTTCTAAAAGAATGTATAGTTTTAATTAGTGAGCCATTCAAGTGTAATTAAAGATGGCCTTCTCTTTCTTTCTTTTTAATTAAGAGAATTCAAACTTTGAAGTAAGAAAGTTAGAGTAAAAAAGTTAAAGTTATTTTTAGAAAGTGTTGCTTTGAAACAAAGGAGCATGGGGAGGCTTATCAAGATCTCAGATCATACAAACAATAGAAGGTAGCTGACAGAGAGGGTATAAATAGAAGGGAGAAAAAGATTGATTATTCAGATTTTTCCTTTTGAAGGATTCAGTTGATTCTGATTTTCCTTGTGAAGGTGATTCTTTCAGAGTTTGCTATTGCAAGATTGATTCAGAGTTTGCTATTGCAAGGTGCATTCAGATTTCTCTTAGGAGAACTCTGTCAGATTTTGTTCGTGATTTTATTCCCAAAAGTCTACAACTGTTGCCTACAAATCATGAAGAAGTTTGAACCTGCTCAAGCTAAAAATCATATAAGTTTGATAGATTCTACTATGCTCGGCTAGGCAAATAAATAGCTTTGCCTATCGCCGAGGTTCCGGAATACCATTCAAAATGCCTTAATATCCACTCAATAGTCATCTGAACTCTGTGCCGTGTCTGGAGAACTTTTCGTGAAACCATACTACATATTTTTCATTGTCGGACAAATACCTGTCGACGGTCGGATCAAGCCACAACGCCGTAGGGAACATGACCAAGGAAAAAGGACGGTAATCGTATCTCCTCTATTGAACTATTTCTTATGCTACCTTTTGTTCATTTTTTTTCTAATTGCTTCATTGAATTGATATGTATTTGCTATGTAACCATTTTTATTAGACTAGTCTTAATTATATATATATTATGTGATCATCTATCTATATTTAACCTTTTTCCCTTCGCTATTCTTCCTTACTAACCTGTGTAAATATTTAGTATTCCATTGGGTTAAGTTAATAGTTAATTTTTGTTCATTTAAAATCTCTTTCCAGTTTTATTTATGTTTGTTAATTAAATACGAGTCAGTTTCTTTTGTGTGCCAACTTGATCTCTTTGATAACGCCTCTTTTGTCCGCCATTAGCTTTACGTATATCTGATTTAACTATATATGTTTTAAATAATTTTTAAACACTGTTTGTAGCGCAAAGCAATTAGAAATGCTTTGCGAAAGATTCTTTTTTTATCGTACTTTATCGAGAAGATCGAGTTGACAATTTTATTAAAATTGGGAAAAGATTTAGACCGCAAACCTATTAATCTGTTTTTATTGTCTAATTAGTTTGTTTCATTAATTTAGGGAATAGCGGAGGCCATTAAATCATTATTCCTATTTTAAAGTCATTAATTAAATATCTATTATTTAACTAACAAGCTTGACTTTTGCTAAATTTGTTATAAATGCTTTATTTTACTTTTCAATGATCCAGGCAGCATAAGAAAACACATATTTCTTAGTACTTTTGCACATTTAACTATTTAGCTCCTTAGGATTTCCGTCCATGTCTCTACCGCTGTTGCTAAGTTTTGTGGCCGGTTGAAAAATAATTTATGTGTGGCTCAGATGGTGTTGTTGGTTCGTAAATTAGCCTCGAGAATAGGCGAAATAGGGCAGAGGTTATAGTATTCTTGATTTAATATCTCGCGTATGGGTGGCTTCGAGGTACTTTCGCTTAGGATTCGAACTAGGTTAAACCAGCATACATAATCTGACTGTCACAATAGACAAGTATGTTCTTATATATCATCTTAATAGCTATCTGTGGAGTTTTCTTTGTGAATACACTGGATGTAAAATGCTGATAAATAATAGCAACAGTGATTGCTTTATGCATGTTAGCATATTTCTGCTTGTTAAGTGCAATTTTCAGCTGTTGAACTGCCATCTCTGCTATTCCATTAGATTGCAGATTATAATCTGGTGTTATTGTATGATGTATCCTCTTTGGAGTAAGGAAGTTTTTTTAATTTTTACTATAGACTCTGGATAACTGAGCATTGCAAAAAGTTTGTTTCAAAACCTTTGCTATACTTTCTGTACTTGTGTCATTTACTACATGATATTCAACCCATTTTGAATATAAATCTACGGCCACAAAAAATATTTTTCCATGAAACAGTCAATGATTTAAATAAATTTGCTGCCAAGCCTCTATAGCTTCAGGCTAGGATGTAAATTTCTTAGTCAATAAATTTGCTATGCTTTGACTTTCTTGACAATTTTTCATGGTCTATAAAATATTGTCATTCAACTCTGGCCATCAAACATATGAGCATGCTAATTTCTTCATCCTAATGACATTCATAATGTCTCTTATGTAATAAATGTAGGACACCTTTCCTATCTTCGGGTAGAATTATCTCTTAGTCTGTCATTAAATAATATTTTTACACATTGATAAATTTTTTCAAGCATTCCATATTGCTGGAGAAAAATTTTCTGGTCATTTAACTAGCCATCCATATTTTTTCCAACTCTTAACAATGAGATAATTTTAATTTCTATCTGTCCATTGAGATATCACTTTACTATTACTTTTGTCTATGTTTAAAACATCTATATAGATTATCTCATTTACTCATAACCTTTGTGCTTTTTGGTATGACATTCTAAACAGAGCATCTGCATACTTAATCTATTTTCTGAATCCATAACATAATTCATAATCATAAGACATTAGGATATTAGCCCATCTTATCACTTGCTGACTAATTAATATTTTATTAATTCTGATTTTGAAATGAAAACAAGCATGTTTTTATATTACAATAGATATACAGGTAATTATAAAATTCCACTATCTATTTTGATTAGCAAATTTTTTTTAATTAAAGTGTGTATAACATATTTTGATAAAAATTCTACAAAGTTGTTTTTGAAAAGATTAAAGTAAATTGAAAAGAGTCATTAACTTTTCAATCAAGACAAAGAAAACTTACTTTTAATTACTGTGTTTTTTAAAATTCTATCCTGACTATAAAAAGGTTGGAAAAAAGATTAGAGGGTTTTTTTTTTTAGAGTTTTACAGATTATCACAGCATTATGTATAGTCATAACTGAAAGTAAGGGACAGTAGATCCAGATACTGCTGCTAATGCAATGTTGGGGGAGTTTTGATTCACATGGAGCCAGGGCCAGCTTTTCTGTGGTTCATTAGCTTATATGTGTATTAGCTGGTATGCCTGAAGTCTATTAAATTCTAGACTGAAATGGAGCTGACTGTATGTATTCCAACAATTACCAGATTATAACTTTCCCGAATATAATATAAAGTCAGTCTACTGTTTTAAAAGGGATCAGCTTATCAAGAGATTATCATGCTATATACACAATGTTATCAATATTCAAAAGAAGCACAGACATATAAAGTACTTACATATATTACCTGGTTTAAAGGTAAATAATTATTGACTAGATTATTCAACTAAAACTAGAATAATGTAAGATAATAATAAATGATTGGTTTCAATTTTATTTGTTAAAGATGAAACTCGGGAACTTTCTATAGTAAAAGTGATAATTCTTAAAATCTAATTTAAAAGTAAAACAAGTAAATAATTTTTGCTTGAATTATATGACTAAAAACAAAAGATTGATTTATAAATGATTTTGTTTTGAGGCTTAAAAAAAGTTAACTCCAAAAATCTTTCTAGATTGGAAAACAAATGGAAACATGAATCTAAATTTTAAATGAAGCTTTCCAAATGATAATAGTTTTTTTTTTTAAAGAAAAACTTTTACTTACCATAAAAAATTAATAAGAGATTAATTAATAGCTTTAATTCGGATTATCTATATTTTGTATATACACATATGTGTGCACTTATGTATCAAAAATGAATTGAATAATATTATTAGTTTATCACAATTCTAATATGTAATTTTAGCTTATACAACACATCTGTGCTTTGGCATGTAGACACATATTTGTTAAAAATAATCATACTTTACAAATTATTAAAATGAATTATTGAATTTTATTATTAGTTTATCATAATTCTAATATGTAATTTTTTATACAGACATGTTTCTGTGCTGATATATATGTTTTATGTAAACCTATTATGAGTTATTTGTAAATCACAATGTGATAGCATATTGTATTAACAAATCAGAATGCCAAATTTATATTTATAGCATACTCAGCAGATCTTAATTTCATTTTATTGTTTCTAATTAATACATTTATATTTTATTGTTAAAGTTATTCCAGTGAATTTAATTAATCCTAGAGGTTTATGTTTTGTTTTATGGAAATTCACATGATGATTATATTGGATGGTGCAAAGGGGATATCCTTTAAAGTCCATGCACTATATTTTATTTTAATTATTTATTTAGAAATTAAGTGTATAATTGGCTAATACATTAATGGTACTAAGTGGCCAGAGCATTGATGATTATCAGCATGTTTTAGTATCCCAGAATTATTTTGATTTATTGTTGTACTCTTATGGATTAGCAGTTACGTTTGTGCATCTAAATTATTGTTTAAATAATCTGTCCCAAGTTGGCAAGGGCTAAATAATTAGCCTGGTCTATATAGATCCATTCAAATCCAGTCACAATATTGATTTTTGATTTATTTTTATTGTTGATCATTCATGATGATGAGAGATTATTACTTTTGCATAATGCTGGTGAACTTATAGTAGTGTAGTTAGTTTTGTGTTGATCTACCATGCTCATTTCTTCTATTCATGCTCATGTCTATTCCTCATATTATTTGTATGTTTATATTTTGTCATTGACTTGGAGTTGATGATGATGATTTTAACTCACCCCAGGTTTACCCCAAGAGTTTGTACTATTACATTATATATATATACATAGCAATACTTGATATAAAAATACACAAACGATCATTATTACTATTATTATTATTTTTTATTTTAAGATTTTTTTAATGCCTATATTTCTGATGTCATTGTCCACTAGGGTCTTATAAAAGCAAGTGTCTAACTCATTGCAGGCTGAGTTATGTCATTAGTATTAATATGTAAAAGCTATAAGCAATATGATTTTATATGTAAAGTGAATGAGAAAATTGGTTAAACAAAATATTAGATTGGCAACTATCTTTTGTAAGAAAAAGAATAAGATCACAAAAAATAGTTGCAGAAATAAAAAGCAGAATATGTTCTTTGAGGTAATAGCAAGGCTTGGAATAAATATTGTGAGAACTACATGGGAATTTATATATAAGTATATCATTTGCTATTGGAAGTTTAAATACATACATTATAAATATAAAATGTACATTATTTGAGTAAAAATATAAACATAGTTTCATCTTTTTCAGCTCTTGAAATTGTTTCATTTGCAGACTCAAATTATATCTGTAATAATACAATTTGAGTTGCGAAAAATCTTTACTGAACGTTTATTTTGTTCATTCAAATAAAAAATTACTATGTCAAGCGTTGATGGCCTAGTGGTTAGCATAGCTGCCTTCCAAGCTCTGGTCCAGGTTCGTTTCCCGGTCAACTCTTTGACATATGAAAAAAAATATAAAAATCATTATTTTTAAAAACATCGTAATTTTAAATATCTTTTTAAATGGGTTCGAATAATTTTTAATTAAAAGTAGTTTGTGTTGACATACAAGAATGAACCTCTGCTCAAAATATCTGACAAGTGGATGATTTACTTTATTACTTACTTTTATTTTGTTTACGTTATTCTATTTTTTATTTCATTTATATATACATGTTCAAAATATTCTGGACTTTAAATATCTCAATTTGTTCATGCATAATATATTGCTAAGGCTGTAAAAAAGATGCTCTTAAATAAAAGGAGATTCTTTGATTCTTCTTTAAGATGATAAAATAACTAAGCAGGGCAGTTTTAAAATTCAATGTTTTTAATATAATTATTAAGTTTCTAATATTCAGTTTATGTGTTTTTATTACTCTAACTGTTATTACTGTAAGATTATAAATTATTCTGTCCAAAAACAAATGTGAGGCACACATATTCAAAAGCTAAAATATCATAAGTCAAATCAGTTAGTGCTTAAAAGTACTGGATTATTTATGTACAGGTTGTAATTTTATGAATTTTTTGAATAATTCTTTATAACTGTATGTTATTTTTAAACAAAAAAATATTGTATGAATTGAAAGAACAATTTTCTACATGAAATAGCATGCACAGGACTTTGTGAAGTTAAAAGAAAAAATGAAGAGATGATTTAAAAAATGGACATAACTTTAACTACAAAAGCAATAATATTGAAAACATGCATGGTATTGAGTTGATTATAAATTAAAAAATGGAAAAACAACATTGTGAAAATTAATGATATATCAAACATAGTGTCAAGATTAATTATTCAACCTAATGGAAGATACCAATATAGATAATTTACATTTATGCCCCAATAAATTTTCTTTCCAATAAAATAGATTGGTTTTATATAGATATATAGAATACTTTTGATCAGACTAAATATTTTAAAAATTGTCATCAGAAAATAATTAAAAGATAAACTGCTGGGTATAAATTTAATTGTAAAGACACAAATGTCAAAGGATATAGACTTGGGGAACTTTCAGAAAAAATATATATTATAATTTTTTTTGGGAGAAAAATATTAAGTGGAAAAGAACATGGAAGCATCCAAATAAAGGGAATAGCAGAGTTTGAATTCATTTGTCTAATGGAAACTATTATGCTACTATAATATACTTATAAATAATCATTAGTGTAGGAATTGGTATTAATACAAAGCTGGATAGTCTAAAGCTATTAAAAAAAAACTAGTATTAATAGTTGATATCTGATCTTCAAAATAAACCAATTTCAATTAGAATTATCTAGCTAGCCATTCTTATACTGGGACAATTAATCTGAAGTCTGAAGTTCAAACAGATGATATTTTGGTAGCAATGAATAATAATATATAGTTATATGCTGCAGTATATAACTAACAACAATATCTTTTAAAGTTTTAAAGCTAAACACTAATAACTCATTCCAATGTCTTTAGTAAATATCTTAAGAATTTTTTTTATTTTTCTAAGAGTATTCATTTTGCACTATCTTCGTTGCTGAGATCCTTGTTGCTGAGACCACAAAATTGCAATATTCTTCAAAATTATTTATGTAAACAATAGTTTTTGTATAAAGTGATAGAAAATTTAAACAGATAAATATTTTAAAATTTTGTTTTCTATTTATTGTTAAAAATTATTTATTGAATGAATTCTTTAAAAACTAAAAACTATTTTGTGTGAAAAATGGATAGCTTTTAGTAGTAAATTAATTTTTTAAAAGATTCCAAAATATGATAAGTGATTAATTATTTTAAAACAATATTTAATGCACTGTTTTTGTGGATTGCTGATGAATATCATTCCTAGTAATTACAACATTTATATTTTAATAAATACTTTTTTTTATTATTAGATGCTGATAAGTTAACATTGAAAACTCTTGGTGATTTTATGAATGGCTTTTCCTTAAAATGATCTTTTGATGCTGATTTAGTTTGTGCTCATGGCCATTTTGAAATCTAAAGACCAGCCAAAACCATCGCTGACACATCTAACTGATAAATGACATAAATATTAAATAAAAGTACTTTAAATTTATATTTTAGAAATTATAAGCTAGTAAAGATAATATGCTTTATTTCATATGGGCATATAGTATAATCTTTTAATATTTGAAAATTATAAGCTTGGTTTGATAAAACTTCGGCATCTTTTGGATGATCCTTTGGATTGGCCAAATCATCCTTCCTCATACCCGCATATTCCAGTGCTTTGCACCACCATATTTCAAATATTTTGTGAAGGAAAAATTTTTTTTAAAAAAAATCCATAATAAAATAAAGTATATTATTTTTACTAGCTTATAATTTCTAAAATATGAATTTAAAGTACTTTTATGCAATATTTATGTCATTTATCAGTTGGGTGGTGGTTTTTAGATTTCAAAATGGTCATGAACGCAAACTAAATCAGAATCAATCTTTTATTATTGTTGTAGTGATCATTCATGTACCTCATTATCACTTATCTTTTTTCTGTCACAAATTACATAAGATTACATAATCATATTATGAAAAGATCTAAGACTCAAACAAATTTTTTTAAATCACTGTCACATTTTAGTAATTTTGAAAAATTCCCTAAGGGTAGAAGTTATCTATTTTGTTTTACAAAATAATATTCTTAACTTTTATTGTAATATGTACCCATTTTTAAATCTTTATATGTATATATGAATATATCTTAATTTATATTTAACTGGCATGTGTCTATTTGAATTTACAATCAAGCTCCCATAAGGTAGTTACAAACCTCTTAAAGTTGAAACTCATAATGATCATAATCATATCATCCATCCAAGATCATACTGGAACACAAAACAAATTATATCAAACAAGGTAATTTTGCTGCCAGAAAGTATATTGGTATAATGCTATCTAGTGTACAATTGTTTACAGTGCATTACATTAAAGCTGTAATAAAAATATTTGTTAGGGATAATAGGTTCTCAAAATGTTTACCTCAATTCTGTCACATCTGGCAGTCACATGTCGCAAACCATACTGAAAAATAAATTTATTATTTTAGTTGTTAGATGAGTGCAGTGGAAGGGTGAGGTTTTAAAATCTAAAATTTCATGAATCAAAGTCATCCCTGTCACTTCTGGTGCTGGAATGTCACATGACTTTCAAGCAATAACATTTTATTATGAAAGATCTCAGATTGATTGCAAATTATTATTAGAGCATTTTAAACAAATAGTTAAAATATCATCAGGTGGATAATAGAAAGTAATAAAAAAGTGTCATAGGTAGTCAGAAAATTTCCATTTTCCTAAAACAAGATTTTTGCCTTTAACTTTTCTAAATCTAGGTTAGGCATTTTGGGTTTGAAATCAGACTAACAATTTTTTATATATGGGGAATGAAATAACTTTATTATATTAGCACCTTACAATGATCTGTTTAAAGTGTTTGTTTTCATGAAGTGGATAAGTACAGTTGTATTTTTATTTGTGGACTTATAAAACGGTATTGAACATTTATAGTTTTTAGTTACATTTCTTAATACTAATTCGAAAATTCAGTAGATGTAATTTTTATGGATGTGAATTTTTTTTGTCAATATAGAATTCTTGCATTTTTTTAATGAAACTTAGTACTAATCTAGATTATTATTCATATTAATTGTGTTTCTACATCTATTGAACCCATGTTATAACCTATCTTTTTATTTTTTAAAAGGAGTAACTTTTAAACATATATATATCATTTTTAATTATTATCAATCAATATGATGAATTCGTTGAATTTAATTCAACATACACACATATATAGATATATAAGTATTTTATGTTTACCGAAATATGCTTCTGACACATTTTTTGTTGTCATATTAAACAAAATTTTGAGCTTTCAAAAACAATAGGATCTTTTTGCCCTAGTATTAAAAATATTGTATCTTAAAAGAGAGAGAGAGAGGGGGGGGGGTATATCTACATAATACTAAATCAAAGGTAAAAATGTTGCATATCAAAATATATGATTTGAAAATGTATTTAAATAATTTATTATAATTTCTAAAATAATACCCAATATCACCCCTATTTATATTTTTCCATTTTACTAACATCTTCAAGATAATTTAATATTAAGGAACTTACCATTTAAGAAAAAGGTTGGTAATGAAAAGATTCCAAGCTGTGAAAAGAAAAAAAAATAACGATTTCCTTATTCATTCTTTAATATTTATTTGAAGCAAAAAGCAACTTTCATACTGTGATGAAGAAACAATTTATTAAAGAAAGACCTGCAAAAGATATTTTTTTATACGTGTGCATCAATAAAATTCTATTTTTGAAGAATTTCTTTCTGAAGAAGTGATAAAACAACTGAGCTTGCCAATATACAGATGCAGTTGTTGATTTTATATTTTTTTGTTTTGTTTGGAATATTTTTTTAAAACCCATCTTTCATTATTTTTTGATACGTATATCATATTAAGTTATTAGAAAGACTTGAACTCAGACTTTCAAACTTCCCATAGCTATCTTCTCCATCTTATACAACCGATACATACAACAACAACATATATATAAAATGATAAATGATTTCCAAAATATGTATTTCATGCTGAACTAACACTCACCAATTGGTCCAGATCACCATCTCCCACACATATATACAATTTAATGCTTAGTTTATATTAAGATAGAAAATCTGCAAACTTTAATGGACAAGTTTCACTCTTCTCTACCATCCATCTAACTTTTCAGCCATCCATACCATTGAAAATCTGAGGATTGAACATTCAAAGTTTGTTGATGTCAATGTTGACTTTAAGTCATTTAGGCCCCTCACATATAGGACTTTAATATGTCAATTTTAAATATAGAGAATACCTGTTGAATATGTAATATTTAAATATAGTATATTATCTATACTAAACTTAATGTAATTAGAAGGACTTGAACTCAGAATTTCAAGCTCCTCATGCTATCCACTCTATCTTGACCACAAACATGTGAAAAATATAAATGATCTCCAGTGTACATATTTTGTGCTGAACCAGCACTCATCAGTTGGTCCAGATCACTGTCTCCCACACATACATCCAATCAGTGCTCAGTTTATATTATGATAGCAACTGATGAATGCGGGTTCAGTATGAAATACATATATTGGAGATTATTATTTATTTTTTACATGTGTGTGGTCATGTGTATTAATTGTATAATATGGAGTGGAAAACTGTGGAGAGCTTGAAAGTCTGAGTTAAAGTCCTCCTAATTATATTATGTTTAGTATAGATAATATACTGTATTTAAATGTTACATATTCAACCTGTATTTTTTCCATCCCTCTTCTGCATATTTAAAATGGTCATATTAAGGCCCTATATGTGAAGAATCAGAATGACTTAAAATCAATGTGGGTATGATAATAGTATTGGCATCAACAAGGGAGCTGTGAATATTCCATCTTTGAATTTTCAATGATATGGATGGCTGAAGAGTTGGATAGTGGAGAAGATTGAGGCTTGTCCATTAAAGTTTGAAGATTTGCTATCTTAATATAAACTGGGCACTGATTGTAAATATGTGTAAGAGATAGGAATGGCTAACTGATGTGCTGGTTCAAAATATAAAATATTAAAAATTGATAATAATGATGTTATGTGTACACTTGACATATCTGAAATGTATGGTTCAATTAATCATATGGAATCAATAGAGATTATTGAAAGAGCTTTGTTTTTAAAATCTATAGATAATAATATTAAGAATTTTATTATTAAAATATTAAGATTTGTAAATGATAATATATATGTTAGGTTTAATGATTGCTTTTATAAAATGAATTTTGGTTGGCCAATGAGTCTTCCAGTGATATCACAGATTTGTATTTTTTTTATTTCTAGTTATGAGGTTAAGATATTGTCTCAGATAAAATATAAAGGAATTAAAGTATATTGTAGATATGTTGATGATGTGTGTATATATATATATATATACATGTGCAAATAATGAAATAATAGTTAATTTGTTTAATGAATTAAATATGATTAATAATGTAAAATGGATGTTAAATGAAGAAAAGGAAGATTCTATAAAGTTTTTAGATATATTTATTAAAAGAAATAATAATGTGTTTGATTATAATATGATTTTAAAGCCTGTGGAAATTAGAGGTTATACTCCATATAATTCTAAAGTTCATATGAGTCATAAATTAGCTGGTTTGAAGTCATTTGTGTTTAGAAATGATTATTTGTGCAAATTTATTAGTGATAAAATTGAAAATATTAATGTATATATTACTGATATGTTGAATGTTGGTTATGGAAGGAATATTATTTATAATACAATTACAAAATATAATCAAAATAAAAATAATAATAAGAAAATATTATGTAAATTAAAAAGTGATAAATGGATTTCTATTCCTTTTATATCTAATCAATAAGCTAAATTAATTAACAAACTTTATAGTGGTTTGTGTAGAATTTCTTTTTTCTCTTCAAATAATATAAATGATATGATAAATAACTCCAAAGCCAAGATTTCTAAGTTTGAATTAAGTTCTGTTATATATATGTTGGAATATGGTTGTGGAATAAAATATATAGGGGAATCCAAATGTACATTACAAAAACGATATAATGATCATAAGACATTATGTAAACATGTACAGAAAGAAAATATATCTTTGGTAAATATGAATACTCCATCAATTATATTTGATCATAATAAAACATGTAATTATGGTTTTAAATTTAATAATAGAGATATAAAAATTATTCACATTGAAAGGTGTAGTGAAAAACGTAAAATTAAAGAGGCAATGATGATATCTAGAAAATAGAGATGGTTTAATGAATAAACAATCGGCTAATATAAAGACAACAGAATTGTGGGAAATTTGAATAAATTGAATGATGGGTAATGCAAGTTTTTATTTTTTGTACGTTTATATTAACAGTTGATAAAGATTGTCAGTGAAACAATTGAAAGTACTTCTGGTAAAGAATATATTATTTAATTTTGAATACTGTGTTAAATATATTTGTTTGAATTATTATTATATGATTTAAGAATACAGACATTTAATGGTTGTAGTTATATATATATACATCATTTAATATTTCCCTGGATGCTATAATTAGTAAAAATTAGATTCACATTATGGATATTGTATTATGCAAGGATATGGCTCTTAAGGAATGCATTTCAAATTAATACTGACTTGATTACACTGTACAGTTTAGTCTGTGATAGAATGGTGATCTCTGAAGTTCAAGATCTGTGTATCGTGGCTCCATGTCTGCTGCTCAAACTTTTTATCAATTTCTGAGAAATATATTATTTGATTTCTAAATTGATTCTTGATGCAAGATGTTATATTAGTGCATGCCAATATTTTGAAATGAAAGGAGTTAACCAATTCAATCATATATACTAATTATTCAATATAATGTATTGCAAATATGTTCATGTCCCATTCAATTGGGAGAATGCATATGGAATTTCAGCACTTCTGATCATTCCATGTCATATATTGTCATATATACTAATGTTAATAAATGAAAAACATTGAAGCATTAACTAATCAACTAATAGTATAAATAAGTAGTTTCTTCATTTAAACTTTGTAAATATAAGAAAATTATGAAATTTGTTTCACCCACAGTCTAAAGTTCTTTTTATGCCATTGAAGTATACATAAAAGGAAAATTTATGATTTGCATACACAAATACAATCATATAAATTTAGATTAATTAGGTTATTAATAAATAATTAGTATAGATCAAACAATTAAATTTAAAATATCAGGAATAATAAAATATGAAGATATGTATATCAATCTCTTTAAATTATCTGTATTTTTTTGTAAATATATATTATTTGTATATGTGGGTGACTTAGTTCATTATTGAATGCAATTGCCTATAAATAATTATTATTGTAACAACTGCAAGTGCATATAAGTCTAAGTCTTTATGACGTAGGGTCAGATTTATCTTTCAGAAAATCAATCCACAGAAAAACAGATAAGCTATGCCTGTTGATTATTCACTAGATATCTAATTATTATTAGATAGAGAATAAAAATCATAGGTGAGGTTAAGTAACACAAATCAGTGTTGATGTGCTGACAGGTTGTAAGACAAAAAAATTGTTATATAAATGTAATCTTTGTCACTTGTGGAGGAAATGTACTTTCATAGACATTGAACCAATAGATCACTTTTATATTTATATACATAATTATTTTGTTTACTAATGTTGCAATAGTTTTGATTAAAATGAACTAATTTTACATATAATGATAAATAAGTGTATTCTTATATTTACATGAAATGTTTTGAGCAAGTTAGCTTAGTGGTATTGAAAGAATTAAAAAGCTAGAGATTTCTGAATAAATTCAAACCAAAATAAAAAAAAATCTCAGTTTTGCTAATTTAATTAAAGCATTGTATTCAGCTAATCAATTTTTGTCCTTGAATGTGAGATCACATTAAGAGCAACTCAATTTACAATTTATTTTATTTTATTTTGAAGACTAAATAAAAATAAAATACAATAGCCTTTGAATATTCTATTGTAATTTGAAGGCCCATCTTATAATTACTCAAAAAAAAAAAAAGAACAATGGAGAAGTCATTATCTAGGTACTGAGGGTTTGAACAGATTTTCATTCTTAGTTTAGCTTTTGCTAAGAATAATTAGATCTCATTTACTGATACTGAATCATTATTTGAGGTATTTATGAATGAGATATCTCAAAAAAAAAAAATCGAAACCTGATTAGAACTTTAAAAAAATCAAATTCAGCCAACATTATGGCAGACATATGAGATGCCTCTACTTCTAAAGTACCTTTTTTTTTAAAATAAATAATTGATTTATTTATAATTGAATGTTTAAAGATAATTAAAAAATAATCATTAACAAGAATGAATTGATCTTTATGTAAAAAAAAATAAATTAATACCAATATATAACAGAAATTATTGTGTTTAAGACTGACTTCAACACAATGATTTTAAATATAGAAAAGGATATTAGAATAATACTCAAGCACCAAACTTCTTTTATTTTTTCCAGTCATGAAGCATTAGATCTCTAGCTAGCATGTCTGTTCATAACATAATTGCATATTCATTTATAGGCCAAAAAATAAAATGCATTATTGAAAATTATTTATTTACTTAGAATATAAATGAAGAATTTTATTTGCTTTTATTTTTATCCTTACTTTGTTATACATTTTATCAATTCTGTTTATTGCTCTGTTAAGCTTAATGTCTTTCTAAACATTCTGCTGAGAAAGTTAAAAGATATTGTTGTTGGTATATATCATTGTAGTGATAGTAGATCTGACACATTTTTCTTTCTTCAAATGCAGAAATTATATTTATAAATAAAATTTATCTTTTCTAAATATAACAAAATAGCATATTGCAAACTCAACTACTATAAATTTGAGTAATCACAGACACAAAATTCTCCATGCATTAGCGCCACTCAGTTAAAGCCAGAGTAATCAATGAATGCAGGAAGATTTGTGCATAAAATCACAATTAGTGCCTACTCATCCAATATCCCCAGACTAGTTTCTAGCTTGTGGTTTTCATCACTGAGGAGCTTTGGATCTAAAACTCCTCACTGATGAAAGTCACAAGCTAGAAACTGTATTGGGAATTTTGGATGAGTAGGCACTAGATGCAGATTTTATGCACAAATCTTCTTACATCCATTGATTACTCTGGCTTGCACTGAATGTCGCTACGGTATGGAGAGTTTTGCCTTTGTTTAAACATTTTGTGTAAGCATAAAGAATGGTGATAATGTGATATGAGTAATCATTGGACAAAATTGATTCAGCAAAACGGAAGATAAACTAAATTCTATTATACATTTCTATTTTTTATATAAACCATTTAATATTACAAATAAATCCTGTTTCATATAGCAATTCTGTAAAAGCCTTCTTTAATTTCAATCTATGCTTTTTTTTAACAATATTTTACAAAATAATTTACTCACTTTATCAAATTCTTCTTTTAAAAATATTCAAACAAAAAACTTTTAAATTTTCTAAATATCTTGATTATTTTTATAATTTTCCTTGCATCTCTTATCTCCCAATTCTTTCTAAATCCAAAGTTTATTTTTTAAAGACAAAACATCCTTTAATCAATTTTTTTTCTTTCTGTTTAACACTGGTGATAAAATCTCCATATTTATCAAATCTTTTTTTCAGTTATTGAAATAATTATTTTAACACCTAAATTCTTTACTAATAACAAATCAACGTGTAATTAAAAATAATTCAACTTTCATTAAAATAAATCTAGTTCTGTGATAAAGAAAAGTAGAGAAACGAACAACTCTTTTAATTGGATAAAAAAAAAAAAAACTGTTCCAACATACCACATGGGTAATTTTGATACCTGCTAGCATTTGTGGTCTGTAATAAAAGATTTAGAAATATTTTGAGGGGATTCATTTACATGATGAGATTTTAAACCTTCACGATACAATACTTTTATATTTAAATGAAATTAATGATTGATTATTTTTATAGATATTTTCTTTGTAGATACATTTGCAATTAATATTGTTATAAAGGTATGGCTTTCAAGTTAAAAAAAAGCCGTATCACCTAAATTACTCCAGACATATTAAGTTCTGTGTCCAAAAATAGGTTGGATAAGTAGGTGATAAAGTGCTACATGTCAAACACTTGATTATCATCAAATCGTCTTTTTAGCAGCATTTTTGTTTAGTACTTTAAATTTCAAATTAAAGTAAATTTTATTTTAAGAGAAAAACTTGCGTTCAAAATTTGTTGTTTTGATTTTGTTTATTGATATTAAACATTAATGATCTACAGTTAGCTATTGTGAAAATCACTTGACGCGTTCAGTTTTTAAATAAAACCCATTTAAATATATTTGAAAACTAAATAAATTCAGTAAGTGAGTAAAATGATCAAGAATATGATACTTTTCAGTTGTTTTATTTTTATGAACTCTGCTTTACAAAATAATGCAGTAGAAACTGACAAATATATATGTGTGTGTGTGTTTTTGACTTTAGCATTAAACAATAAAGATTGTCATTTTGTCCCACAATCCTCTGTTCAATATAAGACATGAATTCAATTTAATGATAAACTAATTTCTTTTTATATTGCTTTTTTTAATTAGTTTTATTATTATTATATATCGAAATATATACACATATTTCCTCATCTTAAAAAAAAAGTTTTCATTAGAAAATTTCTACGTCAAATAAATAAATCTTTTGAATTTAATTAATATGAATTAATCTTTTATAATACATACTGTCTGTAATTGATATTAGAAATAATTATCTAAATAAATTAATAAACATTAACACATGTTTAAATGTGTGTATATTTATATATTATTACAATTTAATCTAAGGTTTCAAACTTTTTGTTCTCTTAGCAGTATTCTCCCTACATAAATCCCTTAATGATTATTACTAATCCTTTATTAGGCTAGAAATTAACTTTAAACTTATTACTAATCCTTTATTAGGCTAGAAATTAACTTTAAACTTTAATTAAAGATTAATCAATTTTGGTTTTCACATGAGAACTTGTGATCTGGGCCAACGGAAGAATGATAGCTGAGCATGAAATATTTTGGAAGCCATTTATCCTTTTCAGATATTTTTATTCATGTGATTTTAAGTAAATGTAGTGAAATGAAGGTATAATATAAGCTTATTGTGTATAAAAATAATATATGATATATGTCTATGTTATTTTAAAATGAAAAAAATTTTTTTTATAAGAAGTAAATAAAATTCAATTTTTTTTTTTTTATGAATTCATAAATGTGTGCATATTTGGTGTATCACTATTATTAATTAATGACAAGTTCCACATACCTTAATCAGATCTAATCACGTTTTTCCAAATCTTACTCTATTTGCCAAATATACAAATATTCTTTTTTTTTTTAAAAAAAAATTACTAATCATATCATGTATTTCTTCTTCTAATAATCTTTACAGTTCCTGTCAGTATCTGTTCTAATAATCTCCCTTTTTGTCTAATACAATTCCCCTTCTTTCAACAATTTATTAAAAAATAATTTTTCACTTATTCATTTCAATCAACCCTTTTTCATTGCTGATTTTATTTTTCTAACAAATCTTATCTATTCTTTGCCATATCCATTTATAAATATTTTTTTCTAATTGTCTCTATTTTTTCTTCATACCGATATATATTCTAAACAAACATTTAACAAATTTCTTTATAAATTTAACTTCAATGGATCATAGGATAAATTTCTGCTTTTATTAAGAACCTATTTAACCATTGCAAATATGTTCTGCTTTTTATTGCTATCTCAGTCATGTTTTAACAAATCTTTAAAAATAATGATCTGCTCTATAAGTTCCTGTTAGATTATCTTTTTTTTATTTTTATCATTTCAACTATTATTGATCTACTTCAAGATGATGGTCTCTCCAGATTTAATCCAGTGTCTCTGATTTCTAGCATTTCTTTTCCCAGCATACCAACAATCTTTTTTTTATTTCATTCATCCACTCACATGTGGCATTTGTTAGATCTTTTGCAGTCTCTTGGGATAAAATTTCAACTATCCATCTGTTATCATCTTTTCTATCAGTATATTCATGTCAGTTCTGTTTTAGTCTCTTAATTTTTTTCAATGATATCAGTGAAATCTGTTTTTTTGTTCAATCTCTTCTTATTACTTCTACCATATATCCTTCCATATTTCATTGAATGATCTGAAGTCCCTCAATTGCTCTTCTATTAAGTGTCCAAATTTCGGATCCATAAGCAAGAATTGGTAAAACATATCTATTAAAATTTTCATATTCAAACATATAAGCATATTTTCTTTTAATGTTAAATTATTTCTATGAAAAACTCTCCTCTCAAGTTTAGTTCTATGACTAATTTCATTCATTATGTTTCCATCTGCATTAATAATCTAATGTTTTTAAGTTCTTCTAATTCACAATTATCAATTATTTTTTGCTTTCTCTGAGAAAATTTATTAAATACTACTTTATTTTTTTAACACTATCTTTATTCCTATTTTATTTCTTTCATCTGATAATTATTGCATTTCCTGAAGTTCTGAAGCATTATTTTCTAAACTCCCCATATTAATCTATTAAATATTTGTCATAAAAATGATGTAAAACGTTTTGGATGTATAGAATCACTGTGCTAAAATCATTTTTCAATAAAACTTGTTTTTGGCATTGATTAGATTCTATGGTTATCTTGGCAAAATTTTGTATATAACTGGTAGATGATTAATAGTTTTGTAATTTCTAATATCATTTTCCTTAAGTATCAATATTACTACTGCATTTTTACAATCATCTCTTATGCATTTATTATTTAGACATTTGATTGTCAGCAATTTTTCTAATTTCTTCATCTGCTTCTTTTAAATATCAATATTCCCATCATTTCCTGGAACTTTTTCCTTCTTCATATATTTATTATAAAATATATTTAATTTTATTACTATGTAATTCTTTATAACACATTTCTTAATGCCATCTCTCTTTTCAGTCATAGTTTCATCTTTTCTTAATATTTTTGAAACAACTTTTTTTCTAATACTAAGATATTATTTTACACTTTTGAGTCTTTTGTTCTCTTCTATGACTTTTCTCATCACTTCACAATTGTATATTTTTTATATCTTATTAATTCTTTTTCAAACCATTTAAAAAAAAACTCTAAATATTCAATTATTTTTAATGGATTATTAAAAAAAAATCATATTTCTTCTTTTCTTTATAGATTGTCTTGTCTCAATAGAATATTTATTGGTTAATTGCTGTTTTTTATGATGTTGCTCTATCAATAGATCTGGGCTATATAATAACATGAATTATTATTGTAAAACATTTTTTGGTGAAACTGCATATTCCTGCTCACCAAACTATATCATAATGCATATTTGTTTCATTAATTTATTTGGCACATATAAAAATATAATTTACCCTATTAATCATTTGAATTAACTTTCAAACTTGTGGAACCTATTTTCATAGTTATCATGGGTAATTTCATTATTTCTTGGAATCATATCTCCACTTATTTATTGAACTATTTTACCTTAAGGATTATATATTTGCAATGCATACTTCTTGATAGTAATATTTCTACCTTTTAAATTAATATCATGTGATATTTGCAAATGTTTTATTAGTTAAAGATTAGATTGGTCTTATATAATAAGCTACATGATATAAATTAATTTAATTTATTTTTACTTTTTTAATTTCTTACTTTAATACACAAAATACAGCTCAGAAAATTGTTATAAAAAGATTTGGAGATATGGAATCATTTTTGTGTATACCATTTTCAATGTTAATCTTCTTGGAATCATTATGTAATACAGCACTGCTGTATTTTGTTAAATATTCTTCAGAATATGACACCATCTTAGGTTGATATTTTTATGATCCAAAGCTTAAGTCACCAGACAATGTTTATAGAATCAAATGCATTTTTTAAATCTACTATTCCAAAGCATAATGGCAATTCATATTTATTAGTATTTTTAATAATTTCTCTCAATATTTTGAGATGATCTATTGTGATAAAACCATAAGTTATAATTATCTCGGTAAATATTTTATGTAAAACTGATAAAAGACTAATAAATTTGTGAGATCCAAAGTCTTTTTTGATTATCTTGTTAAAAATCAATATCTGTTATATCTTTACTATTTAGACATTTAAGTATATATTTTTACCAACAATTTTTCTATTTCTTTACCTGCTTCATTTAATGTATCAATAATAATTCCATTATTTTCTAAAGCTTTTCCTTTTTCATAGAATTAATTGCATCTTCATCTCTATTTAAAATGCAAGATGTAGCAATTATAGTGATTACTTTGTTTGTTCTTTATTATATTACAATTATTTGTAGAGCTCTTCCATAAATTTTATGATGACATTCCTTTTTTTAATTGTAAGTTCATTTTTTCTTTTTATTGCCAAAGTTTTCCAATAACAAGATGCTTTATATATATATTTTTGAAACTTTTTTTCTCTTTTATAGCTTCTGCCAATTTACAATTATATTTTATTTCATTATTAACTCATTTTTTATATCATTCTGCAGAAATCTAGGCTTTGATTCTTCATGATTAATTATTTTAAAATATTTTCACATTCCTTTTTTTCTTCTCCTAGTATCTTGTGTCAGTTGAAAATTTATTGATGAATTATCGCTTTTTTGTACTAGCTATTTTTCTTGCAATTCTTAATAGAGTATCAGTTATCCTCTTATAATCTCAGTTAATTATTCTCAAAGTTTATCAATATTTTAAAATGATTAGCAAGTTCTCTGTAGATACATCATATATATATACATTAAAAGTCTAAAATTAAACTAGTAAATATAAAAGCATCCCAAATTCAAACCTAAACCAGATTAGCCATGGAAAATAAATTCTACTTTCCAACTGCAAAGGACAGTTTTGAATTTGAGATAATTTTAATTATATATATATATGCTGAATAATTATTTATGTGTTCAATAATATTTAATTCCTTAGAAATCATGAATCTACTTATATTACTTATATGTGTAAACTTTATTTGACAAGGGTCTATGATAAATACTTTTTAAGCAATGAACTCAAACATAAACAGACAGAAAATGTCATATGTTCATACCAAGTTTTAAATATAATATTTGTAAATATAATATTTGTTGAATAACATTATTTGACATATTATGGCATATATTATATTTTATAGTGATCATTGTTTATGTCGTATACTATATTATAATGTATTAAAGAGTTGTAATATTTAGATATTTCTTCATTCTTATGTTTTGTATACTTTATACCTATCACGTAAGAGGTATTTTATATATGAAAAGCCTATTTTAATATTAGATATAGAATAACAGATTGCAAATTTTTATTCATCTGCTAAATTGCTCTAGAATAATAATAATAATAATAATAAATACAACATTACTTTTTATAGTAAAAGGTGTTATTTACCTTTTATCCTTTAATCAAACGTTCAGTAAATTAGTTGATATTTACAAGGCTGTAGTAAATTCAACCAAATCATTTATTAAAATTTTATATTAATGTAACTCTTTAAACTTACTATAGCGAACAAAAGCATTATTCCCTTATCTATTCTTGTGCCATCTATTATGAAATTGAATAGTCAATGGTAAGCAGATAATAGTGAAATTTAATTCCCATCTCTAGATATATTTTTACTTTTATCAATGAAAATAAGGGATTTAAAGCTAAAATTATGCATCTGATTACCACTTTTAATATTTTTAACTTAATGCTCAAGCTAATTGTCTGAAATTAAAAAAAAAAACTCTAAGGTTTGAATACAAACCAATCTGTTTGTATTTAAGAAAAAATATCTACAATTAGAATAGAAATGAAGCTATTAAAATATATTGTTACTGATCTGGTGTGAAATCTAAATATCTATACAAGCAGGCCTATTTGAGTTACAAATCGTATGATCTTTTTTGAATTTCAGACTATTAGCTTGATAATAAAGAGGAGTTGAAAGTTATTGTCAGATGCATTCCAGCTGTGAATATCAAGTTTTATAGATAAAGGCAAAACCAAATACCAGTTTGAGGATTGCTGAACTATGTGATAACTGCTGATAATTCAAGCTTAAACACTAAATATCACATGATCGCCATTTCCTATGTTTACACAAGCTGTTAAACAAGAGGAAAAATGCTCCATACAGTAGTGCTATCCAGTGCATACCAGAGTAATCAATGAATGCTAGAAGGTTTGGGCATAAAATTTCTATCTAGTGCCTATCTCATGTTAGAGAGAAAAAAAAAACCTTTTGCAAACTTCCTTACATAATTGTAATTATTATAATTTTGTCTAGTATTTGATAGCCTGTTACTTCATCTTCTTTCTGAAAAATAACTTGACATACATATATATTTAATTTGTTGACATAAAATATTGTGTATATTATAAATCACAAACTAGTGGCTATCCTTTGATATGTAATATATAAATCAATTATTTATTATTTTTATATGTCATTAAGTCAGTTCATATTTTTGCATAATTTTAATATTTAGCATTTCTGAAAAATTTTTGTGTAATAGGAAATGATTTAATGTGTATTTTTTAAAAAAAATTTTAAGTAAGAGAACCTGATTTTGTAATTAGTTTGATCTACACCCACAATTAGTCTCATCATCTAAGTACACAGGCTCAATGAGGAATAAAATGCTTTTGCTTAATATGTAATTTCATAAAGATCTTGAAAAGTGAACTCCTAATAAGGTTTTTTTCAAAAATAATGTGACAGATTTTTAAAAGATTATCGCCAATCTGCTTTATTTTAGATTCCTTTATTATAAGTAGCTTAATTGGTTTGCTTGCTGGAAGCTTGTATTGTTTAATTAATATTAATTCTTATAAAAGATCTCATGGCATTCCAGCCATGCCAATATGACTGGTGATGATCAAGGGTTAGCATATGATCATAATTCTCTGTTGTGCTGTCTTTCGATAGATAACTTAACAAACATAAATAGCACTGAGTATTATTTTATTCTTACTTAAAATTTCATTCTTAATGAAGGCTTTATTTTATTATCTATATTTTGGAGAGTTTTTTTAAATCTTAACATCATTATCCTTATTTACAATATTAGAATTTAATTATTTTATCTGCTTTCTTATTTTTTAAACTATAGAATGCCACAGATTCTGCTTCAGAAACATTTCTACCCAATTAGTAGTTGCCAAAATTTGGCTAAAAAACTTTCTCTTATTTTAAGAATATCTATCTCTGTATCACTTCAAGATCATAAACAATAGTATCAATATTTTTTTATCATATATTTTTTGACCCTACAATTCATTTAAAACATGGGTTTTCATAAGTTATTTTTGATCCATGTTTTTTTAAAGGCTATTGAGCTATTTTGAGATTAACAAATAAATAATTATATAGCTCGTTGACTGAGGGTCATATGATGATTGAAGTATCCAATTAACAGATTGAGCATTTAACAATTGAATTGAATTGATGTGTTTTTTTAAATTATATTTTTAATCTCATCTGAGGGTTGGTTTTGGAACTTTTATCTTTGAGTTTGTCACCATTCTACCACTGGCGGCTAACTTGTACAAGACTGTAAATTTAGTTAAGTATAAGAAAAATTAAGACTGATACAATCAAATAAAACTACTATGCTCATTTAAGTCACTTGTGTGCTCAAATGTCACATGGTTCACCGAGTGTCTAACTTTACAATAGTATAGTAGTATTTTTTCTTCTCTTATAAAACATGACAACATTCAGCACCATAATTTTCTAAAATTTAAAATGATTTATAATAAATCACCAAATATGGTTAAGAAATAAAATATTGTGAAGTGGAATAATAAGATCATGATGGTTATTGGATCTACAGAAAAGAAAAACCTTGAAAAAAATTACTCTGCATTGAGCTGAGATTAACTGATGATGCTAATTTCCAATTCATATGATTGCAGATATATTCTCAGCATATATTATTTAACATTAATAAGTAATGTAATCATTAAAAATATTTTATATAAATATTATATTAAAAAATGACTTTTTATGTTTATAAATAATATTTTTAAGAATATAAATGACTTTAAAAAAAAAAAAAAGCGAGCAAATATTTAAATAAAAAACATTTTATTTGATCACAGAAAAGGTTAATGCATAGAAACAATAAAACAAGATTAATGATAAATAAATCAGGATGAAAAAGTCAAGATTTAAAAAGAAAACAAAGTTGAGATTTCAAGATAGTCTCCACTGAATCTAGCAAAAAAAATTTGTAAATAGATGGTTCAAAACATTCATTTCTTTAATTCAATTTAGTGGAAAAAGTTTTATTGATGTAAATAATGTCCCAGATATAAATGCTTAGTGAGATAAAAACTTGCGTTTCAGGTATAAATGATAGTATAATAATTGAAATGATTGGAATTGGTGATCATGACTTAATAAAGGACTATCAATGTCTGGAATTATTATTATTATTATTATTATTATTATTATTATTATTATTATTATTATTATTATTATTATTATTATTATTATTATTATTATTATTATTATTATTATTATTATTATTATTATTATTATTATTATTATTATTATTATTATATAACATCACATGATCACCATCTCTTATGCTAGCACATAACTGTTATTAAACAGGCAAAACTCTCCATACAGTAGTGCCACCCTGTGCCAACCGGGGGAACCAATGGATGCCAGAAGGCTTGTGCATAAAATCCCTATCTAGTGCCTACTCATCCAATATCCCCAGACTAGTTTCTGGCTTGTAGCCTTCATCAGTGTAAAGTCTTGGATCTGAGAGCACTGCACCTAGATCTTAGGATCTAATGCAACATTCCAGCAGCCACCTTTTATCTCTACTTAACTACAAAACTATGAGAATGAAATTGAAAACCAATAATATTTTCAATCTAAGCTCAATAGCTTATGTAGTCATATGGATCTGAACTCAATTCAGCACCCATACATTTTGGTGACTTTGGCTCTTTAACAACCATAGACACCACTATCCTATTATTCTGATTGGCACAAGGTGGCATTACTGTATGGAGAGTTTTGCCTGTTTAAGAACAATTATGTGCTAGCATAAGAGATGATAATCATGTGATGTTTAATGGTTTAACACCAATCCTACCTAATAGGATAGTTGTGGCTATGGTTGTTAAAGAGCCAAAGTCACCAAAATGTATGGGTGCTGAATTGAGTTCAGACCCATATGACTATATAAGCTATTGAGCTTAGATTGAAAATATTATTGTGTTTTCAATTTCATTCTCATAGTTTTGTAGTTAAGTAGAGATAAAAAGTGGCCACTGGAGGGTTGCATTAAATTCTAAGATTCTAGGTGCAGTGCTCTCAGATGCAAAACTCCTCACTGATGAAGGCCATAAGCCAGAAACTAGTCTGGAGATATTGGTTGAGTAGGCACTAGATAGGGATTTTATGCACAAGCCTTCTGGCATTCATTGATTACTCTGGTTGGCACTACTGTATGAAGAGTTTTGCCTGTTTTTATAATGATGATGATGATGATAATAATAATAATAATAATAATAATAATAATAATAATAATAATAATAATAATAATAATAATAATAATAATAATAATAATAATAATAATAATAATAATAATAACTATATGCTTTTTGGTGTACCAGGTGAACCTATCTAATGGGCAACAATCCCAGAAGGCATCCATCCACCTTCTACAACAAACTAAACCAAATACGGAATAGAGACAAGACAATAGCAAATCCCCATATTTATGCAGCTACATGGTCTCTTATCAAACAACAATCAATGCTATAAGTGCCAAAAATTCAATAACAATAAATATGGAAATAAAAAACATTTTTTCCCTCTCTCTACAATAAATAATTTTTATGTAAAAATTAGATAACTTTTTATTGAAAACATGTAACTGAAGACTATAAAAATGCTTGTATATAAAACCAATGGAAAAGTCACTGTATTTCTTTGATTAATAAACTTCCTTTTTTGAAACATCATCATCATCATCATCATCATCATCATCATCATCATCATCATCATAATAATAATAATAATAATAATAATAATAATATATATATATAAAGGTAATAACAAAGTTGTTTAATGAAATCATGGCTACCATGCAAATGAATAAGTAGCTAAATATCGCTATTAATCTGTAGAAAAAATTTACCATTTTGTCACTATACTAGAAATTTCATCACATGATGCTGAAAATCCCCCCACCCATCCATCATACATCGACATAATGAACTTTCAATATTTAAATTAGAAACGTGTGGTTTTATCAAAAAAGAAAGAGAAAAAAGAATTAAAACTCTTGAAAACTACTTATTTACATATATATATATATATTACTAATTACAAATAGTGTATGATGATGAAGTAGAAGATTTTTGTATAGATATACAGAATGCTTTTCACCAGACCAAACAATATTTTAAAACTGACATAGAAGGCTTTACTATTAGAACTGGTAAATGACTGAAAGTTGAAATTCTGTGGGTAAATTTGATTATGATGATAGAGATGAAAGAGGAAACAAACTGATGAAGTTTTCAGAAAAAGAAAAACTTTACATTCTGAATTTTTATTTGAAAAAAAAAAAGCTAAACAAAAATGGATATGGAAGAATTCAAATGAAGATGCAGCAGAATTGGATTATATTTTGATTAACAGAAAATATGTTTTAAAACTGTAATATTCTTAATAAATTCAACACAAACCATTAAGTAAAATAGTATTCACTATTGATATTCCTACTCTTCTGAAACATTTCACTGAATTTAAATTAGAGCTTGAAAATTGTTTTAAAATATTACTATATTTTGAAGATGGTTTAGATTTGAATAAAATCAAGAAGAAAATAATTGATATTTTATTAATAACTGAAGTAAAGATAAATTGTACAAAAAAGTAATAATAATACTAGTAAATATTCTTTTGAGACATGACAATGTAAAAAGAAAATAAGAACTATTACAATATATAAAAATTATTCATTGAGAAAAATAGAACATCTAGGATTTTGCAAAGTTATACAAAAAAGAGTTAATAATGATATAAAAAATATAAGTGTGAACTAACAAGAAAAGCTACAGAAGAGAATAAGAGTATCAACAGCTTAAAAAAACACCCTGGTATTGGTAGAAAATTTATTTCTGCCATAAGAAAAAAAGATGAAATTGTTACTAAAAAGAGAGATGAGATGAAGAAATATGTGAAAGAGTTTTATAAAGAATTATAATGTAACAAAATACATAAAAACAAAGTATCTCTTATAAGTATTTCATCTTTTGAATTGCCCAATACTTTAAATGAAGAAGTAGGATATGCAATTAAATATATAAAGTCAGGAAAATCTCCAGGAAATCATGGAATTAAAATTGATATCTTAAAAGTAGATGAAATAGAAAAATTGTTGGCAAAGTTATATATCAAATGTTTAACTGATAAAGATGTATTTGATAATTGGACAAATGTAGTAGTAATATTTATATTTAAGAAAGGTAAAAAAAAGAAGATATTAGGAATTACAGATCTACCAGTCTATTATAATTTTTATATAAAATATTTACTTAAGATAATTAGAACACATCTATAGTAAACTTTGGACTTTGACAAAAACAACAGCAGGATTTAAAAGTGGTTTTAGCACAGTGATACACATCCAAATATTGAGAGAAGTTATGGAAAAGACTAATGAATATGAATTACCATTGGCATTTGATTGTATAAACATTTCTTCAGTGATTAAAGCATTGGATAAAGAAAAATAAATGTGTGGCAGAAAAAATATTTTCTGAAAATGGTAAAATGCTTATAACTTTTTATATGTGTCGATATTGATGAAGAAGATGGATTCACCTTATTTAATCCTAATTTTTAGGATTAAGGTAAATAGTTATTTATTCATAGTAATATTTTGTGTATGTTTATTTTATCTATTATGATTCTTGGCTATTGAAACAAGATATGATATTTATATTATTGATGATATATTAATGGTTTTTTTAAACATCATATGAAGGTATAAAATGTATTGTATAAAATATCTAAATTTATTTAGATAATCCATGAATGCCAAAGTATTCATAGCTTAAATATTATATTGGATTATAAATATATTATTCTAGACTGTATCTGTTTAGATACAAATGAACAAGTTGATCTCTGAATTATCTAATATCATAAAATATTGGAATGACAGTGTGATAATGAACTTTGTAAAATTATTTGTGTATATAATATTTTGAACCTTCTTGATGTCATATTAGATATTTTTTTGAAATAAAGTGAGTTGATAAATAAAATACAGTTAACAGAGTTATATATATATATATATATAGTATATGGTCAGTAGCATTTCTTTCCGTAGTTCAATAAGTGCTCAGGTAGAAGCCATGACAGGAATTTAAGGTAGACACAAGAATATGTGGACGTAAACACTGCAACCATGATATTTTATTATTAGTATAAATTACTGTAGTTGTATCCATCACTTTAATCACTGTTTTTCAACACTGGATCTTGCATCATGAATGTTATATATAGTTATAAATGTTGGAAAGAATAATAGCTGGATTATAGAAGGTTGTTAGTATTTGTTGAATGCAAGAAGAGAAAACGTTTTTTCACAAATGATATTTATTTTATATGGATAAAGATATGAGAATGATTTGATATTCCTAATAATAATAATAATGGAGATCATTAAAATGTCAAATGCCTATTTTGTTTGTGAGAGAATGGATTAGTGTAACATCTGAATGATATTAATATGATACAAATTAAGATAGATAAATAGGATACATATAAGTAATTTTCGATTATTTGAAATAATCTGATTATTTTGATAAATAAATAAATTTTAAAAGAATAAAGTTATAGAGTTAGTATATAACTTACAAAATAGTGAACAAATTTATATGAATGGATATTTTTTTTTTTATTACCATATTATTATGTTGATGATTTAACTGGATGATACAGATAAAAGTTTTATTGAAACATGTATAAAAATATATGTGTTATTACTTTAGGAATAATTTTATGTTATTAATTTTATTTTGGGAGTCGCAATGATGGTGAATATCACTATAACCATAATTTTTCTTTTTAAAATATAAAAATATATGCTATCATTTAGATATGATCTTGGGTATTGAATCTTAATAATTACTGATATTATTTTAAAATTATAATGATGATGATGAATGTTACTATCATCAGTTTAAAGATAGTGATAGTATTATTGTTAAGATGTACTGTATCTTATATTATTTTTTCTATGGTAAATAGTCAGAGTGAAGACTATTTAATAATATATCTGAATATTTCTTGCGTAAATATTTTTAAATATAATTTTTTTTTTTTTTTTAATTTGTAAATATTTAAATTCTGTAAACTTATATTTTGTAAATTTAAATAATGTTTTGTTAAAAAAAATAATTTGTTATTGTTATTTTGAATTTGTATTACATCTTGAGGGTTTCTTTATTTGTTATATCCAAGTGATTTTTGATCTTCTCAACCACTCACATGAATTATAAGAATTAATTATATGATTACATTTTTAATCTTCTCAACCACAAACATAAATTATAAGAATTAATTATATGATTACATTAATGCACATAATCTATAAGAAATATATTATGATTATTAAGATTACCATTATAGAAGATATTATTATTGCTAAATATGAAAGTTATATAATGCCATGTCATAAATTGTTTGATATAATAATTATATTGAAAGTTTGATATTTTTAAGATACCACAGAAAAGTATGATGATAAGAATTTTAAAGCATAATATGAAATGAAAATATTTTGAACTTATTTAAGAGAGTAAATATTATAAAGAAGAAAGTGATTGTTTAATTTGTTATTAATTAAAGTGAAAGGCTGAAACATTCTTTGTTATTAATTAAAGTGAAAGGCTGAAACATTCTGACATGTGCATTTAGAATGCTTATAGAACAGCCAATCACTTGTAATAATGACTGTATAATTTGTTATTGTAATATATATTGGAGATTAAATATTGTGTTTATAAGAGTCTGCAATTTTAATTGTGTTTTGTTGATGGGCAAAAGTAAGTAGATGAGTAATATTAAGAGTCTTGAGATATTTTATTTTATTATTGTATTGTAGTATCATCATCATCATCATTATCAACCATTATCAATCCACTGCAGGATGAAGGTCTCTCCAAGTTTAATCCATTTTCTCCGATCTTTAGCTTCTCTTCTCCACATCACCTCTGCACACACTCTTAATTCATCCATCCATCTCACATGTGGTCTCTTTCTGGGTCTTTTAAAATCTCTTGGAATCCAGTTTAAAATTTCAATTGTCCATCTATTATCATCTCTTCTAGCAATATGTCCAGTCCAACTCCACTTCAATCTTTTAATTTTTTCAATGAGGTCAGTAACACCTGTTTGTTCTTTTACCCATACATTGCATTTTCGATCTCTTCTTGTTACTCTCAACATATATCTCTCCATACTTCTTTGAGTGGTCTGAAGTCTCTGTATTGCTTTTCTATTGAGTATCTAAGTCTAAGATCCATAAATAAGAACTGGTAAAACACATTTGTTAAAAACCTTTCTTTTCAAGCACATAGGCATATTTTCTTTTAGTATCAAGTTATTTCTACCAAGAGCACTCCAACCAAGTTTAATTCTATGATTAATTCCCTCCATTATGTTTCCATCTGTATTAATAATCTGACCAAGATATTTGTAACTGTTAACTTCTTCTAATTCATCATAATCAATCTTTATTTTCATATTTTGAGCAAATCGGTTAAACATTACTTTAGTCTTTTTAACATTTATCTTTAGTCCTACTTTCCTACTTTCATCTGATAACTCCTGCAGCATTTCCTGCAGCTCTGAAGTATAGTTGAGTATATATAAAATCCCTCACTATATTTAACTATATTATTTTGTATATAATTATTAGAATGAGATGAACTTGAGATAGAGACAAATTTTGAGAGCTAGATTAGATGATAATGTGTAAGAATTTTTATTTGGTATTAGAATCTTAATATTATTTTATTTTATAAAAGAGTAGTAATTATTTTAGTGATTTATTGTAAATTTTGTACTTGTTTAATTAGAATTTATTTTGGTGTATTATGTTAGTCATGGGAATATTACAGATAGTTTTTTTATAAGTTAGGTAGGGGTGATATTCTTATGCCATTGTGACTGTATTTTTTGGGATATATTCTTAATGTTAAACTAACTGCATATCTTGCTAAATGCTTTATGTTGAGTCTCATAATTTTTAATATTTTATCAACCATTTTTATTAGTAAAATGAGCTAGTTGTATTTTAAATTAATATAATGATAAATAAGTTGGATATTGGATTCAAACCTTTGTTACTTATTATTTAAGTTGTGAACCACTAAACATCACTTGATCAACATTTATTATGCTTGCTCATAACTGTTATTAAAACAGGCAAAACTGACTATACAGTAGTGCCACTCAGTGCAAGACAGAGTAATCAATGGATGCCAGAAGGCTTGTGCATAAAATCCCTATCTAGTGCCTAGCATCCAATATCCCCAGACTAGTTTCTAGTTTGTGTACTGAATTAAGTTCAGACATATATATATATATTAATAGTAACAAGTCAGATGTCACATGACTTATATATAGCTTGCACTTACAAATATGTAAAATTAAGAGCGTGCTAATAGCTCTAAACAAGCTTTTTTTTTTTTTTTATTTATGATAAATGCTACTACAAGAGAAGGCATTCAAATCATTTTTATTTTAAATGGTCCCCATCCCCAGACCGGTTTCGACCTATGGGTCTCTTCAGTGAGGAGTTGGGACATTAGATCTAAAAAACCAACTCAAGCAAAGCATTTATCTAAAAGATAATTGTTAGAAGAAGATCTGAAACTTTTAGACATCTACATGTCTTTAAAGTCAGCTCTCCAACTGAAAAAATCATATGGGACTGAACCTAATTCAGATACTCCATATATTAGTAGGCTTAGCTCTTTAATTTAGCTAAAGCCACAACAGCAAAATAATAATAGTAATAGTAACAAGTCAGATGTCACATGACTTATATATAGCTTGCACTTACAAATATGTAAAATTAAGAGCGTGCTAATAGCTCTAAACAAGCTTTTTTTTTTTATTTATGATAAATGCTACTACAAGAGAAGGCATTCAAATCATTTTTATTTTAAATGGTCCCCATCCCCAGACCGGTTTCGACCTATGGGTCTCTTCAGTGAGGAGTTGGGACATTAGATCTAAAAAACCAACTCAAGCAAAGCATTTATCTAAAAGATAATTGTTAGAAGAAGATCTGAAACTTTTAGACATCTACATGTCTTTAAAGTCAGCTCTCCAACTGAAAAAATCATATGGGACTGAACCTAATTCAGATACTGAATTAGGTTCAGTCCCATATGATTTTTTCAGTTGGAGAGCTGACTTTAAAGACATGTAGATGTCTAAAAGTTTCAGATCTTCTTCTAACAATTATCTTTTAGATAAATGCTTTGCTTGAGTTGGTTTTTTAGATCTAATGTCCCAACTCCTCACTGAAGAGACCCATAGGTCGAAACCGGTCTGGGGATGGGGACCATTTAAAATAAAAATGATTTGAATGCCTTCTCTTGTAGTAGCATTTATCATAAATAAAAAAAAAAAAGCTTGTTTAGAGCTATTAGCACGCTCTTAATTTTACATATTTGTAAGTGCAAGCTATATATAAGTCATGTGACATCTGACTTGTTACTATTATTATTTTGCTGTTGTGGCTTTAGCTAAATTAAAGAGCTAAGCCTACTAATATATGGAGTATCTGAATTAGGTTCAGTCCCATATGATTTTTTCAGTTGGAGAGCTGACTTTAAAGACATGTAGATGTCTAAAAGTTTCAGATCTTCTTCTAACAATTATCTTTTAGATAAATGCTTTGCTTGAGTTGGTTTTTTAGATCTAATGTCCAACTCCTCACTAAGAGAATAGGTGAAAGTCTGGGGATGGGGACCATTTAAAATAAAAATGATTTGAATGCCTTCTCTTGTAGTAGCATTTATCATAAATAAAAAAAAAAAGCTTGTTTAGAGCTATTAGCACGCTCTTAATTTTACATATTTGTAAGTGCAAGCTATATATAAATCATGTGACATCTGACTTGTTACTATTACTATTATTATTTTGCTGTTGTGGCTTTAGCTAAATTAAAGAGCTAAGCCTACTAATATATGGAGTATCTGAATTAGGTTCAGTCCCATATGATTTTTTCAGTTGGAGAGCTGACTTTAAAGACATGTAGATGTCTAAAAGTTTCAGATCTTCTTCTAACAATTATCTTTTAGATAAATGCTTTGCTTGAGTTGGTTTTTTAGATCTAATGTCCCAACTCCTCACTGAAGAGACCCATAGGTCGAAACCGGTCTGGGGATGGGGACCATTTAAAATAAAAATGATTTGAATGCCTTCTCTTGTAGTAGCATTTATCATAAATAAAAAAAAAAAAGCTTGTTTAGAGCTATTAGCACGCTCTTAATTTTACATATTTGTAAGTGCAAGCTATATATAAGTCATGTGACATCTGACTTGTTACTATTACTATTATTATTTTGCTGTTGTGGCTTTAGCTAAATTAAAGAGCTAAGCCTACTAATATATGGAGTATCTGAATTAGGTTCAGTCCCATATGATTTTTTCAGTTGGAGAGCTGACTTTAAAGACATGTAGATGTCTAAAAGTTTCAGATCTTCTTCTAACAATTATCTTTTAGATAAATGCTTTGCTTGTGTTGGTTTTTTAGATCTAATGTCCCAACTCCTCACTGAAGAGACCCATAGGTCGAAACCGGTCTGGGGATGGGGACCATTTAAAATAAAAATGATTTGAATGCCTTCTCTTGTAGTAGCATTTATCATAAATAAAAAAAAAAAAAGCTTGTTTAGAGCTATTAGCACGCTCTTAATTTTATATATATATATATTACTATATAAGCTAATAAGTTTAGATTGAAAATATTATTGTGTTTTCAATTTTATTTTCATAAGTTTGTAGTTAAGTAGAGATAAAAGATGGCTGCTGGAAGATTGCATTAGATCCTAAGATCTAAGTGCAGTGCTCTCAGATTCAAGGATCCTCACTGATGAAAGTTACAAGCTAGAAACTAATCTGGGATATTGGATGAGTAGACACTAGATAGAGATTTTGTGCATAAGCCTGTTTTATTTGTTGTGTTTTGACTTTTATTAATTTATTAACAAAATTGTTTTAGTGTTAATTTTTCGTAGATATATTATTTTAGAGATGTGTATGAGCTAGTTAAAGCATTGTATTATAAGTTATTGTTTAAATAACTTGATTAACTAATAAGTTAAGACAGAGAGCTAGTAGTAATACTTAGATGATTACTCGGAGTCTATTTGGTAAGGTTACAATGTATATGTGTATATGCTTTTTTTTTATACAAAAAATATTATTTTGATTAGTTCCTGCACTTTTAATTTTAATAATTATATGACATTTGTAATATGTTTGTATATGTGCAGTTTTCAGTATGCTCTATTTTTGTATCTTTCTCTCCCTTGAGTAAAAATCATGCATGTTTAATTTAAACATTAAATGTCATCACATCAAAGTACTGAAGAGAATTGACATTAATTTTCAGTGTCAGCAGTTGAGCTGTCTATTCCAGAATGAAATACTGTACTATGTAATAACAAAATTTTCTGTGTGCATTGATATGGGTAACTACTTATTTATTCATTTACTAACTTATTTGTGTTTAGATTAATAAACTTTGTTTCATACATTTAAGTATGTTTTGATTTATAGTATTTATAACTGAATGTATGTTTTATAAAAAAGATGATAGAGAGTGTCTAAAAAAGAAAGCAAGATATTAGTTTACTAGCTATTATTTACAAACTTTTTATTAAAAATTTTAAGCAAAAAATATATGAAAAACTGTTTTGTGCTCCACAAAGAGAGCAAATTGTTTAGTTAAGATTTAGTGGTAAAAAATCATTTACAAATAATACTGAATTAATTCAACTATATATTGACTATGAATTTTCATTATATTAAGATTTCAAGTGTTAAACAAAATTTTTTTGATTCTCTATTTACATGTGTATTAATATAAATTTGTGTGTTTGTGTATTCCTAGAAATCTTAAGTTTTTTCTTTCAAGCAATTGATGCCGTATCCAATTTGATAATCATCTAATATTGATTAATAAATTCATTATTTTGATATTATTAACTAAAGAGTGTTTTAAACAAGAGTTAAAAAATATTCAAATTGTTACCATCCAGTAATTGGCATGCTGGTGAATATTGTCTTCTTCTTCATTGATCTCTATGAAGAGTTGTTGGTGACAGTTTTGCCCTGCAATGAACCATTTAAAGAATGTTTTACTTTTTTTAACGCACACACACATATATATATAATTGAGTAAGTATTTACACTAAAATATATGTAAACAAACTTGAATGATTTCACTCACAGTGTTTGAAACATTCATTGCTCAATTACCATGCCAAATAAAAAACTGACTGATGACTCTCTGTAATATATATATATATATATTAATTAAGACCAACCCTCTCCTCGGTTGTCTAAAGTATCACCAGTTGTTTACTAACTACAGAAATAATGATATAGGCTGATTTAAAGAAGTCTTTAGTGCTGCATTGATGCTTTATTATCAAATTGGAAAATTTAATATTATTAATATAGACAGAATGATTTCAGAGGTTTAAGCAGTTGATAAGAGAGATTATTTTCAAAATGTATCTTTGCTACAGAGCAAGGTCAATTTTTTTCATGATATCTTTAAGCGAGTCATATTTTTAAGTACTATAATTGGATCTCTTCATTATATTACTTTTATTTTGTTAAAAATTCAAACAAATTATAAAATGATCATATATACTTACAAATAATAGATCTTATAGAGATAGATTATCCAGCAAAGATTATTGTTTAAGGATGAAATTCAAGTCTCCTTCAGATATAAACATAGCCCATTTTAACATAACTAATAAATAAAATAAGATAGAATGATTTTAAAGTCTTGATGAATAAATAACAATTAGTCAAATATATTATATTAATAAATTCAGTACTTCAAAATGTATATATATATATGTCTGAAATGAGTACTTTTCTGAGAGATTACTGTCAATATTGTTGTATGATGGAAAGCCAAATAAGTTGTAAAATGGTAATTTAAATCTACAAATCTCAAATCTTATGGTGTGTACTTCAATTTTAACCTTATTAAAAATACTTATTGAATTGTTCATCTCCATAACATCTAAGATTTTAAAAAATAAATGATCTTTTTTTACATTTGTTTAGCTTTCTAACAAATTTAGGTGCAATATATATATAATAGAGGTTCAATTTATTAGTTATATAAGGTTAAGATTAAGATAGATTTTCAGATAAGATAACTATTTTTGCCAACATTCTGTGACTCACAATCATATTATATTTAAAGAAAGAGTTTTAATATTTTGTATTTTATCACACTGGATGTTAATAGATAACAATTGGACAGATATTCTAAACATATTGAATTTATTAAATATTATCTGTATGAACTTATTGAATATATGAATTAAGTATAATATAAATAAGAATTAATGCCAACAGTGTTAATAATAATGGAGAATTAACATGAATAAAAAGATGTAGACTTGAAGAACTTATTTAAATAACCCACAGTGGCACAAAATTCATATCCTATGTAATTCACAAGTAATATTTTTTTACTTAATCATTATCTATCATTCAGTTTTCTGATTTTTTTTTTTATAAAAGTTGTAATACATTATTTCACTGCCAATAATTTTCCATTTTTTTCTAGCTCATGCACAGGTAATTACTGATGAATTTCTAAACATCTGCATCACATAGAAATGTCTCATTTTCTCACTCACTTTTCTACATTATATTCTGCTCTTGGAAACATCCTGGGGTCTGAGCCCAAATGATCTTCTCTTTCTGACAGGTGTCACAACACTAATTTTAATATTTTTTTGTAGAATTTGTGTGTTTCATTATTTATTATTTATTTTATCCATCAAATCTTATGGTATCATATTTCAAATACATCAAACATCACATGATCACCATTCTTTATGCTTATACAAGCTGTTTTTTTCAGAGGCAAAACTCTCCATACAGCAGCACCACTCAGTGCAAGCCAGAGTAATCAATGGATGCAAGAAGGTTTGTGCATAAAATCCCTATCTAGTGCCTATACATCCAATATCCTCAGACTAATTTCTAGCTTGTGGCTTTCATCAGTGAGGAGTCTTGGATCTGAGAATCCTTCACCTAGATCTTAGGATCTAATGCAATCTTCCAGAAGCCACCTGTTACTTTTTTAGCTAACTATAAATTTTTGAGTTTAAAATGAAAACACAATAATGTTTTTAAGCTAAGCTCATTAGTTTGGATTTGTGTAGATTGGAACTCAGTTCAGCATCCATACTTTTTGGTATCCTTGGTTCTTTACTCACCACAATATGGAGTGTTTTACCTCTGTGATGCTTGCATAAGCATCAAGATGAGTGATCATATGATGTTTGTTGGTTTAATACCAATTCTTCCCAATGAGATTATGATGACCGTAGTTCTTAAAGAATCAAAGACACCAAAAAGTATGGATGCTGAACTGAGTTCAGATCTATATCACTATACAAGCTATTGAACGTAGCTTGAAAACATTATTGTGTTTTCATTTTGAACTCAAAGCTTTATTGTTAGCTAAAAAAGTAAAAAGGTGTCTTCTAGAAGGTTGCATTATATCCTAAGATCTAGATGCAGTGCTCTTAGATTCAAGGCTTAAGTCACAAGCTAGAAATTAGTCTGGGATATTGGATGAATAAGCACTAGGTAGGGATTTTATGCACAAACCTTCCTGCATCCATTGATTATTCTGGCTTGCACTGAGTGGCACTACTGTATGGAGAGTTTTGCCTCTGTTTCAAATACTTTCTCATGAGTTATATTCTTTTTTTTTAAAATCCAGATTGCTAACTCATATAGCACATTTAACTAAACATACAAGGAAAGAATACATCTTTGGAATCAGTCATTCTCCTTAGATTAAGAAATTTATACTTTTTTTAATGTATAATGCATTTTACCTATATGCTTTTTTATTATTGCAATACTGTTTAAAAAGCAACAAAAACTATTGTTTTATTGTTTCTTTGCATACATAAACTCTCCCCCCTCTTCCCTAATATCTAAGCACTTATTATTTATAATTTAGATCCATTAATTTTGTGTAAATCCATCTTTATGTATGGTGTCATGAATCAACTTTTAATCAGCTGTTTTATATTAGTGAACTCACTTATTGATATAGTTGCTCTTTTTATCTCTTGATTTATTACTGTACTGCATTATTTATGATTGCATGATTCTGTTTTTTTTTTTTGTTATTTATTTTTGTTGATGATTTAATTTCATTGTATAATTTTAAAATTAAATTGTATCAAAAGTAAAATGATAAAGAAACAGCAAATTGTCCATGTGTATATTTTATATAAAAATGATCAAGATCTAATAAACTATGATGACTGTTGATGTATTAAATAATTCATTTAAAATTAGTGATAATAAAAAAATGGTAATTAATATAAATCATCATTGTTAGTCATTGAAGAAAGTTTTTATAAATATATATTTCAAGTTTTTCCATCTCTTAATCTATTCTTAAGATTTTCAAATTTCCTTTCTTAAGTCACGGTTCCATGTTTTTTCCTTTTTTCTTTCACTTTCTGCAGTTCCCTCTATGATTATTCTTTCATTAATTTCTTTACATCTAAGAACATATTCAATTCAATTCCGTTTTGTTTTTGTCTGCTATTTTGTTTTATAAGATTTCCCACTAATTTTACAAACCAAGCACTCCAGTTTATCTACTAGAAATGATGCTGAAATTTTAAATGTCTGTTTATTTATCTGTATTTATTATTGATTTTTTTTTTAATATTAAAAAAAAAGGAAATAAAAACATAAAATGTAAATGTAAAGCTAAACGTCAAAAACAGAAATAAACAATGCAAATAAATCACGATATTTTTTTGTGAGTATATACTTATATAAAATTTATATACATTCACATGCACTCACATATATTATAAATTAAACGATGAAGTTAGAATTTTAAATAGCCAACTGCACAGCGAAGACTTTTTCAGAATCAAGATAGAAAACTGCCAGTTGGTTTTTATAAATTTATAGCAACAACGACAAAAAAAAACAACAACTATTTACATTGATAAAGTTATCATCTTCATTATCAGCGCACATTCTACATGTTTTGAATACTGTCATGATATAGATTTTGCAATTAGTAAAATATTATCAAATATGATAGATTCTATCTTAGAGGGGTGTCAATGAACTGTTATTATTAAACATGATGAATTGGCTTGATGGAGAAGTTGTATGAAACAAAACATAAATTAACCATTTTTTTTTATTACATTCTTTTCTAATTTGAAATGGTTCAAATAATCAATAATTAAATATGTAACAGATGATCTACAATTTACTTTCATTACCAGTGTCGTTAACAACAACTGCAGGCCAACTATTTTAGTCCAACAATGTCAAAATATTAATACTATTATATTAACAATAAGCAGTCGATAAAACCAAAAATTGTATTCACATATTTTTTTCATAAAAAGTTTTAATTTTAATAAATGTATTCCCATTTGAAAAAATTTCATTTTTCAGGATTGATCTGATTAATCCAGATTATAATTTTATTCCAAAGCTTTCATATTTAATATTAAACTGTTCACGAAACAATAAAATTATGAATTAGAAAGAAAATTTAGAAAAACTATTTTTAGAATGAAAAGAAAAGAAAGGATTATAAAGCAGAATGGAAGGCTGGTGAGAATTTATTACTTTGATGATCAATACCTTTGAAAGAGAACTTTATGAACAATAATTCTGTAAATGATAAATTGCTGTTGATGAGGATGAAGATTTTCTCAGAGATCTAGATATGATGTTAACACAGAATAATATATGAATAAATAATATATATATAAAAAATCAGAAATCTAAATCAGCTGATTACAAAAATAGTTGCATAATGATATGGGGGATTGCAAGGTATGATAGATCAGAAAATAGAGGATTTTCCAAATATTGTGAGTTAAGATTAAGAAATATGAAAAAAAAAAGGTAGATTAATTAGTGTGGAAAAATATTGTAGCACTAGTGAATAAAAATGTTATGGAATAATGGTTATCATATCTATCAGTCATGTTAATAGCCTGTGGTTTGAGTCCAGACATTTTTGAAGTCAACAGACTTAGATATTTTTAGGTTATTGATTCATATCCAATCTAACTAGCTGCCCAGTGTTGGTCAGTATAGATATATTTATCATTTGCTAAAGGACAGAGACCCATATTAGTTAGATGAGTGTTAATGTGCTACTTATAAAAATGTTGTAATGTGATTTCATCCTCCCTACTAATATAACAGATGTCATACTTCTATAATCACTGAGATTATGGTTTATTTTCACCTTGTTAATAATAAATATTTAATTTAAAAATCATCTGAGTAGAATTTATGAAAGCAGTTCCAGATAATAGAAATAGATTTTAAACAGACTGCATAATAATTTAAAATAAATTTAGAAATAGCATTAAAGGGGCGTGTATTTATTCTGGAGATAAAAGTAAATTCCAGTTGTAGTTTAGTAGAGACTCATTTGAAATAAAAATTTAAGATTATAAAAAGTTATAATTTAAAAAACAAATAAGCCATTAGATAAAGTAAACTAATTTTATTGAATATGAAAAGAGTATAAGTAATATCAATTTACACAATAATATTAATCCAAACAAAAGTTGGAAACATTAAAAAAAGTTAAATAATCTGCAGCAAAAGCAGTAGATTTTGGAAAGCTTAAAAAGTTAATAAGCCTTAGATTAATAATAAAATGATTGAGAAAGTAGTAAAGAGAAAAAAATGAAAAAATAGAAGTTCTAAAGTAGATCAAAATATGTGATAGGGAATTTTAGACATATAACAGATAAAGATAGGTGAGAATGGTTAGAAAAGTAATGCAGTGATTTAAAATAACCTATAAAAAATTGTTAGAATTAATTTAAAACAAAATACTTCTTATAGAAAAAAAAGATATAGAAAAAAAAATCAATAATTGAAGCAAAGAACAGGTTAATAGCAGAGATAATAGAATTAATAAGGTCTCATTTGTGGTAACTGAAATAAAAAGTGAGATCTTTAAAACAAAATAGGTTGTGAATTATTGGAAAATAAAATCATAAAAGATTTAACAATGATAAGTTTGAAAAAACAGAAAATTGAAGAAATGATACCTGAAGTGCTCAAAGAAAGAGAGAAAACAGGGAATAATTTCATATTTGTTGGGATGATTATAGTTCAAAAGACTATTAAATGCTTGTTTAGTTGTTGTGCAGCTTAATACTGTAAAGTATGACATTATTTTTGATTAATGAATTCAACTTCACTTGCAGTTAAAATATTTTTGACTACATTGGATGACATATTCATAGTAAAGTTTGAAATGTCAGGGTATTTGTATTTAAAAAGGCTAAAATTATAAGATGCAGATAATGACATTTGAAAGACTTATTTGTTAAATGTTGTGTTTGGGCAACTTTTTTCTTTATAAAAATATTACAAAGATAACTTGAAAAAAACGAAAATAAAAGACTGATTATGATAAAGAAATGGATTTAGAAAAGGATGGAAAAGATTCTCTAAAGATAACATTAGTAAAGAAGTACTAAAAAAAAGTGGAGGAAAAATTATTCAAAAATGTAAAAGGGACAAAGGATAGAGCTGAAGGTGTGCTTAGAGGTAAATATATTATGAAAGTTATGTCCAGAAGGGATTGTAGATAGTATTAAAAAATTCGAGGAAAAAGGAGTTGATTTATAATATGAAGGCTAAAAATAGATATGAGTATTTGAGGAGTGAAATAAGAGACCAAATCTACTGTGTGAGAGTTTCTGAATGAAGATAAAATCATTGAATGACCAGCAGAAAATTAAAACTTTCCGAGTTTTTTAGCTGCAGATTTTTAATAGAGCTATCAAATTAAAAAGCAACTATGTGATGCATGCTTTAAACCTTTCCATTCACACAATGTATATTTTCTCATGCTTATCTAAAAAATATGATTTGTGGGACAAAATTTAACTATTACAATAGAAAGTTTAATCTAGTTCGAAATCCCAAATAGTATTCAAAATTTAAGTTTATTTCTCACAACAATGTGAAAAAAAAATACAATGTACAGATGCTGTTTCTGTAGATGTTTATAAATCACCATACTTAACAGTATTAAAATAATGTCAAGATGTATTATTGAATAAATATATAACAATCTTTGTCTCTGTATTAACTTCTGCAAGTTTGTCTGATCTGTATAGCCATTCACTTTTTTTTTAATGCTTATATTGGACAAAATTTTCACTTTTTGTGAAATTACAAAGATTTGTAATAACAAATTAATCCGAATGTGAATATGCATATAACACTAAATTTATTTTATAACTATAAATGATTTTAATTGTATATATATATACACAGAAAATCAAAGGTATTTTTTAATTTTAATTGTTGTTTTAAAAAACTACATTTATATAAGTTAAATAAGCCCATAATATTCGTATTATATATATATTTTTCTTTCTATTACTCTTGAGATATTAAAGTTTGAATTTATTTTTAAATGAACTTATCATTTTTGATGTTTCAGGTCACAGGTGTACTTTAGTTGGAAATTCAGATGTACTGAATTCTCTTGTTTGTCTTGCATAATAATAATATTTGTTATTGGTTAAAACAGCTAATTTGATGCTCATATATCATTCCTAGAAAAAGAAAAACATTTAAATAAATTAACTTTTTTGTTTAGTCAGACAGAAAGGAAGCAAACACACACACACAAACTTCATATATATATATAGTCTGATTAATTCTCAGTTCTCCAGAACATTCTATAAACTTATAAGTCACTGAAATACTTGGTGAGTAAAGGTTTTTTCATATATATTATGATGTATACATGTTGACATGCATAGCTCTTGTAGTGTATAAATAACTAAATAAAGAAAATAATTAAAATATATTTTATTGTTTTGAATGAATCTGAAAAAATGAACCATTTATTTATTAAATTTTAAAAAATGAAATTTTGTTTAAATTATTATTGAATGATAACAATGCCTTATTAGAATTAGGAGAAAGAGTATTACATGATCATGAAACAGTGTTTAAAAAAGGAAAAGGACTGTTTTGTGTTGCCATAGCTACAGAAATGATTTTTAAAAAGAAGACCCATGTTTTCTTTTGCTTAAAATTTTGTTTTTATTTTATCTTACTTTTATAAATATATTTGGAACATATAGAAAAGAAATATGCATTGTGCGTAAGACAATTTAAAGGTATTTTCATGCTTAAAATGAAATGTATATTACAAATGCTATGCTGATTGCCATAGAGGTAAGATAATTTAATTTAACTTGGATTTTAATATCAATAGAAATAATAATTGGATATCATATAATGATTGAAATTTCTTATAGATCCCTATGTTAGTGTTTTTGCTAGCAAAAAGATATCAAAGGAAAAATAATCGAATATTGAAATATTAGCTGAAAAACTGTTGTAGCAGATGCTAAGAAAAAGCTCATTTTAAATTAACATTGTCAGATAAGTTTTATTAAAAAAGAAATGGTTAAAAAAAAAGAAAAAAGCATAATGATAATTTTAATAATAAACATTTATTAAAGTTTTGTTATTATTAATAATAATTTTCTGTAATATAACATACCTGGTATTTGTTATAATTTAAATGATATGAGAAATATTTATTTACAAAAAAAAGTAACAATATTAAAACTTTTATTACCTTGTTTAAAGAGTTTATCTTTAACCCTTTAATGATTATATAATTTATAATTTAAATGTATATCATATCTACTAATTGCAATCTTAAAAAAAGAGGAGGTGAGATAAATTATAAAATATATGATAGGATATTAGATTGCAGTTGGTAAATTAAAATTATAATCTTTATTTTATACACTTCAATGAGTTAATAATTATTTCAATAAATTAATATTATTATTAACCTAACTTCTTTGATTTGCTTATTGCATCAATCATTATAAAATTATTTTATTAGACAAATTATTTTACAGTTAAGATAATTCATTGTACATCCCATACTATACTTTATCATCAAATAAGTCATCATTTATTGAATTGTATCTTCTTTGCCAAGCAAGATACTCATTCTATGGACCATTGGCACCTTACAAATTCATGAGTCCATTGTAAATATAAATTAAAACTGCTGCAGAGTCAGTTATGAATTAATATATTTATTTGTCTATTTTTAATTATATATCTTAGTTGCCTAGGTACAACTTTTATGTAGTATATTCAGATTATCCAAATATTTAGTGCATAAGTGGAGAAAACTACTTGATTTGTGATTTTATTTTTTATATGTGGTTGCCCAAATTTATGAAGTACTTGCAACACAGCTAGACCTGCTCAGTTATAATTAGTTTCTATTACATTCATAATTACCCTAAATATGCAAACTATTCAGTGAACAACACTTATTTTAGCTTTACATTTTTGTCAATCTTTCATGAAACAATATTGCTTGCTTAGCATAGTTCATATAGGTTTTAGATAATAGTTTCCTTCTCAATATATATTATAACAAGTATGTTATATGATGCACAATAATATAGTGTCTGTGCATAAATATATATATAAAGTTGAAAGGAAAAGTAGAAATAAACACAGACAAAAGTTTTGTAGATATTTTTCTATCTTCCTGAAATAAAATCAAACCATAATAAATAAAAGGTTAAATAACTCTGGATTTAAAACAGAATTTTATTATAGATTAAAACATTTAAAAAGGTCTAAATAAATTAATAATGTATTCTGATTTTAAAAATAAGGATGGTTTATTTTTTTATTAATGCTTGTCTACAATTCTCTAAGTAAAAACACGTAGATGACACTTTAATAGTAAAAGTAGCTTTTGATTAAAATTGTTTTTAATCAAAATAATGATTAGACAGAAACAAACTCTGTTTTTAATCAAGGTATTTTTATCACTTGAGATGACTCTTATAAAAAGAGTTGAAAAAAAAGATTATTTAATTTGGCTAGTAATTTTTTTGAAGAGAGTCTGGTTTTAATATTTTGAGAAGCAATTGGCAGAGTAGCAGTTTGGTTTTCAGAGTTATACAGATAGCTACTATGGATGAGACATAGCTAAAGTCAAAGCAAGAGATCCAGCAACCGTCTATTGATTTACTGGAGGAGTTAGATGCACGTACAAGGAAGACCCACTTCTCTGTCTCTATAGCCTTAAATGTGGATAAGACACCCGGATGATCTGAAGTATATGTGAAATCAAATCAATGCCAAGGATAAACCTGATTATACCTTTCTGATTATGACAATCCTTGACTGTTCCTCATCAAGAGAAACCATCAATGGATGAAGAATTGATTATACATATGCTATTCAGATATATGCCGAGAAACACAGATAAACATATATATAGCTGGTGAATTTATTTAAAATCCTTAAAATGACTTTTAAATTTATAACTTAAAATAAAACAAGTAAATAATTTGCTTGAGTCAAACATCTAAAAGAGAGACAATTTGATATGTATATATATATTTTAAAGAATTTGTTTTAGTAATTTCTTTAAAATGACATTAAATATGTATATATATATATATAATTTTACTTGAATTAAAATCAAAAAGAAATAATTCATATACAATTTTATAGAAAGAAAATAAGGATGTTTATCTAATTTAGCCTTTTGGAATAATCTGTCAAAACAAAAATAAAACTTTTATAAACTGTCAAAAAGTTGATAGTACTTTTTTTAAAGAAAAGTAATTGATAAAAAGTAGAACTTATTATAAAACAATAAATGAAATTTAAATATTTTCAACATTGAATTAATTGTGAAGAATATAAATTTTGATAATATTATTATCTTTCAAAATACTATTTTATTGTATATTATCAAATGATACACATCAATTTCTAGTATACATTAAGCTTATCAGTAATATACATTAAAATCAAAGCTAGCAAAGTTAAAAGTGAAACATAAAATGGAATACAATTATTTTAACATAGATACGGAATTATGCTGAAAGCATAGATTTTGTCAGTGAACATATATGTTGAGTATAAATTACCATTAAAATTATCAAGCATATACTTTGAGTTCAAGATTATGTATATAAAAGTTCAATTAGTTTTACATTAATATAGCATTATTCAGAATGCATACAATTTATCTGTTAATCTTTAAATTGCAATAAAATTCATATTAATTACTCCTGAAAGTCATTAAGTTAACATCGATGACATCTCCAGCCTTTTCTCACTTTTCCCAATATATGGTCTTAATGTTCTACTTCATATAATTTTAGCAGCAAATTGTCATTTATAATTATCCAGGCAACTCTTTATTAAACTGTAGTCTATTCTAGTCAGGGGATATTTGCTTAAGATCAATTAGTGATCAGGTTAGGTCCACAAGGCATTTATTACAAATTTTTTTATCAATATCTTTGATTTCATGCAACAAAACAGATATTACGGTGAAATTTTTTTAATTATCTTTGCAAAGCATTTCTTTTTTTTTTTTTTTTTATTTCTTTAATGTTTTCAATGGAGTTTAATTTCCAAATCATTTCTCAACTTGTTCTGTTATTTGAAAAATAGGATTTTTAGTGTCTCCTTTCATATTTTTATCAATTAGTTTCATTTCAAATCTTTTTCAAAGTCTTATGTTATACCATAACTTTTTTGGAATTACTTATTTAAGCCTTTGTCTTTTCCAACAGCAACCATTTGCGTAAAATGGAACATTAGAAAAACCCAGGTCTCGTTTTATGCGGATTTATTTAATGTGATTTTGAAGTTATGCGATTCATGTTTCTTTTTAATATCTTTGTATGCAGTTTTCTTTTATGCAATAAAAATTATTAGATCAGAAGTTGAGCTCTGATAAAGTAATAGCACATTATCGGAGTTTGACTTCCATCTAATAATTTCAATATTTTCAGCACTTTATAATAGTATTGTAATAGATTTTATGCAATAAAGAACTTCATAATTCACTTAAAATCAGGATTTTCCCATTTTATATACACACATTAAATTTTACAAGACTATAATATAAATCTATTCAAACATTATAGATGAAAAATACTATGTATGTTGTTATTTTTGCATTTTAAACCATGTTCTATTTTTGCTTTTTATAAAAAGAGTATGTAATTAATTAATCATTTAGTGTCCCCAAGTTTATTTTTAAAACGTGAGTAATAATGGTGGGTACAATTAAATTTGACAATTAAAATCTGATTTTTAATTGTAATTAACAATTTAAAAATTATGTAACGTGATTTGAAATTAAGGTGATGTGAAACGATGAAATTTGATTTTCAAACGGAATTGAAAATTAAAAAATTAAAGACAAAAATAAGAATTTAATTTTTAATTGTTAGTTTTAATTAAATTTTGCCCAACAGTGGTGAGTCAGTGTCTTTTTATTATCATAAGTCTAAGTTCTTATTTTTATTTTAAACTTTTAGTTTACTCTAACGGAGAGAAAAAAAAAACACCCAAGAAAATGAATTTCTTTGGAAACAAAAATTTCAATTTTAGATTGCTTAGCGAAATGGGAAAGATCAACAGTGATTGAAAAACATTTTAGTTGTATTTCCTCTAGACTTCATTTAAGGAGAAGCTACAGTACCTCACATCACATCATGACAATCTGATGTCTCAAATAGCGATAATGATTAAAATACCATACATGTATGAAAAAAATGTAAATTACACATAAAAATATAATGTTTTGAATAAAATTAAATACTGTAGTTAATAAAAAAAGTGAAAAAAGTTTGTCTTATATTAATTTTTTTCAAATTTGAAGTTTTTTATTAGTCATATTTTATTTTCTTATTTTTTTTTTTATGTGAATTTTAAAGTAATTTTACGTTATTGCTTTGCTTTTATGCAATTTTTGGAAAATTACAGTACATATCCCCCATTTTTCAAGGTAAGTTAAGTCTATTTTTGTGCAATTTCTTTTGTGTGCATTTTCTGAGGAACCTATCTACCACATAAAATGAGATCCAGGTGTACTTTTAAACCAATCATATTCCCTAAACTAGGGTAATAGGACTCAAAATTGGGGGCCAGAAACAGAGTAATCTGGAGTCCTTGGCCCCCTCTAGTAGACTAATAATATTATTATTATAACAAATTAAAATATATAATATAAATGTCAATGTGCACATGCATTCTATGCACATAACATATATGCTAAATCAAGAATTAATTACATATTATAAAGTTAATGATTTTATTTTGATAAAAATGAAATATATGATATAAATGTCAGTGCGTAAAACTGAATTTCATTTATAGATTATGATAATTCAAATATTTTCTATTAAATAATAAATTACACTGCACATTGGTGTGATGATATGTGATAACTTGATATTATTGAATGTGATAACTCAGTTTTTTTTTAATTATTATTTTATAACAATTCAAATATATTCATCAGTCTACTGTGACAGTGTAGTTTTTCTTACCCATATAATAATTATGATGTTATCTATTATTCATAATTTGTTTTTTAAAGTAAAAAGATGTCAGCTATTTCGTCACTACTTGTAGCATTCTTACTGAATAGAATTTAAAAAAGTTACCAAGCATGTTATTAAAAAGAAATGCCACTATTTTAAACTTCCAAACAATTTAATCCAGCGTGTAGTATTGATTATTGTACTTATTTATCTTCTGAAAAATTATTAAAATGGCCAGAAAAACATGAGAAAGAAAGTTTTTGAGTAGATTAAAATAGTGAAGCAGCCTTTAAATAATCCATTATATAAAAATCCTTTTCACTAACACTTTATAAAGCTAAGAAAAATGCGTTATTTACCAGACTTGTGTGGAAGTTGGTGAAGGTTTGAATGAAAGGGAAGGGTCCATTATAGTTTAAACCTCTAATTCAGAATAACTTGATTATTTATCAATCATTGTTAGATGATTAGGTGAGTTGGTTATGAAATATTTAATTGAAACAAAAATGCTAAGACAGATTGAAAACTGAAATAAATTTCTACTCAAACCCAGGATGCAACATCATTACACTCAAATTTTACCTGTTCTAGAGTCGAACGCAGAATGCATCACTATTATTGTATTTTGATGTATATATAAAAGGTGCAAAAGATATATTAAAGTAATATTAGACATAAAATATTTTTTAGTTTACACTGAATTAGTATCAATTGTTGTTGTTTTTGGAAACATTATTTAAATATAATAACGATAACAAGAAATAAATAAATTAATAAAAAAGATAGATTACCAAATAAATTCGTTATTTTTCCGAGATTAAAATGATAAATTATTTTTTAATGTAACATTTTGCCAGTTTTTTTCTTTTTATTTATCGCGAAAGAGTTTGCATATTATTAAGTATGTAAATCATTAGATTTATTTCTTTACATTTTTAAATAATGTGCTTAATAATTTGCTTAATTTTAAAACATAATGTGCTTAATTTTAAAATTATTAAAACCTGACTGATTATAAGTTGCAATAAAAATGGCATAGTTTAATTTAAACTGAAAGGTAATTTATTTTAAACAGATAGGACTAAGCCATTTTAATGACTTTAAATAGATTACTGCATTATGAAGATCCTCTCTCACGTTTCTTCACAGAAAAACCAAAAACATTGTTTTGAATTGATGAGGATTTTTTCTCCATCTTTCCTTTCTTATTTATCTAATATCTAAAAATAGATAGATACTTCCAATTATCAGACAGTAACTAGATGGATAACTAAGTTGGCTATGAATTGGCTACTTGGGAAAAGTTCTTGGATTGCATAGAAATCCTCAGGTATTCAGAATCTTATATTATGGGAATGATAGGCAGATATGTGACCATATATTTTATTTTATTTTATTAAATACATATGTTTAAGATATAAGTAAAACTTTTTTAATTATCTCACTGCAGACAAAACTTTCCAACATTCCACCCTAATTATTATTCCCTAAGCCAGTGAATTGGCAAGTGATAGAGTGAAGAATTTTTCATCATTCTTTTACTCTAAGGGAAATAATTATTAGGTAACAATGTTACCAAATATTGAATGTTTAGCTAGATTGGCTATGAGGTAACTATGTGAAAAAAAAAAAAATTATTCTATCTAAATTTGAACCCAAGTCATAAGCTTTACAGAAAAAGGTGTTCTACTGTACTATGAGATCAGTGTTTAAATATACAATTGCACTTACTTATCTATTTCAAAGTTATGTTTTTTTTTCTCTCTATTTTTATTCTCTTTATTCTCCAATATTCTCTTGAGTTAAATAGATTTTTATTATTATTTTAAAACTCACATTTTATCTCTATGATAATTGCTTTTGTAAATTTTAAATGTGGATATTACCATGAAAGGAGTGTTAAAGAATGACTTATAATGCTTGTTTTAATGCTTCAGATGTAACATACATTTTAAAATTCGCTATGTAATTTAGAGAAGGGGTAGAGGGGCCGATTATCAAAATACATGGATTGTGACCCAATTTTGTCACTTCCCATGTTTGAACTTCTTATTCTGAGCAATAAACTATTTGATTACTAAAAAAAAAAAAATTAATGACAATAAAATTGTTTTAAATATCCAAAATCTTTTTTTATTTCATGATTCACAATATTTTCATTAACTATGATTAGTTATTTGGAAAATTATACGATATAGAGTGTAGAAATGGCAGCAGGTTCATCGTGATAATTCCACTCCGTAGAACCAACTGATTTGTTTTTACTCTGGAATACACTTTCATTTATTTGTTTTAAATATACTCATCAAACTCCTAAGAAATCATTAACCATAATTTTTTATTGATAAACAAATGCTCTTTACTCTATTACCAGATGGTAGTACATTTAAACCCCCCCCCATATGTTTTTGGCTTTTGTGATTATCTTCAATATTTAGGATTCAAAGCTGAAAGTAATGGTATTATGCATTTTACAATTAACTTTTAGCTCCATTTTACAATTCAAGTAAAAAATCTGAAAGACCAACCACTGTAAGGTTTTGAATTCAACCTATCTTGTTTGAACAGTTATATAAAACTGACCTTGGGTAAATACTTATAAATTTTAATAACATTTTTTTTTCTAGTTAGAGGCACTTTTTTTTTCTGGAATGAAATGGATAACGAAACATCATTTGATTTTTTACATTACACAATGTGTAATAAACAAGAGGGACTATCTATTGCCTCCTATAATTAACCTTCTGTACTTAATGTTTATCAGGTTTTTGCATCAGTATGCATTGTTATATTACTTCTAGCTTTGCTAAAACTAGAAATTGGCCTGGTGATGAGGAATATAAATGCTCTATCATCTTGATTAGTAAGTTTTTACCAAATAATAGTGCATTTAAATAAACTTGATAATAGAATAGAAACCTATGAACTGGTTTGTTATAAATTTTTCTTTTTGTTGACATCCAATATGAAACTGCCATTGGTCTATCAAAAAAAAAAAAGCCATTGGTGCCAATCCTATAATTATTATTGCTTGTCACATTGCTTTTTTTTTATCAAAGTTTATTTGAAGTAATATGCTTCATTTTTAAATACTTTATATAAAATTAGTATAATTAAGACTTTTTCTTCTCTGGAGATCATTCAACATAATTTTAAATTAATATTTGAAGTTATCAAACATTACAAAAATACCAATAGAATATTAATTTCATCTCTGCATCTTGAAATAAAGTTTATCAGCTTTCATATAAAGTGGATATCACAAGCAATTAATCTTTAAAGAAACAGATAAAAAATAATTAGTCTTGATGGATGGTACTTCTTGTTGATATATTATACTGTACTATATATCACATAAATCTTCCCTAAGAGCTTAACTATCTCAATAGTATACATTGTTGATATCTATATTTTTCAACATATTTATGGAAACACTGAGTAGTTTATAATAACCATCTGGCAAAGCAGATTACATATATTAATCAGAAAACAGTTCAAACTCTACAATTATTTATTTTCTCTAAAACATCATAACTACCTTCATCATTATGCATGGAGATTAGTTTTAACATCTAATCATTAAAAAAACTTAGATATTTGATGTGAGTATAATAATTACATGTAACAATAATGAGTAAAACGTTTAGTGTTTTAAAATATTTGTCAAGCCGTAGAGCATTATTTTTTCTTACTCATTTTTTTTAAAGATAAAACAATATTATTTAAAAAGAAAAATAAAAGTTGAAAGCAAAAAAGGGAATTAAATAAAAATTTAAGCTAACACATGACACTAATTGATTGTAGTTTAGTTTGATATAATATATAGATTTTTATTTTTAAAAACAATGCTATCCAATTATGTAATGGTCTTTAAAGATTATAACTTAAGATTCATTATGGATTAATTGCTAGACTAGAATAAATTCTGCTAAGAATGGAAATCTTCTGACTGTGATAAAATATTATTACTTGACTGGAATACTATATATCCCAGTTTTTCAATCTGCTTTTAGAAGGAGTATTTAAAAATTACACAATGTTACATTAAAGTAGGTAGCTATTTCTCCTGGTGCAGGTCTTCCCTCTAGTGCAAGCTCTAGCAATCAATTAATAGATGCCAAATAGTAGTGCTTAGTAAATTCCTTTTCATTATTGTCATATCCACATCTCTAGACTATTTTCTAACTTATGATATTTATCAGTGAGGAGTTTTGAATCTGGATGAGATGTATTTGAATTTTGGGGAAAATTTAAAGCCCTTTCTTCTATTAGCCATCATTTACTCCTTTTTTCCTATCAAGATATCAATTCAAATAAACATTTGTTTTAAATCCAAGTCAATTTACTTGCATAGCATAATAATATAAATCTAGTATTGGTTCAATATATCTATATTTTGATATGTCCTCAATTTTTTAATAACTATAGACATATGTATTCCTTGACCAGAATTATTGTCATAAGCAATATTTAACATCATCTCATACAAATCTATTTCTCCTCTTTTAGTTTTTCTACCTCATGTAAACTTGAGTTATTATTAAATTCTAGAGGTAGTGCTTAAAAAGTCATTAACTCATTTTATCCTGTCCATATCCCACATTAGTTTCTAGATTATGGCTTTTATCAATGAGAAATTTTGGATCAAAATCTACTGCACCTCAATATTTTGTATTACTCAAGTTTACAGAAAGTGGCAGAACTGGAATAGAGTAAATACATTTTATCTTTAAAAGACTGTGTACATAGAGGTCATGTGATATTTTGTTGATGTTATAAAAATCCTGATCAAGTAATATAAGCTCTATAGTTTTTAAAAATCCAAAGACACAAATCCTATAGATATTGAACCAGTGTCATGTCTATATAACTATGTCAAACAGTTTGCTTTAGATTCAAACCATTAAGATGAATTTGAATTTCAAATTTATAGCTTGATAATAAATTAAGAATAAACAATGGTCATTGGACAATCCAAAAATTAACATGCACTAATTATAGATTTGAAACTCCTCACTAATGAAAGTCACATACTAGAAGAATGTCCAGGGACATAGTTAGGATGGCACAGAATAAGATTTATTAAGAACTATCATAGGACATTGTTGATTACTCAAGAATACACAAAGTGGCAGAAATGTATTAAAAAAAGTAAGTTTATTATTTAAAAGTAATATTAGGTAAAATTGTGATGTTTTATTAATATTATACTGAAATAAATTGTTTTTATAAAATAGAAAATGATGCAAGTTATTATTGATGACTTGTGGTACTCTATTGCTTAGTTACCTAACCTGCCTTCAAGAAATAATCATATCATATGTTTTATTATATCTAATCTAGTTAATCAAATATATATATGCTTTGGCTAAATAATAGTCTTTTTTAAAACAAGAAATGCTTTTTTAGATAACAAACATTTGGATCACTAATATTTTCTAAACAATATTTTGTAAAATGTTGGAACTATTGTATTTCAGAAGCTAATTATGAGCTGTTGAATCAGCAGACAAAGGATTATGAATTTAGAAGTGATTAACTGTTAAATCTGATCTTAATGAGAGTATCTGCCTTAATTAAGTGTCTATGACAAAAAAATAAATAAATAAAACAACAAAACAATTCAATAAAAGAAAAAATCACTAACGATTATCGATAAGCATTATCGATAAGCGTTTAATCTCAAGTTTTTGTTATTTGCAGATAATAAAAGTCATCTAGGGAATGCTATAGAATATCTGGACCTTAATATTTTGTATCTCCATAGGCTTGTCATATTTCTAGAGTTTGTAATATGTAATAATGACAATCAATGTACTTCTTAATTGATTTTGTAATACATGACTTTCGAAGATCTGTAATTATAATATGAATTGTGAATTAAATACATTCATTTAATTTATTCTTTAAATTTGTTTTTCTTTTTTACACATTGCATATTTGATAACACAAATAACTTCATAGCTTTTACAATAAATATATAAAAATATAAAAAAAGAAGATTTTGATAATTAAATAAAAAGAAATAGCTTTAAATAGCAAACTACAATTATTAATGGATTAGTTTCTGGTGATAAAAGATAGAGAGGGAGAAATATTTCAAGTTGTTTGAGATTCAATTATTATAGCTGTAATTTTGTTGCTCAAATGTCACTTGATCTCCCAAGCAAATGATTGTCCAAATATTATTATTAATCACTTTTATATAGTTAAAATATGACATAACAAGTATTACATTTATAATAACAGGTAAAAAATCATATGGTCAACTGCTTAGGAGGTTATGTGATTAATATTCAAGTATGTAATTACAAGTTAATTATAGCGATGTTATTTGAAGAACCAAACTATTTTTTTCAGTAGATCAATATAGTTTTTGATTTTACTATTGTCACTACTAAGCTAAACATTTTACAGTGATAAATTAATCATATGGTCAATTAATTGTTCATATTTTCATGTAGAACAGCAGTAAACTGAATTTACATTTATTTTTGATACTATTTAGCACATAACTGAAATGCATTCCAATATAAAATTTTTATTCAATGTTATATTTGAGTCATACAAATATGTTTGTAAAATGGAACATCGTAACTGCTTAAATTTTAAAATATTCAAATTGTTAATGGTTACACAGCTGACCACAAATCTCAAATGTTTTAAAAATCAACAGGCAATAATTGCTTTCACCAACATTGAATAATGAAGTTTATAAAAACAGACTGTGGACAGAAATTAAGGCTTATTTGATAAACATTATGGAAAAAAAATTAGCCGTGAACACAAAATTACAATAGAATAGGTCATAAGCTGAATATTTTCAAGGTAATAAAACAGTCTATCATGAGTTTCAAAATGAAATAGTTATGATAGATCTGCTAGATTTTCAACCAATGTGGTTTCTGATGTGAATGCTGTGACATAGAACCAGTACTGTAATGCATATAGATAACTGACAATATCTCATACAGTTAAACCAATAGTATATCTTATGGTTAGACAAATTATTATTTACATTTTTTTCTAACCACTAAAAGACATTGTATCTGGTTGTTGTCGAAAGGAATTTAGGGCACCTTCTTTTAAATATAAAATATTATGGCAAATATATCATAAGAAATATATATTTTCATAATACAATATGTATAGTATTTGCAATTTTGAATAATTGTATTTATCCCATGAATCCACAGATTACATATTGGTTAGTAGAAACAAAGATTTCCTATGCCTCTGGAGTTTTCCAACTGATTATTAATAGAAAATTTGATGTTTTTCACTGTGATCAATAGCTAATGCTGCACTACATATAAATAATAAATCCTTTTTTGATGCAAATTAGCACTATGCCACATTAGTAGTATAACACAAATGACCAATGTTCTCATTACATTGTCTAACTAATTGTATATGAATGCATATATATATGCCGACAAGGAGTGCCCCCCAACAGTCCGTGGGCAGTCAATAAACTAAAAACCCGGACTCCCTCAAACCCCCTAGGAACAGGGGGGTGGGTTCTTACCGCCCGTGCGATCTCTACTACTCTACTAATTACACAAATATATCCAATCCATTGAACCAATTCAACACGAAATGAATAACCAAGTTCCCTCCCTATACAACTTACAAAACTATATAGCCTGCCCGACTAATTTTAACATTTATATGTTCGCACAGATTTGTTTAAAAATGTTGGGTTAGATCGATTACATAGTTCCCGTCAAAAACATTTCAAAATAAACATAACATCAAAATACAAATTTTGTACCACAATCGCAGAGGGAAACTTAAGTAACCCAATGTATTCACCATAAGATACTTGGTTGCAATAATAAAGACATCCGAATAAATACTTTTAGATACTCACCGTAAGGTATCATTATTTATCAATGTCTATATATTGATCAAATATGAAAACAAAATATAATTAACAAAACAATCCATGAAGCGTCTATAAACAACTTAAATTTCATACATTTAAAATTTAAAAATAAATAATTTATACAATTAAAATAAATGGAAATGATTTTTTTATCAATAAAAACATATAAAATTAAAACAATTGATTTTAAACTTAAAGGTCAAATAGAAACTCCATTTTAAATTTAAATTGTTTCAAAAGTTCTTAATTATTTAAAAAATTTTTAAGTTCATTGTTAACAGCTTACGGAAGAAGAGTCCAGGTTCTTGTTTTTCTACGGAGTCCTTGTTTGAAACCGGTCAGATGTTCGAGGTAGCATTAGCTGGTTCCTTTCGGTATCACAATCAGTTCATTTTTTAAAATGAGAGAGAGTGTGTGATATTTCTCTATCACCACTCTCAAAACAAACAGTGAACTGCCCAATACTCAATATTTCTCCTTTTATATTATCCACAGATTCAAAAATAAAATGTCACAATCCATATTTGTTGGGTCCGAGAAGGTTGGTGCTTCCATTGGTCCAGCTAATTTCTCTTATCTAATTTCCATCTGCCCTTTAATTACATAAGAGCCTTGAGGGCTAGCTTGTTTTTCAAATAATAATAGATTACAGGAATTAATACCTGTTTTTATTTTAACTTATATTAAATATTTTAATATTTAACTCTTGTATTTTTTTTTCAAAAAAAAAAAAAAATACGTTCAAATACCCTTTTTTTATTTATATATATAAAAAAAATATTTTTAAAGTTTAGCATCTGTGCGAATATATATATTTAACAACATTTTAATTTTAGCGTCTAGTTTTTTTATAGATTTTTAATACATTTATTTTTATTTGCGAACTTTGTTTTTCTTTTAAATTAATGTAACGACATATCTATATATCGTTACAATATATATATAAAAGACTTTCCATTATTTTTCTAGATAAATTTCAGCCATGCTCTAATCAGGCAAACTACCAATTAAAACAGGAATTACAAATTAAAATTATGCTATCTAGAAATTGTATTTATTTGATAGATCTTTAAATAATTTTATCTATTATCAGATATCATGCTTTCAGTTAGAAGTGTCAGTCTTTAATTAGTAATTTGCATGATTACATCATCACTGAATTATCTAGAAAACTTACATTAAAAAAACTCCATTTAACTATGAATATATCCATCTAAAAAGTATGAAAATCTTTTAATATATATATCTTAGTGGTTACAAAGCAAAGCCTATAACTTTCTATACTTTTTCAATTGGTTGACATAATTAAATCATAGAGAGTTTTATTACTTTGCCATTTTGGAACAATGTAAGAAAGTCTAGATTCATATATGTATATGTTTAAATATACCACATAATTAAATACATCTTGTTTAACTAATAATATTAACTTTATCAAAAGGTTATAAAGTCCACAGAGAAATGAAGCTTCAATTAATCAGTATAAGTTATAAAATTTATAAGAATATTGAAATGTATATTTAATATAAATCTAATAGAAACTTTTCTTTGAAATAATTATTAAATTAACTCATACATTCTCTTCTTAATAGATTTCTTTTGCTCTTGTGGAATGAAAGTAGTCTTTAATTTCCATGAAGATTTGTTTTCAGAAAAAGTAGATCAATAAGTTAATAAGAGTTGTTTCACATGTATTTATTTCTATAATTTACTTTTAAATGAATAATTATAATTGTTGTTATTTGTACAGCTTTATATATTATTAGAAAAAAAAAGTATTTAATATTTTATAGTAAAATTTAGAATCACATGACTTAATAAACATATCTGTCAAGATAGTGAGAATCTATAAATTTCTTATTGAATAGCATAATCAAGTTGTAAAGATAGCTAATATTTTGAAACATAGGATTGGCTTGAAAGAGCACATAATTATTATTTTGCTCTTGATTGTAATTAATTTTTTTTAGTAATAAATAATATAAACTACATTTATATTTATGTACTTTAAAATATAGAAAAGAAATGCAAATGAATACAAATATAAATGTTAAGAACATATGTTATATATTTTTGTTTTTGAAAAAAGGTCCATTTTAATTCTAAATGTATTTAGCTAAAAACGAATGCCATTATACGATGCTAACAAATTTAGGTACATATATAAATTAAGATTTTAATGTAAACAATATTAAAAACTAATGATATAATGATTAATAATAAATTGAGAGAACACATTTTTATCTATATTTACTTTGTACAACCATTCATTCACATTCACTTAAAAAATAAAAATAATAAATTTATTTTATAAATTGATGGCCTAGTGGTTAGCATAGCGACCTTCCAAGCAGCTAGCCAGGGTTCACTTCCAGTCAATGCATTTGACATATAAAAAAAAACTGAGACTTTCATTGCAATTAAACACTCTCTGGATATTCTTTTTCTTAATGCTTTTTCTTCTATGGAAAGATCATAATAATTTTGTTATTAACAGACCATGATATTTCTAGTTGTTTTGATATTTTTAAAAGTCCATATCTGCATTGGAATTTGTGCAACCTACTTACTATTACCTATTTCAAATTCTACTACTAAATGGATAAATTTTATTTTATGACTTATTAAAAATACTTTATGAATTTTCTCACCTTTTGTAAAGCCTTTATTTTTACAGTTACAAAGACATTTTATGACATGAAATATTTCACCACATTAAAATGAAAAGTAAAATTATGTGCTTTCAACATAAACCAAAGAAATATTAATAAATTTGATGGATATTGTGTTATGAAATGGAAAAGTGGCTGCAGATATATTACAAAATTTATTAAATTTATAAAATTTTAATGTTTTTGTGTTTTTTGCAATTTTTATGTTATTTTTTTTATTATTATTTACATTTTTTGGATAGCACATAATTTAAGTACTATATGTTAATACAGCACATACCCTATCTTTATTACATACTTATTTAACTTTATAACTGATTTTTTTGTAAACATATTTCCATCCTTTAATTGTTCTTTTTTCTCCATGTTTTTTATTCTATAAGAAATATTTATATTTTATATACATTTTGTTAAAAACATTAATTAAAAAAATCATTTGAAAAATAAAACATCAACTTTATAGATAAAAAAAGTATAATAAACAGAAATGAATAGTTAAAACAAAAAAAAACTTAATTTTAGTCTTCAAACTAAAAAAATGTATTATCAAAAATATATTCTCTATCCAATTTATATGCTTATGATAAATTTTAATAAAGCACACATTCAAATAAATGAGAAATATTCTTTGAAACATTAAAAATCAATTTTAAATTACAAATAATAATAATAATAATAATAATAATAATAATAATAATAATAATAATAATAATAATAATAATTTGACAGTAGATGTTTTTTATATTAATATATTTTAGCTAACAAATTTTATGCTAAGAAACAAATAAAGTAAATTAAAATGCAAATTTAAACAGCATGTATTTACTAAAAATCAAATATTTAATAATTTAACAAAAACAAAAAAAAACAAACAAACAAATAATATATAAATTTATTTTGTTGTTATCATGATGTCAACAAAAGATTGTGATGTGTAAACACAGAAGCATGCTTTTTTCTATCAGAGAGAGAACTATTCTAATTTAGGTTCTTGGATCACTATAAGATGCTGACATTTAGGCAATTTATTTAGAATTAAAATTTGAAATCACTAATTAATTCAAAGCCTTTTTTTAAAATAAAGGAAATCATCATAAATATATCTGCTATTAAAGTCTGTTGAAATGCCAACAACACATTTACATAAAAATAAATTAAGCAATAATAAAAAATAGAAAAGATTTTAAAATGCTTTGTTTGATTGGTTGTTCATTGGAAGTGTGTGTGTGTTTTTTTAAATTTTGTTGCTTAACTGTCATTTATTAATATAAGAAACTTTTATGATTAAATTTATAAGAACTATTTATAATTATATTTATCATAGATAATTTATATTTTAACTATTTACAAAACTTTCATTCTTTTTTTATTAATGTCTGCAATCAAGCCAAAATAATAAAAAATGGTCATGTGAGCATGACCATATCTAGAAATTTCTATGCCCAATCAAAATAAAATGATTGAACTTTCACATTTTTTTAAATTTCAAAATATATTTATATTAAATACATAATAGAAATATAGATGCATATTTTAGTTTAAAATGAATTTTATTAACTATAAATTATAAATAAATATAATAATTAAATGAAATTTTAAGAATTAAATGCAAATTATACATAGAAATTTACTAAGTAATAATAATTCTATAGATATTACTTTTACCTCTTTTTCTGTATTAATTGTAATAAATGAATAAATATTTAAACATTTAAACAGAAAAGGAAAAGTTTAAATCTCTTTATTTTAGCTAAGTGCTTTCAATACTTCAAGTATCACAATCATAACTTTATGAATCAATTTAACAAAAATTTGATATTATCTGTATTTATTTATAGCTAAATTGATTCATAAAGCTCTGATTAAGATATTTGAGGTATAGAGTAAAGAGATTTAAACCAAGTTATGTTTAGTTAAACATTTATTAATTTATTATAAGTAATAATAATTAATAGGTTTTGCAAATTAATACAAATATTGTAATTGGATTTTATTTGCCTTAGTGCAACAATGTTATCTATAACATTATTAATATTAATTGTTAAAATGATTTATTTTGTAGTTTGCACTTCCAGCTGTAAAGGTAATGCGACTGTTGTTATGGATTATGACATTTACCATAATAAAATTTTAGATCTGCTTAATGATAAAACTTATAAACTATCAAAAAGAGATCATACTATGTATTTGGAAAAAATAACAAAAGCCATTATTAATAAATCGCCTATTGAAACAGAGATAAAAAATAAAATAATTCCTCATGAAAAAGCATGTGTCTGTCCAAAATTTTATGGACTTCCAAAAATTCACAAAACAGATACTCCCCTTTGTCCAATAGTAAGCACAATAGGATCTCCAACTTATATTTTAGCTAGATATTTATCAGATTTAATTAAACCTACAATCCCATCTATTAAATCATATATAAAAAACTATTTTCATTTTATTTCTGTTTTAAAAAATTTAATAATTAATGCTAATGACATTCTGGTCAGTTTTGATGTCGTGTCTTTGTTTACAAACATTCCAATTGATGAAGCTTTAAATATAATTTTACAATGTTGCAATTCACCAGACCATATTATTGCTTTGATTAAACATGGTCTCTTGACCACATATTTTGTATACAATGGACAGCATTACAGACAAGTTTTTGGTACTCCTACGGGCTCACCTATCTCTGGAGTAATAGCTGATTTATTCAGAAAAAATATAGAAACTCGTGCTTTAAAATTTATCATCTTTAAAACCTCTCATTTGGCTCAGATACAAAGGTGACACTTTTGTCATATGGCAACATGGAAAAAATAAATTAGATGATTTTTTTCTTGCATTTAAATAATATGCATCCTCATATTAAATTTACAATGGAGACAGAATTTGATGGAAAACTCCCTTTTCTTGATATTCTAGTCACCAGAATACCAAATAGTTTATCTTTTTTGATTTACAGAAAGAATACACACACAGACAGATATTTACATTTGTATTCTCATTATCACCCAACTCAGATAGTTGCTGTAGCCAAAACTCTTTTAAATAGAGCAATTAACCTTTCAGATAAGTCACATCTGAAAGAAGAAATAAATCATATTAATAGTGTTTTATTAGCAAATAGTTATAATTATAAATTTATAAAAAAGCTTTATTTCAAGCCCAAAATGGACAAAATAGGAAACAAAAAGATGATAAATCAGCTATTAGGATTTGTGTTCCATATGTAAAAGGAACTACAGACAGTATTGGATGTATATTAAAATGCTATAATATAGATACAACATTTCTATTCATCAAAAGATCAGCAATATAATAACCAAGCCTAAGGATTCAATCCCTCTTGAATCTCATGGTGTTTATCAAATCTCATGTGAAAATTGTAAAGCTTTTTACATAGGTATGAGTAATAATCACATCAGTGTTAGGAGAAATGAGCATGCTAATGCAGTTAAACAACACTCATCATCATCAGCACTCTCACTCCATACTATAGATTCAGGTCATAAAATTGATTTTTCTAGTACCAGAATCATATCCAGATGTGATAATCTCTACCAGTGCAAAATTAGAGAAGCCATTGAGATACTTAAAAGGCCAGATTGTATCAATAAGTGAGATGATACATGCAAACTTCCTCCTATTTGAAAAGATTTTTTTAAAAAACATTCTTAATTTAACATTTTTGCTATTAGTGGTACTTAACATTTTTTTCAAATCAGTGATTGTAGCACATCTACAACCTTCTTTCTACCTTTTATCACTTCAGTGGATGACTTGTGTGATCAAGTCAAAACATTGGTATATCAATATTTAAAGTTTTTAACACGGATGAACCCACAAAATATGTCTTTTATATATGCAACCCATGAAAATCTTCGTATCAACATATAAATACACACACACACACTGAGACCATGCTATTTGCCACAGTCCATTAAAAATAATTAACATGTTCAGTTTTATAAAAAAAATATAAATTTTTATCTATCACTATCATTCTGTATTATTTTTGTGCTTAAAACAAGTTAAGATATTATGGGTACTTAACTAAAAACCGTATTTAACTATATCACAGGCCTAGGTGCCATATTGAATTTTTTAAAAACTGACTTGAGACACAATTTTCACAATAACTTCAGTTTTAATAATGTTAGAGCAAAATGCTATGTATTGATAGAAAATAGAAAAACTAAGGAAAACAATAAGACTAAGACAAATAGTGGTTACCTTTAAAAAAATAAGGTAAAAAGGAATTTCAACACCCAAAATAATTAATACTTTAGTGTTTGTTCATAATTTAATTAACTTCTTTGTATTTCTCACAAAATTCTCATTCAAGCCATATGTAATATTTATTACCTGAGATAATCCATAGTTTCAGAATCTCCCAAAATAATCAAATAAGAATTCTTCATTTTTATCTTGTACCCCTAAAGTTAACAAATCACAAGACATCTATAAGAAAAAAGATTCATTCTAATAAAAGGTACAAAATAAATCATTTTCAGAAAGTGTATATCCATTTGTCATCATAGCAATTGGCTTTTTGTCTATCCAAAACTAGAAATTAAAGGCTACTATCTATATCAATGATAAAATGAGTTTCATTCATTTTATATTTTTTGTCTGTGCACACCAGTTATGTTATATTGTTATACTTATTGTCCTGCAGAGATATAATTTATTTGCTTATAGATCATTTGCTAGCTATAGATTTGAAAATAAAGTGATGCAAGATGTGGCAAGCATGAGTACCAAGACATAGGGAAGAATCAGGATTTGATTTTTTGCCTGCATACAATTCCATGTGGTATATCACAACACATACCCATTGAATTGGTTTTAAGAGTTTAAATTTTTCCATGATACTATGCCCAGTAAATTTTGTGATTGCTTTATCAATGTAATCAGTCTTCAACATTTACATTGCACTGCTCTATAATAACTTAAATTTTTATATAAAAATCATAATTTGTTATACAAACACAAACACGCAAGTGCAATCCCAAAACACTAATACAAATATAAACACACTAATAAATTATTAAACTTTTTGAGAATCATTATGTCTATAAAATAAGGTTGCCTTAAACTTGAATCAGAGCCACAAAATTACATTGTACATAAACCACTACATTATATTTGAATACAAATATAATTTATGTACTAAATATGATAATACAAATGTAAACACATCAATAAATTATAATTTATTAAAAAATAAGAAAATTTAAAATAATACTTTGCAAATAATAGAAAAATTTTAAATATTATAAAAATAAAATTGAATATTTACGAGCCCCAAAATTGTACATAAGGCACTATAATAACTGATACACAGGCTTAATATATACCATGTGTTTATATATGTAATATAGGGTATATGAGCACAGACTTTCACATGACCCACCACTCTCCACTCTATCTAATAACACTGATACACTTAAGCACATATATGCTGAAAAGATAAATAATCACCAATATACGTATTTCATGCTAAACCAGCAATCATCAGTTGGTCCAGATTATCATCTCCCACACATATATACTATAAGTGCTCAGATATATATTAAGATAGACAATCTTCCTACTTTAATAGACTGGCTCCAATCTACTACACACTCCAACTCTTCAACCGTCCATCCAATTAAAAATCCGATGATAATCTGGACCAACTGATGATTGCTAGTTTAGCATGAAATACATATATTGGTGATTATTTATCTTTTCAGCATATATGTGCTTAAGTGTATCAGTGTTATTAGATAGAGTGGAGAGTGGTGGGTCATGTGAAAGTCTGTGCTCATATACCCTATATTACATTTATAAGGCACTATGTTATATTTGAATAGAAGTATAACTTATATACTATACACACTAATACAAATGGAACTCATTAATAAATTATAATTTATCAAATAATACTATACAAATAATAGAAAAATTTAAAATACTATGAAAAAAATAAAATTGAATACTTATGATATTACATTTTTATCAGGATGAAGGCCTTGAATTATCAAGACATCTTTAATCCATTTTCCTACAGAGTCTTGCCAATAAACAAAATTGCTCCTTTGTCTTCTTTGTGCAATTTAATCAATTATGCAGAAAAAAAATAAAATGAACTTATTAATAAAAATATTAATAAAAAATTCAAATTTTATCCAATTTTAACATGCAATATGGCATTTTAAAAAGCAATTCAAACATCAGGGAATGCCAGAATTTTTGTAAACATCATGCTTATAGTTTTCCTGAAATTTTAAAAAGAAAAAATTTCAATGAATCAGCTACCATTAGTGGATATCAAACTACTGCCACTAAAGCCATTAAACTATTTTAGAGTTATAGTAGTTAAATTTATTAGTAAAATTAATAATATTCTATTCTAATTATAGTATAATACTTATTAGTAAGTATGTGAGTTCAGAATGTAATGTTGGAATAATAATTTTAACTGTAAAATTTAATATTCAGTAAGTTTTTCTAATGTATTTTAAATAATTTTTTATTCTCAGTTAATTGTTTTAAATAATTCTTATTTAATTATTATAAAATATTAAAAATGATTTCATAAAGTCTGTAGTGTGTGTATTCATCTTTATGCACACATATTTTAGATAAATTACTTAATTTTTGTTTCTTGTTAATAAAAGTTAATAAATTATTTTAGTTGAAGTAATGTTGCAATTTATTTTATATTTGATTTTTTAAAAAAATGTAGCAATCTTAGTATTAAATTTATTTCAGTAATCATTCAAATTTAGGTTGATAAAAATTAGTTTTATTATTTAAAATTGTTTAAATAATATTTTATATTTTCAACATAGTATTAAAATTTGTTAATGTTTTAGTGCTAAAAATGTATTTTAATATTATATCTAAGGAAAGTTCAATAAATAATTTAATATAAAATTAATTAAATAAATATATTTTAAGAAAAAACAGACAGAAATTAATTTATATATAAATTATCTTGTCTGAAAAAATTGAAGCAGCCAATCAAATAATAATAAAAAAAAACTATAAATAAAGGTGTTGAGTGGTCAGTAGTTATTCTTCAGTCATTCAATAATAATTAATCTTTTATTTTCAATCAAATAAAAAGTTCAATTTTTTTTTAAAAAAATATTTTTTCCCTTGGTTAGCAAAGTATTAAAAGTATTTTCCAAAAGGATTTACAATATTTAAAAAGTCAAATAGTTTATTTCACCATAGAGTAAAAAAAAAAAAAACATCTAGCATTCCCTGTTAGTAAATTTGTATGAAACTTAATGAAATCTTGATAATTAATGGAGACAAAAATGAGTTATCCAACCAATATTCCAATAAGTAGGAGACAATGCCAAGAATAGTGCCATACCAAAGAGAAAATTACATTTAGGTGTTGTAAGAAATTCATTGCTAGTTATATTTGTATGGTTGTGATGAAAAAACAATTTTCTTTTATAATAATGATTAAGCATCATAAGTATAGACTGTTATGGAATTTTTATACCAATTTTTACTTAAAGAGAATCATTTAAAATATTTTGAAATTTACATTCCATTTAAGAAGAGAATGTCTGTAAACTAACCAATCATTAAAGAGACTGAATAAATATTAAATATTTTACAAATGCTGTGCAAATGAAGATAAAAAGCTTATAAATTCATCTAAGAAGATTTTTTAAATATTATTCTGAATAAGAAGTCACTTATAAATATTGTTTTAAAATGCTCATTAACTTTAAGGAAAATAATATTTAAAGGCTAAAAATTGTGAAAATCTTGAAAATGATTAACAATTAAATATGTGCATGTGGGAAAAAAAGAAATCTTAAAATTAGAAGAATTATGTATTAAAAGTTATTATCAGCTGGGATGCATATATATGTGAAAAATAATTTTAAAGTGGAAGAATTATTTGTTGAAAAGCTAAAAGTGATATATAATACTTTTTTTGTGAAAATTTGATAGACATCTCAAAAGGAAATATTTTATAATGTGTTTAAAATGATCTACTTTGATATAGTTTTATTAAAATCTGAATAAATGAAGAATCTTTCAAGTATGAGAATTACTTCATGAAAGAATAACTAATATTAATCTTTGTGAAATTTTTGTCATCTTTGATTTTCAGAACAAACTTTATTTTAAATGTACTGATATAATGAAAAGATGGACAAAATTTCCAATGGTTTTTACCTGATATAATATGTAGGTTTTTCTGTATGGAGTTTAGAACAGTGCAGCATTCAGAGGGTGGAGGAAGGAAAAAAATCTTTGTTAAATAAACTTGCTCTTTCCCTCAAACATAACAGCAAACAAGAAAATCAGAAGATTCTTATAGTTTTTTTTATTATTATTTTTTGTTATTGTTTTAACTAAGAAATAATAAATGAATTAATATTTATTTTAGAAACAAGGTTTATTTAAATATTTTAAAACAAAGAAAAATAAATGCATGACAGAAAATTTAATATTTTCTGCAGAGGTAATGTATCTATACCCTTTTAAAATACATGAACATCAATAAAGAGGATGTATTCACCTTATTATTCTTCATTTGTAGGATTAAAGTAAATAATTATTTATATGTAGTGATATTTTATATGTGTGTTTATTTATTTATGAAGGTGCTAAATTAAAACAACCAAATGGTATGCATATTATTATTAATGATATAATAATTGATTTTTGAAGCATCATATGAAGGTATAGAAATATATAATGTGATATGTCTAAATTTATTTAGATAACTCATGAATGCAGAAGTACGTATATTATTACATTTTTGAAATATGTTTAATTATGAATATATTATTATAGACAGTCTCTGTTTAGATACAATTTTATATGTTGATCTCTCAATTATTTTATAAAGAAAATATTTAAATGTAAGTGTTATTTTGGTGAACTATTTAAAATCATTTGTTGATATAACAGTTGAATCTTCTTGATATTATACTGAATATTTTTTTAAACAAAGTTCACAAATTATTTTATGTCAAGTTGATAGGATTTATTTATGATGTTGAAGGAAGTATTCAGAGTGTGATAAATAATGGTGATTCAGGATAGTAGTAGGAGTGGAAGCAAAATCATGAGTGATAGGGATGTTTGAATATAAATATTATTTATGGAATATAGCTTGTGAGTTAATAAATAAAATACAGATAACAGAGTCCTTTATATTGATGATTTGTGATCAGTAGTGTTTCTTTCCACAGATCAGTAAGTGCTCAAAGAAAGGAGTCATGACGGGAATTTAAGGTAGACCCAAGAATATGTAGCCTTAAGCACTTCACCCATGATATTTTATTACTAGTTCAAGTTTTTGTAGTTTTTTGTGACCCTCACTTTAATCGCTTTTTATCAACACTGGATCTTGCATCATAATTGTTATAGTTATAAAATGTTTTGAAGAATAATGGCTAGGCTATAAAATGTTATTAGAATTTTTTAAGAAGAAGAAGAAGAAAAAAGATTTATCACAAATGACGTTTATTTAATATGAAACAAAGATAATGGATTGATTTACTATTCCTAATAATTATAAAAGAGATCAAGAGAGCATCAAATGCATATACTGATTATGAAAGTATGAGAGTGATATCTGAATGATATTAACAGTAAGCAAGCTGATATAGATAAATATTATACATGTAATTAATTTTAGATTATTTAAAAATAATATGTTTATTGAAAGGAATACAGTAAATTAAGGCATAATAAAGTTATAGTTATTATGAAATTTGTAGTATATAACTTACAAAATAGAGAACGTGTTTTTATTAACGAATATTGTTATATTGATGTTACTTGGATAAAAGTAAAAGCTTATAGAAGTATATATAAAAATATACATGCTATTATCTGGGAATAATTTTATGTATTAAACCTTAGTAGTTATCAATATGTTTTTGGAATAACAATCGTGATGATGAATATTATTATTATAATTTTAAAATATGGTAACAGTATTACTGTTGAACTATGCTATATATATATTTTTTACGATAAATAGTTGAAGTGAAAACTATTTAAAATTTTTTTTATTGTATAATATATATAATATAAATTTCGTCTTTTAAATTTGTGAATATCTAAATTTATGTAATATTATATTTTGTAAATTTTAAATAATGTTTTGTTAAAATAAATTTGTTAATATTGTTTTAAATTTATATTACGTCTTGAGAGTTTATTGATCTTCTCAACCGCATACATACACATTATAAGAATTAATTATATATTTACATTAATGAACACGATTCATAAAAGATGTATTATAATTATTAAAATTATAATTGTGGAAGATATTATTATTACTTAATATGAAAATTGTATAATGCCAATTTATTAATTATCTGGTATGATAATGACAATCAAATTTGATATTTCTTAAGATGCCACATAAAAGAATAATAAGGACTTTAAAGCATAATAAAACTGAAGATATTTTGAATTTACTGAAGATAATGAATATTATGTTTATAAGAGTCTATAATTTTAATTGTGTTTTATTGATAGGCAAAATTGAGTAAATGTGTTTTATATTAAGAGTCTTGAGATATTTTTACTTTTGTTTATTATTATTGTGGTATAATTAAGTATATGTAAAATCTTTCACTATATTTAGCTATATTATTTAATGTATAATTATTAGAATAAGTTGAACCTGAGATAATGATAATATAAAGAGCTAGATTAAGATGATAATGTGTTAAGAATTTTATTTAGTGATTTATTATTGTATTTCATAAAAGAGTGTTAAAGATTTTAATGATCTAATGTAACTTTGTAATTGTTAATTAGAATTTACTTGGTATAATAGATTAGTCATCGGAATATTACAGATAGTTTTAGAAAGTAGATATGGATAATATTCTTATGCCATTGGGAGTTTATCTTTAATCTTAGCTACTTGTTATTTAATGTGTGTCATGATTTCATTAATTGATTAAATAAATTATTTAAATGATAAGTATTAATTTTTTTTAGAAGTATTATTTACAAATGTGACTGAGCTAGTCTTAAGTTTTATGGAATTAGGTATTAGTGTTTGATTAACTGATGAGTTATGCTAGAGAATTAGTAATACTTGGATAGCCAAAAGTTTGGGTCACTTTAGTAAGAGTAGGGTTCAATATATATATATATTATAACCTACACTCCCAACACCACTCAAATACATTACATGAACAAAATGCCCAGGCGCCAGTTCTATTAATGAATAGAAAAATATAACAAAATATATAATACAAAATTATTACTGAGACTCTATATTTAAGTTTATGTTCAGCTCAGCTCAGTAGGAGGCTATAGGCAGTTCATAAGATATATGATAATAAATGAATAAAAGAAGAAATATTATAAAACATTTAACATAATGTAAATTCCTTTGTTAATTAATTGTATGATAAAGAATCATAATGTTTATTTGGTACAATCTATTAAAATATACTTTAAACTTAATTTCTTCCTTCATCCAAGTATAACATATATCAGCTTGCTATAATTATATTCTTAAACAATTCTATGACTTGGCATATCATAATCTCAACATCTACTTTAATGCCAATCAAGAAATAAACAAGAAGATCTCAGGGAATTTTAATAAACACAGTTGAATTAAATAAACTACATTGGCTCATAAATTATAATTCTAATGTATGATAAAAATGTAATGAAACAAATTAACTAAAATATTTTACTGTGTTTCAATAATAAGATAATGACAGAGATAGGGTATTTTAATCTCATATCATCATCTGACAAATATACTAACTTGGCAACCTTTCTAATATGTTTATCAAGTGGCAAATGTTCTTTTATAATGTTTGGATTAAGAAAAACAATATTGTCAGCTAGCAGATTTAGTATTATAACTCTAAAATAATATATCTATTTTGTAATAGATTTATGAAATGTGGAGATGTGGAAATGGAAATACGAATGTACACAAGAATAACTCAAGACACAGCTTTTAAGATTTTAAATAACTAAAACAAATCATTTATTACAATAAAATAAACTTGGTTTAACATGATATTTACAAATGGACTATTTGTCTTACAGATTTTTAAATTATCAAATAAACTTTGAGCATCAGTTTGAGATTATCCCCACTATCACAGCAAATTAATAACAAAACTTAAATATCCTGACTTCGAACACATGCTTTGCCCATGTTTCATCTACATGACAATAAATAAATAAATAACAAGTTATATTATTAGCATAAAAAAAATACTTTTGAGAGGATATTACTCTTGATTAACAAAATAAATCAAATTAATTATATTTGGCTCTCAACAAAGCAACTTTCTCTAATTGACTAAATAATCACTTTCAATTATGTATATCTTTCATGCATAGCAACAAAATCATGTTTATTCTGATGATTTGATGATTTATAACCTTTATTTAAATAAATACACTGTATTTTAAAATATTTATTTCCCATTTTTAATCTCAATACTTTATACTTTATATTTAAATGAATGTAATGTATTTCAAAAGCATTTATTTCTCATTTTAATTTCAATAATTCTATACTTTATATATGCAATATTATTTATATTACACGTGTGTGTGCACGTTCAAGCAGCAATAATATAAAACAATCTTTTCTATAAACTCTCCATTCATTAAGAAAATATCATACAATTATTTTATTTCGGACAATGTCATGATTCATCAATGAAATGAGACACTAATACTACATCAAGAATTAATCTAACAATTTATCTGACCACCTATTAATATTAACACATAGCTATATTTTCATGATTATACATACTATACGTTATAAGGGAAATCTAAATGAGGAGCAGATAAACTCTTACTGAACACTTCTACAACAATTTATCTGATTCTAAATATACTTTTGGTGGGGACTTTTTCCTCATCACCAGAATCTAAGAAAAAAAAAAGTCACATAACTCCCTAAGCATCATTTAATCATACTTCAACAATAACTCATCTACTTCTAAATATATTATTGGTGGGGATTTATTCCTCATCACCAGGGCCCTAAGAAAACATCACTTCAAAACATCATTTAATCATATGCATATAATATCAACTAGGTTCTAGTAATGAAAAATTATTAACGTATACTAAATAAGCAAAATCTTTTATCCCTACAAACATTATAATGCAATCAGACTTCTTTCCATTCTCATAGCTTTTCTAAATATCGAACATTATAAGTGCACGCTGACAGATAAATACATACAGATAACATACTAATCCGTTCAACTTAGCAGAATATGATGTCCGAAATTTATACATAAAATATTCACAAACTGAACTTTATCAAACATATGTCCCAATTGTGCAAAACAAACACACACCCGCGAACAAAAATATATATAAAATTAACTCTAAATTACACACTATGCAGGCAACATGGTAATTAAATATTGCATTAAGGTATAACTTTTAATTCAAAATAAACTTTAGGTTACTTTTAAAATTTAATATTTATAATTATTACGAATGAACTTTCTTTCATATCTTGCAAACTATTTCTATTATACGTTCGTTGATTCAAAAAAAAAAAATCCTCACATTGAGATAATAAAGTATGCAAAATAAATATAAACCTCTCTAATAATATATTTTAAAAAAATATTTCTTTCTTTTACCTTTGTAAAAGAACAATGAGACCTATTTGAACACAATCAATTTTTACCAGCATATTCCTCATTCAGATACGCTTCAGAGACGGTCTTGAAGATCAAAATAACCCAAATTATAAATGAACATAATAATAAATAAGCCTATCTACCTATCATATACATTAATTATGACAAGCAATAAAAAAAAATAAAGAAACAAAGGTTATTAGTTTTGTAACTTAAAAATAAAAGTTCACTTGCAAATCTCGGTTCCAGGTTTATGAAACAATATGAGACACATTCCAAACTGAATTTAAATTAAAATAAACTGTTGCAGAATAACCAAACAAATATAATCATGCCTAAATAGGACTCAGCATCTTCAATGTTCATAACAAAGTTATTTAAGTTACTGTATCATACATAAGCAATTAATTTGTCTTCTATTATGATGAGAATATAATAAATTCTTAACTACTGTTGGACAGGAATTATCTCACTTATTCCGTTGTAGTTCTAAATTAAATATGTAATTATTTTAGTAGTTTCTTGAATAGCATTTAACACTTTATAATTTATTATATGCCTGGTTTATTCTTAAATATTGTCCATTAAGATACCGTGTTTCCTTAGTAATTCTTCAATTAATAATATTTTGTTTTATTTTCCATCTTTATCGAAGAGAACAAAAATTACCTGCATTTCTATCCTTCCATTTGATTTAAGCAAATACTTAATTTGAAGTAGCTCACATTTTATTTCCTTCATTTAAAATACGTATTATTTCCAGAAATACCAGACAAACAAATACTGTCATCTCTTTATGATGAATTTAAACATGGCATGATTTATCAAACTATGCATATCCTTAAATTTATGTTTAATTCTCACAAAAACATAACAAGGAAAATAGTGAAGAATTAAAATATATTCTGTAAAATAGTTCTGCATGCATTTTCCAGATATATTAAAGAACACACATTGGTTAATGATACAACAATAATATTCATGCAATTTATTCCTATTTAAAATAACAATTAAGTGAAGTAATGTAGACTGGACGTTATTAACATACATTTTTAAAAGAGCAATAGTTAGAAAGAGGTTAATTCAATATGTTTAAATCAAGGAGAGTAAAGTAAACTGAGTACCTTTTAAAATTTAAAACTGCTTTCTGAAATTAACTTGTCCCATAATAAATTTCTTGGGATTCTTTCGAAATTTTACTCCAAAGTCTTTTTAAAATCAATTTGACTTCAGCAACTGGTTTTACTTTCACAAAAAAAATGAGCCACTGTTTTTGGCAACAATTACATTACATAATAAGCAAATTTTCCACTAGAGATCTTTGTTAAAAAGCTCTCTTTAGCAAAGTTCATTTCCTTCCACAAGGTTACTCCCATGCTCCTCTTTTAGCTTAGCTAATCACATATTCAAAAAAAATCTTTTTAAAAAAAAAATCACTTTGATTTTTAGAATTAAAATCAAGATAAAAATAATAATAAAATAAATAGCTTTTACAAACTTGAAAGAAAAATGAATATTAATTAACTATTAAATAAAAATGATTATTAATTTATTTAATTTGTAAAATAATCTATTGATTCAACTATTTATTAATCATTGGAAAGAAATATATATTTGTTAAATTATTTAAGATAATTATTGTAATTTAAAGGTTTTTATTGTGAGTATACTATTGCTTGCTGTTATTAAAAGATGAAAATGAAATGAAAATGATGCAGAATCATATATGCATACACATGTACTACAACCTAAATTTTAAACTATCTTAACTAAATATAATTGAAATGGCTATTAATTGTTGACAAAAGGATAAGTATTAACGAATAAAGGATTTTGAAACCATTCAACCAAACATTACACCAACATAAAATAACTTTGCAGACAAAATGTATCAATTCCATTAATAAACAACCCCTCTTCCTTACACTAAATACCTCATTAACCACACTAATAATAATGAATACTTATCAAGTGGTCAATAAACTGCATAAGCAATCCATATCCAAGCTTTAAACAATCTCCAGCAAAAAAAAATTTTGAAATTCTAAGGCTATTTCATTTTTTTTAATATAACTATTCAGTGTAGATACAATGTATCTTAAATCCTTGTGCCCATTCAGATGGTCACAGTATATATATATGATCACTAGATGGAGTTTTACCAATAACTCTTAACAAGCTTTGTTTACATAAATGCAGAAAGAAATGGAATTCAAAATCTCTACCATTGTCACCCACCTCCAGACCAGCTGGTTTTGAGCTTATTGGTGCACATCAGTGAAGGATTGGGAGATTAGAAACTAGATCTAAATACCAACTCTAAAGTCAGCACTTATCAAACACATTTCTATCAGTTTGAATGCATGAATTTATCAGACACGTAATGTCTTCAAACCCAGCTTAACAAACTAGATAGCTATATGGGTCTGAAATCAGTTCAGTTTCACCCTATAGTAAAAGCCTCTGCAATATATAGCATTGCAAAAACCTTCAAAGGTACATTTATGATAGTCAAAACAAGTTATAAATTTCATTAACTTGTTTAAGCTTGCATTTTATGAAATTTATAACTTGTTTTGATTATCATAAATGTACCTTTGAAGGTTTTTGCAATGCTATATATTGCAGAGGCTTTTACTATAGGGTGAAACTGAACTGATTTCAGACCCATATAGCTATCTAGTTTGTTAAGCTGGATTTGAAGACATTACGTGTCTGATAAATTCATGCTTTCAAACTGATAAAAATGTGTTTGATAAGTGCTGACTTTAGAGTTTGGTATTTGATCTAGTTTTTAGTCTCCCCACCCTTCACTGACATGAACCAATAAGCTTGAAAACTGCTGGTCTGGAGGTGGGTGACAACGATAGAGATTTTGAATTCTATCTCTTTCGGCATTTATGTAAACAAAGCTTGTTAAGAGCTATTGGTAAAGCTTTATCCAGTGATCATATATATATATGAAACTTGAATTTGATTTACAATTATCACCTACTATAATATATATAAGTAATTCACTGTTTGGCAAGTCAAGTCACATTTTAGCATCTTGGATTGACTGTAGTTGATTTTCAATTCAGGAACATTTTAACTTTTGACCCCATCATTATTAGATGTCCTAAACAAATCAGAGTTCTAGAAAACTTTAATAGTGTCAATGATAATGTTTAGATAGATTGTTATATATTTTAATTTATTTTCAGTCAATTTTTAGAGTGTAAACTCTTATGCTTACACAGTCTTTGTAGTTAAATCAATTAAAAAATTATTCAAAGGAAATTGTGTTTCTCATTACATAAAATGCTGTCATCTTGAAATAATATATAGGGGTATTCATAACACCAAATAAAAAGATATCGAATTATAAACAATAATTGTTAATTTTGAACAAAAAAGACATCATATAAATTATCAATTATTAATAAAAATGGTGTAATTGTCATAAGAGTTGTTCATAAAATAAATAATATCATGATAGTCTATCAGATGGCCTCAAACATATTTTGTACTCTTAAATATCATTTAACGATATTGAAAGAAAATAAATAGAATTGGTAATATGCATTGTTATTACTTCAGAGTAAAGGAGCCTTATGATATATTTATTAATATGTTTTATTGCTCTTTCTTGCATGATTCATCAAAGTGATACAGGATCAGATTCTGAATCATAAGATCCTTGTATTGATTCCACTTCCTGAGAAAGAGAGGCATTTGATTATAATTACTATTTTTTTATTACTCTGGTCAATAGAACTTGAAAATTATTTTAGATAGTGAAGGATTTCCCCAAAAAATTTAATATTTTTAACTAGTGCATACTCAGTTTAGCAATAATATATATATTATTGATTGGTAAGTAGATATTTAATTATTATAATTGAAAGAAAAAATCTCAAAATATTTTGGAGTGACAAGTATCAACATGCTAACTATGGAACAATAGCAAGATTTCAATGTGGATTTGAAGGAAGTGCTAAATATTCTATGGATGCTGTACCTGTGGTTGACCTCTTTGAATTAAATCTAATATACTACAGTACTCAATTTTCAGAAAGATTGTTTTATAAAACTACTAAAATTTAAATGGTATCCAGGATATTTTTAATTTCTAATGAAATTTTTTATTGAACAACTCATATATATATATATACAATTAGAAAATCTTTATATAAAAATCAAACATATGTAATTTTAGAATGTTTTTTTAGATAGTTATCCATAGTTAACTCAATACTCTCAAAGATATATGCATGTAAGTAAAATTGTTATTAGCAATATGTTTTCTATAAGAAACAGATGTCAAGTGTCCTCTCCCATCTGGTGAATTGTTTGACCCAATAAAACAAATATATAGGGAGGGTTTGGTCTATATCTTTTGTAGTGGTTGATCTAAAAAGCAGTGTTTAATACAAGTTACTCTGACCTTTTTTAGCACTATTAAAATTATTAAAAGCTATCTTTTTTTTTTTTAATATGTCTTAATGTAAAAAAAAAACTTATTTCACGCACCATATATATATATAAAATATACAAACCATTATACAATTACAAATATCCAGTAACGCCCTCTGTTTAAAGATCTATATCTCAATATTAGCAATGAAGTCAAGTTATATACTGAATCTGTTTTTTATGATCATGATAGAAATTGTAATTTTAAGTTTAATTTTGATATAAATAAAATAAAAATTTTAGGACAAGAGAGAGATAATGAAAAAAGAAAAATTAAAGAGGCAGTTTTTATTAGTAGGTATAAAAATACGATAATAAACAGACAGTCAGCAAATGTTAGGATTAATGAATTGTGGGATATTTAAATCGACATGTGTTTCCGGTTGGTAATAGATGATTCCATTTTGAAAGTTGAGTTGAAAATGATTATGAATATAATCGAAAATATTTCTTTATGAGTTTTTATTGAGATTTATTTATATTGTATTATAAATTGTTTACCGTTGTTTGGAATATATTTAAGTTTTGTTATATATATATTGTACCCTTTCCTTAAGGGAAAAACTACTGAACAAAAGAGTCCAGCTAACTAGGATATAATATTATTGAACTACAGAAAAATTTACACAAACAGTAACTATCAAGTCAATTAATATGTAAGAGTTGCTCAAGATACATTGCTAACATACAGTATCTAATAAAACAATATTTTTCAATAATTAAAAATAAGAAAACTTATTAAATAAAATAATATAACACTTAAAATCAATATAAATAATTAGGGTTCCACCTATAATACTCAACTCTATTCATTTCACTAATAAATTCAATTTATAAGACTTGCTCAATATTATAAATAATATATGGTTCTATCAAAATAACAAATATAATTATGACACTCTTAACATAAGACATTCAGTAAGGTACATTGGCTTAAACATTGAGAATACATCCCTAAAGATACATTCCCAATGGCATAAGAATATTACTCTGCCAAATTCACCGAATAAACTACTATGTAATACTCTCAGGTCTCTAGACATAAACATCTAATAATCCTAAAATATGATTTATAAATTTATTTCAGAAATAGCAATAAATTACTTAATATTCCTTTAGTAAAAATACTAATTGGACATTTAACATTAATAATAATTTCTTACTTATCATCTTTCAATATAAAATTTACTATTCTCCAAAAATAATCTCAGGTTCATTTCTAACAAATTAATAATAAAATGAATTAATTAATTAACACCCTATAGTTAAATATGATAAGGGATTTTACATGATATCTAACCACTCTTTCAAAATAATAATAACAATAAGGAACTAAAATAACATAATGAATCTCAACATTAAATGTATTTAATGTTAAACTTTAGCAATAAAATATAAATAATAGAATAAGATTTAAAATAAATATTATACAATCTCCTCTTTGTTTAATGTGGCATTCCTAAAAATATGATGTATTTGAATATTGTGGCAATATCAAGTATATCTCTCATTGATGTTGTATCAGTTGTAAAAATAATAACCAATAATCATATCTTCTAAATGACAATAATAATAATATACTTTGTTACTTAATCAAATATAATAGAAATAATATCTAAGTAATCTTTAAGGGTCATGTGCCAAATATCTAGTATGAAAAATATTTAGAGATAATTTCATAAATTTTTGAAATTTAATGGATTTGACTTATTTATAAGTAAAATCTTAAAGAACTATGCAGTTAAATTATATTGCTTGATATTTGAATTTCAAAATTTTATTTAAAATTATGAATCTCTTACATTCATCATATTTCACTATTCTCACTTTCATTCCAATTTAAATATGCATCTGTTTGAGCTATGTGATCTCTAATATTTGCATGAGTATCAATTATTTTTCTCTTATGTTATATATTATGACAATCATCAGATCTCAACATCATTTGCAAAAGGAATTTCTATATACTTCATTTTGCCCTCTCACAAAATTATTAACTTCAAATGGTTTAATCATTATTTTACCAACTTAAAAGACTATTTTCTACGAAGATTCTTGTGTTTATAGATAGTGATCAGAATGTAGGTCATGGAATAATAACAAGAATGATTCAAGAGTAAGATAATATCATCATGGATACAGTGCAAATCATAATAATAGGTCCATATTCATCAGGCATCTAAGATTTAAGTCATGGCTATATTATAACACTTATTGATGATAAGGAAATGTAATCATCCATGGACAATGATATACAGCCCTATGTTATCTGTATGTTTTAATAATTTTAAAATGTGAAAATGTAATTCACATACAATTTTCAACATATCCCTAACACTTAGAATTTCATATGAATATTACTCTCCTGACCATCATCCTATATTTTTCACACTAAATAACTTGCTCAACATCATAAAATATACAAACCAATACTCTAAAATAAATTCCAAAACACAATATTAAAGAAACAATAAAGATCTAAATTCATTGCAAGATGTTTTTTTTAGCTTTCAAGCACAAATGATCTTGATAAAACATAATCAGTACTATACATCAATTTATTTGTTATATAATTTAGGGATCAGTATTAGGTTTTATTCTGTATTTCAACAGATAACATTCACAAAGATAAAACATTAATAAATTATTGTTATATAATGTATGCATATTCAAGCATTTACATTAAATAAATATTTTTAAGTATCCTTGGATATTTCCAAAAAAATACACACTCATCAATTTTTTTATAAAATATATGCACAATGATAATTTCTATCAACTGTTCATTCCACTGTTTAATATTAAATTCAAGCAATATGAAATACTAATTTAAATACTAATTAGGATATATCATTTTTAAAAAAAAATAAACAAAATGTAATCTAAATAATAAAAAAAATTACCAATGATCTCAACCATCATTAAGATCATTATGATGATCTGCTTCTTGGACCGTACATTCAGAAAAATCACTTACAATTGTAATTTACTTTGTTCAGAAAACTACTTTTCTGAATACCCTTTTTTTTACTTAACATATTAATAAAATTATTCTATCTTAAGATTAAATTTAAAATATAATAACAAAAGGTTCAGTTTTAAAATTTAAAAATGTAATATTCTAAATATTAATGTTATACTTAGCATAAAAAAATGATAAAGTTTTAAAGTTACGAAGATATTTTTTCCCCTTTCCTCCTGCTCATAAATTGAATTGCTTGTCAGGAATTTGCTTGTCAGGAATTTTGCATTGTTGCCTAGTTACAGTTGGATAGCTTTATGCACAAATCATACTCTTGTCTTCACACCATTAAATAAAAATGTAGAAGTAAGAATATAAATTCCATAAAAAATCTAAGAAGGATATTAACTATTCTTTAAGATAAAATGTTTATTTCAGTCCTTTTTGAAAATTTTATCCAGGCATTTAATATGTTCATAGAATAATAATTCAAAATCCATTTTATATGAAATATTTTCTTATGTAATGTTTTGGCCATTGCATATAGCAAATATATTGCAGTAAATATGACATAAATAATTTGCTTTTTCCATCAGTCAAAAAACATTAATACAAACATTGTATAATATAATGTTATTTATTTAGTACATTTATCAGCAGACATGAAGTTTATGAATTAAAATAAATACTTCCTTCTTTTAAATGTATATCTTTTCACTAAATATTTTTGTTTTCCAGGTTTAAAAACAGCTATATTATTCAAAGCATATATTAACATATAATTTTAATATTTTAAAAAGATGTATCAGAGTTCATTATTTCCAGACAAAATTATTTTTTAAAGTATATACTTTTATTTATTGATTTAATCAATAGCAAGTCTTTTTAAAATCATAAAAAAGGACATTCAAAAGTCATCTTCTCCAATTTGTCTTTAAATACACCATTCTTAAAACATAATTGTGATTACTTTAAAGACAAATTTACATCATACTATAAAACATTTTAAATTCAGTTTTGCAGAGTCTTAATTTTCTTTTTTTTCATTCAAATTTAACACTATGATAAAGATTTTAAATACATTTCTGATTCCTCTTAATTAAGTTTAATAAATTAGCTTCATTGTAATATGAAAAAGTTATTGCAAAGAATATTCACTCATTCCAGACATATTTATAAAAATTTCAAAGTCCTTACATAAATCCTCTCCAGTCTTGTTCCAATATATTCCTTGACTTTTAGTGTTCATTATCCCAATATTTAAGTAACTACTGTCACATTCCATAGAATTATTAAGATTCTAAGCTAAGTTCAAGTAAGAATAGACTGAAAGGGAAATTTGGCATTTAGTGAATCATTATTTAAATAGTTATTCTGATTATATTTTTCAAAAGCACTTTTAAATAAAATAATTTAAAATAAATTACTGTCACAATATAAAAAATATAGTTATCGATTTCAAACTAAATCTAGCTTAATCCAAAACTCTAAATCACTGAAATGATTATAATCACTGTCTAGACTGGCTTCAACCTCTCTTTTTATACTGGTCTTAGTTCATCAATCAATACTGCTTGTACAAATTTACTAATTTACATAAATACATCAATATCATTTTTAAAATTAACTTTTAAAACTATGAGCCATCAATATTAAATATTATCAAATTATTTAATACCTTAAATATTAAATATTTTTATTAAAAAATTAAATATTCTTATTAAAACAATTTTTAATATTTAAATAATCTAAAATAAAATATTACATTTAAATAAAATGATAATAATTTTTAAATATTACTATCTCTAGACTTAGTATTTGTTATACTTTATTATGTATCAAACTTTTGTTAACAAGCTAGATATTAAGTTTTCTTTCTTAACTTTTTTTAAGTCTACATATTTATACAATCACCTCTAACCATGTGATATTTTCAGCATATTCTAAATTAATATTAAATTAACTATATTTTAAATAATATTTTAAACAAAATAATTATTTTAAACCTATAAAATATTTATTGCTATAATTAAACTAGTCTACCATCATAGTATCTTAAATACATCTGGGTCTCTTTTTACATGGACTTATTCAATGCGATTTTGAAGTTATGTGATTCGTGTTTCTTTGGAAGTCAAACTCCGATAATGCGCTATCACTTTAAATAATAAATTTTGTGCACTTACATCATATTGAAAGTAATAGCACATTATTGGAATTCGACTTGCATCTTAGTAATTTCAATATTTTCAGTGCTTTATAATAGTAAGATTGTATGCAATAATGAAATTAAAATCATGATTTCCATATTTTATGTATACACACATTAAATTTTACAAGATTATAATGTAAATTTGTTCAAACATTGTGCATGTTAATTTTGCATTTTAAATCACATTCTGTTTTTGCCTTTTAAAAAAGAATGCAATCAATTATTAATCATTTAGTGTCCACAAGTTTATTTTTAAAAGGTGAGTAATAGCAATGGGTACACTTAATTTTGACAATTAAAAATTAAAATCTGATTTTTAATTGTAATTAACAATTTAAAAATTACTTATGATCACTTGAAATTAATGTGATGTAAAATGTAATTTGATTTTTAAATGGAATTGAAAATTAAAAAATTAAAGACAAAAATAAGAATTTAATTTTTAGTTGTTAGTTTCATAAACAATTAATAAAATCATCATCTCAAAGGTTAATTACTAATTACATTGTCACCAGAAAACCATTATTTACACAACATGAGTGTAAAGTTGGCACTAGTTGTATTTCCTCATGAACCTGTTTATTGGCAAATAGCGATAATAATTAAAACGTGTATAAAAAAAATTTAAATTATTGTACTGTAAATTATGTATAAAAATATATTATTTTGAATAAAATTAAATATTATAGTTAAAAAAAGTTTGTCTTGTATCAATTTTTTTCAAATTTGAAATTTTTTATGTCATATTTTATTTTTTTATTTTTTTTTTGCGCGAATTTTAAAGTAATTTTATGTTGGTGCTTTGCTTTTACATGACTTTTGAAAAATCACAGTCCATACTCCCCCCCCCCTTTTTCAAGGTAAGTTACATCTATTTTTGCGCAATTTCATTTGCGCGTGTTTTCTGAGGAACCTATCTATCGCATAATACAAGACCCAGGCATATAATAAATAAAAATTAATATTATTTTTTAAACAACTTAGTGTATCATTTTATATATAATTCATCTCTAAATGAGAAAACTATCTAATATATTTTCATAAGCTTCTATTTACTGAGTTTGAACCCCTACTACTTATAACATTTAAATTATGTTAGAAAATAATCTAAATTTAAAATTTTTTCATATAGCTACTTATCTAACCCTACTTGAATTGTCTGTAACAATTGTGAAAGGTATAATATATATATTGTAATGGTATATGCCATTACATTAATTTAAAATTAGAATAAAAACGGTTTTAAATTTGTAAATAAAAACTAAAAGCTAAAAAAAATTAAAAGTTATTCAATGTATATTCACACAGATGCAAAACTTGAAAAATTATTTTCTTGTTTAAAAAAATATTTGAACGTACTTTTTTTTATAAAAAAGTACAAGATCTAAAGATAAAATATTTTTGTAAATGGAAATGATGTGTTTATTAATTAAATGAAAAGCAAATTAGCCCTTTGGGGCTCTTATATAAAAAAGTCAGATAAAATATAGATAAGAGAACAAAAATAAATTAGGTGTTCAATAGAAGCAGCAATAAAGGCCCGAACCATAACAAAAATTTGTAACAGGAAACCATTGTTCAATGAATCCAGACGATCGATATAAAAGGAAAAATATTGAAATTAAGAACATTTCCAGCTTGATTTCATGAGAAGGGCAATAAGACACACTTGTCACTCTCTCACTTATTTCAGATAAAATGACTGTAATACTAGGATTGAACCAGCTAAGGCCTCCTCCAGAACAACAGACCGGACTGCAAATAGAGACGTCATGGGAATTGGCACCAGGAACCCGGATTCTTCTACTGTAAGACATGAACTATAAAATTTAAAAATAATTAAGAACTTTCATTAATATTTGACAAGCTTTTAAGGTTCAGCTAACCTAAATTTTAAAATGAACTCTTATCTGACTTTCAAGTTTTCAAATTAATATAAACGTTTAATTTTTATATATTTGAATTTGCTAAAAATCATTTCCATTTTTTTTATTAATATTTATTGTATAAATCATTTAAATGCACTTAAATTTAAGTTGGGTATAGATGCTTGCATGAATCATTATCGGGTTAATTATGTTTTGTTTTCATATTTGATTAAAATATATAGACATTTGGTAAATAATGATACCTTCACGTTAAGTATCTAAAATGTATTTATTCGGATGTCTTTTAAGTTATTGGTGTCAATGCGGTATCTTATGATGAATGCCATTGCATTTCTTGTAAATTTCCCTCTGTAATTCCATCAATGATTTTATATTTTGATCGTTTATGTTTATTTTGAAATGTTTTTAACCAAGTGATCTATGTAGCCGATCTATACTCAACATTATAAAACAAACTATTATAAAATTCATCTATGTGAAATTATATAAATGTTAAATTTAAGTCGGGCATGAATGACTATATAGATTTGTAACGTTATATTAATTAATTAAGGAAGGGTTAATCTTAAGTTATTTGTTTTGTAGTTAAATTGGGTCAATGGATTGGATATATTGGTGTAATTAGTAGATGTAGTATGAGATTCGCTATGTGCAGGATTGCATATTACACTATCACACCCCTTTTTGCCTATGGAAGGGATGGTAAAGTACAGAAACACAGTCCTTTCCTATGGAGTTTTTTTTATTGTTCTTATCAGACAGATGTAGCATTCCTGTCTGGATGAGAGTCAATGTCTTCTTAACCATGCTGTTCAGATGTACATTCCTGACAGTATGGTATTTTGTGCTGTCATATTCATACTGCATTGAATACATCGATATATCAGATGGATTGACATTGGTTTACCTGTGAACTTTTGGCCTAGGGTTAAATCAGGGATATCATACTTTCTTTTCAAATGCAATCTATGTAGTTTATTCATACTCGACACTCTTAAAAAATATTATTAAATTCATCTGTACGGATGGTTTAAAATTTTAAAATAATAATTTAAATTAAAAGCTAATATTAAAATCTAAATTAATAAATGTTATTCCTCGAATTTAAAATGATTATATATGTGCGTTAATAAATGTTGTTTGTGTGTTAATTACTGGCAGTGGCTTTTATTTTTTTATATTTAAGATACAAATTAAACAAGTTATATATTATCTCTGCATCTCCACTGAGCTAGTGGCAAGGGCTGGCAGTCTTAATGAATAAAAGTCGGATCTTTGTCAGCATGTATCTGCCTACTCTATAAATTTTCCAGGTTCAAATGGACTGGTGGCGCCCTGTAGTGCAGATACGGTGAGACTGGTAACTTCCACTTCTTTTTGGACCATTATAATGTATTGTGCCAGACACTCTAAAAGTGGCCATGCACAAAGTGACTGTAGCCAAAGATACAGCTCATATATATATATATAATTATTAATCTATGTGCTTATTATATAATCACAATAATTAACTGGCTATGGAATATAAACATAGTATACAATAGATGAGGTTGGTCTGTGTATATATTTTTACCCACACACACTCAAAATAAACCAATATTAGCTACAAATTGTAAACTTGGTGGCATATGATTGTGTGATATATGTGTACAATATTTTTGCGTTCAGTTTACTTATTTGTTATTTTAATAAATGCATATGTCCCACATTTATAATTTTATTTCACTTTTATTTTTTTGTAAAAAGTTGTTGACGTGTTGGAACATGTTATATGTAAAAATATGAAAGAAATTAAAAAGTAACTGTAAATGTTTCAATGTGTCTATATTTTATTTTTAAATTATCACCAGTTACTTTCTATGCCAATGCATTAAGAAGTTAGGTGACCATTGGTTTTTATCAAATATCAAAAAGTTACAATAATGATGTATTAATGGCTCATCCTGCTTTGTATCTTCTTTATTTTTTACGAACAAAAAGAGTTCAAAAATTCAAAAGCCAATGCTTACGTAGAAAAATCGTAAGCTTTTATTTGTTACATATAGATATTTTCAGTTTTAATCCATTGCAAGAGAATTTGAGCCTCCTTGTATTCAAATTTTAAACTGGATATTTATTTGTATAGTGGTCTGAGTTAACCCAAGATAAAAATTAAATTAGAAGAGAAATAAAATTAATTAAAGATAAAATTCTTTAAAAAGAATGTTATGTGCATTGTTTGAGGCAATTATCTCGTAAAGGGGAATTCAAATTCATTACAGTAATGAAGGTGCTATGATATACTGTTCACCAGGTGCTGGATATACTCCCAAGGACACAGATTGAGAATTCACCATCCAGAGAGCTATGGTCAGGAGATCTGAAGTTATTAGATTAGTATTATTTGTGCATGATCATTGCAGATTGGTTGGTCTTGTATTTCATCACCAATTATTCACTGCAATCCAAATTTAGTGCAGTAGATTGCTTATAAAGACTACCTTACTATGAAGTAATAAACCCATAGTAATTTGATGTGATTATTGCTGCAGCTTACAGAAGGTATCAAGAGGTTGTCAAAATCTTGAAGCAGCTGCTAACAGCTCCTGTCACCATCTGAGTATTTCAGTTGTTAGCAGGCCAGGCAGCTCTATATGTTCAAGCCTTCCTCAAGCAATTCTAAGAAGAATATGGACTGTTATATATTATATTAAAAACAAGAAAAGGGTATCAGAGTCGAGTCTCTACAGAAAATCCTCTTCACTTAAAGCTGAAGCAGTGCTTTTTAAGTGATTGCCAAAGCAGGTGGAATAATCTGAAGCTGAAAGACATCTCTGACAGTACCAGTGAGATCAACACCATAGGGTAGTAATCCCACTCGTCCAAACATCCAGCAGCATCCAGGCCATTGAAATGTAGTCACCCAGGTCCATCCAATGATGAAGAAGCTCTACCAGACTGATTATGTTACAAAAGAAGTGTTACCAACTCTGTGCTAGACCAGATGTATATCATCATTTAGGGATCCCAGTCCAGTGTGATGCACAAGTCTCAAGACAACTACACAGAGAGGTAAAATTGGTATCTTATCTTTCTTACATTGATGATCTTAAATATTATTTCTCTATAGTGCCATGTCTATACATGTATAACTGAGTTGAAAACGTCTTATTACATTAGGAATTTTTTTACTAATCTAAAGTACATGAGCCATCATTTATCTGCCAATAGGATTATTTCTTGTCAATCATCCTTCCACATTTAGCTTAAAAATGTATGTAAGAACTATAGACTTGTAGTGCATCTTTAAATGGTATTTTTATTAATGCTTTCAATTCATTTAAATGCAGTATAAACTTCAGTAAAGATAGTATGTAAAATGATGTTTCATTTCTTGTTTTTCCTAATTGAGCTGTATTGTCAAGCATGATTCTAAATATTATTAAAATAGTGAATATGTGTAGGAACAAGTATATAAGATCAACAATTAATTATATAATACTGACTTCATAATGCCTACATATATGGGTGGGTATAGAGTTCAACTCATCACTGAAGATATCTTAACCAACTAAGGGACATGAAACCCAAATTAAACAACTCTAGTTATAATATGATGTAGGGAAACAGATTAAATAATGTATTATTTTTTTTTTATTTATGCAATCAATGGTGGGGTTTATGGGGTTTAAGCATCAAATATTAATGTATGTGTGTTAATAAATATTTATCTACTTCATTTCTACAACTTACTTCATTGTAGCATGTTTCATTTATTTTTTTCTTCTTTCCAATAATTATACTGCAAGTGTATATTTCCTCGAGAGCAGCTTTAATTTTTTATAACTTTGAGATAAAAGAGATTTTTTTGACTTACTTTGCATAGCTTAATGGGATATTTCTTTATTGGACTTTATGTATTTAATACCATATACTAATATTTTAATATAATTGATGTGTGTTGTAAGATAGGTTGGTGGTTGTATATCCTTTTAAAAATGAGGATTTTCTTTTTCTGGGAGTGGCACATAAAGATGTGAATTCAATCAAGATCTTTCAACATATGCAGTGGCTAATCTCTTGACTATCTGTTGCATACATGTTGTCAATCCAACAAGCAGGGATTATATAACTTTCAACAGTGTTGATTATCTCATACTCAATTATCAATTTAATCATTTAATTAAATTATTGAATCCATATTTCATTGTAATTGTTATCAGTTACCTGCCCCTGAAGTGCTTACAATCATTTCATGGTAAGGATATGTAGTGCTTAAAAGTTAGAACATGAGTGGAGGTTCACCCAGTACAATATAATGATAAAGTTGGATCTTAATTCATTGCATTGCACATATTAGTTTTAAGATCATAAACTCTCAACCAATATAAAATGATAGAAACTGCCTGTGTGTATGTATTTTAGCTCAACAAACCTATCAGTGTATTAAAAGTCAAGAATTCTAGAATAACAGCTATGCCTGTGGGTATTATTAATGTGCCATGCTATAAATATATAACAGAAAATGTTCATTCAAATATTTGATATGGTAATAGCTAACAGTCTTAAAGCTTATAGTAAAGTAGAATGCACTAAGATATGTGTACTTTACGTGCAAATTATAATTTATTTAAAATATTTTTCTGCGGTAATTTTGTCTTTCATAATAAAAATTATGTTTTGATTTTCGCAAATAATAATAATAGTTAATTATTAAATAATACTTAATAGTAATAGGTGTTGTTAATATAACGTTTCCATGTTAAAGATAAATTATGTAAAAAAAAAACTTTTTAATTTATATATAATATAAAACTACTTACTTACTTAATAATTTCTATCAGTAATAATTATAATCAAATATATAAATCAAATGGTTAAATGTAAATTTAAAAATCATAAGTTATGTTTCAAATTATTGAAGAAAAAGAAAGAGGAATTGGCGCAATAATGCTTAAAATAATGTTGTGTATCGTTTACTTTTTTATATATATATCCAAGTACATGGTTCTTCTTATTTAATACAGGCAAATGATAATTAATTTAAAATATTTCTCTACGGTAATTTTGTTTTTATAATAAAAAATTATTTCTGATTTTCGTAAAATAATTAGCACTTAATTATTAAATAATGTTAACAGTAAGTATTGTTAATGCTTCCATGCTAAAACCAAATTAAGGAAAGAAAAAATCTACTTGAATTAATATACATTAAAATAAAGATTATTGAATTATTTCTTTATTTTTGGCAATAATAATTGTGATCAAAAAAATTTAAATAATAACATTATTAAATGATTATTGTTAATTAAATTAAGAATTATATTTAAAATGCCATCATAAAAGATTGTGACCAACCTAATTTAGAAAATAAAAAGAAAGAGAATACGGGATGGGGAAGATAATAAAAGAATGGAAATTTCGCTCACAAATTTGGTACCATTGTTAAAAACTAAATAAATTACTGGAGAAAGAATAGATAAAAGAAAATGATAATATATTAGAGTGAAAATAATTTCCGTTTATATTCAATACAAAACTGTTTCAAATAGACTATCACAAGGCAAAAGCATTTTTAGAGTTTCTAGTATAGGAACAGTAAAAATGTATTATTCAATAGGCTTCTCAATTATTAAGATGAGTTTAATCTTAATAGTAAGTGGGTTTACCTAAAATAACTAAATATCAATTTATCCACCAATATGGATGTTTTCTGAAGTGGAATATCACAATTATTGAAAAAATTAAAAGCCTA